>CM052341.1:7630059-7763012 GCA_028455595.1 Lasioglossum vierecki
CAATAGTTTTTTGCAAATATCTCGAAAACTAAAATCGAGCGGCAGTAACATGTATAGGGAAAAATTGTTCAGAATGACGACCTTGACAACATATTTCAATAACAAATCGGTGAGAAAGCCCCTTATGTAAATAATTACCGTAATTCCTTATTGTGAAATTTAAGTATGTGATACGAATGTGTATTCTGGCCCCGAAAAAGGTCACGCTGTCCCTGTTTCTATGTATAGTTTATTGTCAGTGGATTTTTGGGATATTGCGTGTCAAAAAGGATCTTTTTCTACAGTCGGATGAACTGTCGCGTCTCGTTGCGTCCCGGCGCGGCGACCGGATGTGAACTGTATCCGCGAATTTCGCACGAGCACAATTCGCACGCCTTGTCACCGAGCTCGACCGGAAACCGCGACAGCTTTCCAACGATCGTTTCAAAGCGATAACGATTTCCTCCGGGATGCAACCGGTGGTCCATTCAGCTCTACTATATCGGCGCAATCACTTTCGGGCGGCCGCGTTCGTCACGAGGGCGACGTCGATACCCAATTGCATCGTGTTCGGCATTGGATGGATTGGCTCGCAACATTGGCTTAACCTTGTCGACACGAAAATGCTTCGTGTAAGAACACTTTGCGCGAACCAAGAATCCAAAGCCAAGAATCATGTAAGCCTCCGAAGACAATCGTTCTTCCTCGAGTGGTTCGCACTGAGGGCGACTTCCGTGATTCAATCTGAAAAAATAACACGTTTTTTTTGTTCTGTTTCGGTTCGACAATCGTCAGGGTAAATTCCGCGACGACCGCAGTGTGCCAATAATAGAAGGCATGCTGACTGGACACCGACAATGAATTGACGTCATACAGTTACACATTTCAACTGAAAAATAAAGGGTCTAACAAGAATTCGTTGATAGGTGAGACACTCACCCGAGGGCATCGGGTTGAATAGTCTATAAACTGGAAAGGAAACCGAAAAGAGAAAAAGTTTGGAGTTTTTCTTTTTCGATCGATAGAGAAGCTTTTTAGAAGCGTACAATGAAGAGGACTCCGGTTAACACGGTTTGCCTAGGGCGTTGAAATTGTTTGAAGCTGTCCACAGTTTGAGCAACGTCAATGTCCAGACTCGAGACCGTTGATTTTTTTTTTAAATGCGATTCCTTTGAAATCGAATCTTCAATAAACTGTCAACGTGACTGCTATATGCACTTTTTCACAGTTTACAATTTTTAAAATTTTTAATTTTTTCTTGAATTTTTGTTGGCATGTTGGTTTTCGTCCAATAAACCATTCATTCGATAGAAGCCGTGCTGGGTAAAGAGGAAACGGATGAAATTCAATTAAAAATGAGCCAAGCATTGCGTCAGATAAATCATTCGTCAAATTCCATTGTATTTGAAACGGAAGAACGCGAACACGGGAATAACGTTCGCCGTCAACGACTAAAATTGAAAACGCGGAACGCAAGTTCTGCATAACTGCCGGCACGCAATATCCAAGTTCGTTTTCGCGCGAACTATAGAAAATGTGGCCCGTTGCTTCGAATAGAGAAACACGCGAGCGTAGAACAATGGCGGGGAACAATGACTGCGGCTGGTTATCGCGTTCTCGCGATTATTCGCGGACGAATTCGCGCGCTGGACCTACTTTGTGGACGAGAAATTCGTTAAACGTGCTCATTATCCAGTTGTATCTGGCTTTGACAGAATGACCGGACGCGACAATGCTGACACACCCGTGGAAAACCGATCAACCGATGCTTCGACAATGTGGCGATACGCAGCGCCATTTTGCTTAAAAATACACTTCATAAAATCTGTAAATTCTTTACCCGAATTCCTCGATTTCGTACGCAACAGCGAACGAAACTAGAGGCAGCCATTTTGTCCTAGCAGATAGTTTGTTGGATTATTAGTAATGGTAATGCTACTGCCACACTGTGGTCTGAAAGTCAGTTCTAGCGCGAATAAATTAAAAAAACTAACTAACGTAAATCTGTTAAAATTTATGCTTGTATGATAGTTTGATATATATACTACAATAACAATAGCAAAATTAGTAAATCATATCACCGTATTATTGTTGGCAAGACTTCCAGTATGCACATTTTATTTTCCTGCGTTGCTGAATTGTCACAAATTATAACTTCAAAATATCGAGTTTTTTCTTGAAGTGTGTATAAATTTTGTTAGTATCTTGTTATATATGATATTATCGGTATGGCTGTAACTGGAAATGGTAGGTTTACGTTTCCTTCACACACTTTATGATATATTTTATGAACTGATACTGTTTAAGAAAAATTATTAGAATGTCGTAAGTTTTATAAGCTGCGAAGTATTTAATTTGAAAGCTTACTTCATCTCCATTAACGGCAGACATAAAACGCGAACGCCCGCAACCCCCCGCTTAGAGTTGTTCGAAGAATTGTTCAAATTGAAGGATTTGAAACGAAAGGATTGCGTTAGTGGATTACTAGAGGCTATTTTTACCGAAAGGAATGACTCCGACGGCGAATCATAATCTTCTATACTATATTTGTAACACTTAATTATTATATTAATAAACAAGTAGTCAGTATTGTAAATTATGTTTCATTTACTTTACTCAAATATTTGAAACTAATTTTTACACGAAATGTCAATTTTTTCCTCGTACAATAATTAATTCGCGCTAGAACTGACTTTCAGACCACAGTGCGACGCTTTTTAAGCTTGCAGCTTGTTCTTTCCTGGAGAGCTTCAACTTTTCTGTGTTTTAAACCTTCGATTGTTTAACAGGCAACAGCCCTTCAATCCACAAACGTAACCTCTCGAGCCGTGGAACCTCGAGTCTTAAACATTTAGCACGCCTCTGCTCGAATTCTTGAGCTCTTGAAGTTTTCCGCTTTCTAAACGTTCGATTCTGTAATATTTCGACAACCCTTGAATATGTCAAGCCTAATTTTCCAGCCTTGGAATCACAGATTCAGCTCTTGTCAACGGGGTGACAGATTTTCTCTTCCGCTCCTACAACTTTCTCATTTCTATTCTACACTTCGAGTCCGCTAGCCGAACAGTCAAGTCGTCCTTCCGCGCTGTTTAATAAAACAGTCTTGAGCTAAATATTACAGTGTTTCTGTGATTTTCTAAACCCATTTCCCAATATAGTTCGCTCTATACATATGTTGTGCCATTCACTAAATATTGTATCATTGATTCATCGAGATGCAACGCTGATTGAATGCTATCATATCGGATTGTTCTGCGCCATTTCGAGGCTGTGTTTCCCCTACACCGTTTCTACGGTGTTGCGAATGGGGTGTGTTTACGTTGGTCCTAAAACACATAGACCGTTTGTTCGAACGAACAAGCAGAAATCCTTGGTGCACAGAGTGCAGAACACACAAGAAAGCTATCGAATTCCCGTGCTTATTATGATAAATCGTCGATAAGTATCTACCATCGAAAGGGCTGCAAAATTGATGTCAGAGCAAATAGCGACTGGGCGAGCGAAACGGTAAATATAATCGAAGGTAATATTGATACTCGCAGTGCGGCAGGTTACTTTCAATTGTAAATGATCGCCGGCTATCGCGAATTCGAAACAGTGGCTGGATATTTGTGTATCGATTCGATAATGTTTATACCAACACCGCTGTTTGGGGTTCGACTAATAAACAATCGATGACAAATAGCTTCTTTATCACAATCGAAAAATGTTTACCAACTACCGTTTTAGTGTTGCCTAATAAAACTTCGTACTCGCACGATCGTTTGAATAGTGGTATGTAAATGTTGGGAAGGTTGTTTACGCGGCGGTGAAAGTTTAGGGAGATCGATGCATCAGCGAAACCGTGAGACCGTCTATTCGTCTTCGAGGACGACAGGTCGCTGGAGAACGCGACAAAATGGCGCCTGGTCGCCATTCAAGAGCCCCCATTATTCCCAAATCGGCCCCGAAAATAGAACGGGAACCGTGTTAGAGTGCTCGCTGTGTTTTAACGATGTGTTCCCAGGAGTTGCAGTTAAGAATAAACACATGGCAGAAACCTTGGAAACTATTATCGAAGGAAGAATACAGCGATACAGATATTTTTCCTAACTTATATTGTTACATAGGAAGAATTTCATTATTTCTATTACACCGCGCAATTTAGAGAATTTTTTAAAATTTTTTAAAATTTTAGAGGGCTGTAATTTTACTCGGAGGGGTTTTTTTGGTCAGCTTTGGATGGTTCGATAGTCTGAAAGCAGTTTTGACCAACTTAATCGGCTAAACCGTTTCTAAGAAAGCCAAGTTCAATTTATAATAATTATTTAAATAAAAATAAATTTTTAAAAATAACGGTAAGACTTTAAAAAAATTTTTTTAATAATGTATCAGGAAGTTAATTTAAAATCAATTGCAAAATTTGTCACCCAACAAACAGACAAACAAGAAAGCGAGCTAATAAAAACGTGGTAAAATACGGATTTAATGTGGCAGAACGCTTTTCCCTAAACGTTCTTGTAAACCAGTGAATTTGTAGAACAGATTCGTCCTGAAGCAAACGGAGAAATGTGAAGACTGCCTCCTCCCCAGCATTTCTCATACGAGACTTTCAACATTGTCCATTCAAGAGCATCTCCTTCGTTCCTCCGTCCGAAGATCTGTCCGGTTTATCCCTGGGATATCCGTTGGCTTTCCAGTTCGCGGTGTGCTTGTTGCGCGTTTTCACAGAGCGAAATCCCATTTCTATGCTCGTTTCGCGCGATATGTTGTTTTACAAGCCAGACGTTCTTTCTGGAAACGCCAGCTGCCTTGTTTCCGCGCGTCACTTCCGAACGTGGCGCACCGGAAGAAAAATTAACGCGGCAGATGGATCGTGGTGAACGCGACCGGAATACGTGATGCGGGATCATCTGGGATGCTGAAATCTGTCTTTCAAAGCGAGTTTCGTCTCCTTTTTCTTCGCGGATCGGAAATTAAAATGTGGGATAACGTAGTAAGACGGGGATGCAACAAGATGGTTAAAAAATATCACAGGAAAAAGAGCTATATTAGGAGCTGAATATAAATAGACAAGAATGGGTAGCTGGGAAAGAATGTGCAGGGTGAAAGAGAAGATTATTTCTGGTAACGATATAAAACTGTACGAGCAAGACAAGTCTGTGTAAATAAAATGTCCAGGATACATGAATGAAAAGAAAGAAGTGTACACATTAATAAAGAAGGAAAGGTAATGTACCCATAAAGTGTAGATAGTGATGGGCACCATCGATTAAAACTATCGACCAAATCGATAGTAGCCAACTACTACTTTCAGTCGACTGATTTTTTAAACTATCGACTAAATTGGTAGAATTTCGTTCAATAAGCATGTGTATGTAACATAAATAACAATTATTATACTAGAAATATTATACAATTATTAAATAACGATACTTATATAGTGCACTTATGGGAATAAAATTTTAATCATAACCTAAAGAGAAAGTAGTATTTTAGAATTATATTTGTCAATAATAGATATATTTTTCTAAAAGGTTCATTAACACTTTGCCATTATATTGAATTATTATTATTAAAGGATCGACTAAAAATTATCGAATAAATATTCGATAGTATGTAGCAACTAAATAGTAATTAATCTATATTTGAATTTAGTCGATGGTGCCCATATAGAGTATCTATATAATAAATAAATAAAAATACTCATATATAATTTATATAGAGTATCTTATATATTAGTGTAGAGTGTATAGAACACTACACCAAAGAAAAATGCGAGCGACTAACAGAAGAAGACGATGCGAATGTAACAGTGAAATATAATGCTAGAGGAAATAGAGTATACGAGAAGCGGGAAAGCTGTATAGTGTACAGCAAGAGAATAAGGGTATGCGAATAGCAGGAGTAAAGATGCGTAAGAATAGAAGAAGTATCACGTAAGAATAGAAAATGGTGTACACTAAAGAATAGCGCGTGGATAACAACCCACCAGGATCCTATTCTATGGATCATCGTATAAAGAAGTTTTGGGCGATTAAGAAGGGTAGGAATGATCGAGTAGAGAGACAAGGACGAAACATTACGGCAATTATCCTTCGAAGTTACAGAGGCACCTGTTCCTCGTGTCGCGGAGCGGGTCATTTCGGAAAAGTGGCACCGGAAGTCGTTCCGTGGTTTGGGACTGGGTGGATCCGACGGGGTGTTTTATCATTTTAATGACAGTGTCATAGTGAGCGCACGAGCGCGATCCGTGAAACGCCACTACAAGTTTCCGACCGACTTCCTGCTGTCCATGGAAACTTGAAAAACTCAGAAGGTTCTCTCCGTGGTGAAACGAGCCGATCGATGTTTCCCGTCGGTTCTTTTGTTCCGCGAGGACTTTACGTGCAGGGAAACTCGTTAAAACTCGATCGCGGAACGGCCACCGTGGAACGTATGGACTTACATACGTGTGTACGTGTCGACGAGAAAAAAATGTCCTTACCTGGAATAAATATTCATAAATCCCGTATGAACCACGCAATGCCTATTTCTATCGATTTCGTCGAGTCGTGTTAGCTCCCGGTACTCGCATGAGCAATCTTGACACGTGGCGTCTGCTCAGTTTGCTTTCAATCATTTATTCATTGTGAGACTTCCTAATACAAAGATTTTCCAGGATACGAATTTGTTTAACGAGTGTTGGCCATCCACTCGCAACACGTACTTTATACGATTATTCTTCTGCAATGTTGATGGGAAGGAGAATTAATCCTTTTCTTTTGTTGGATGTGAAATCGATACAATACCCCTGATACATTTCTTAGCTGTTTAGCAGTTTTCTGTAATTCAGGTAGAAAATTTCAGGTAGATAAGATAAGAAACGTTGTGACCCAGAAATTTTTATCACTGTAGTAAATAATCCTCCTTGTTGTTTTCGATGCAGGAGACTTGTTCGTGGTGGTGTTCAGTTTGGACTGCCGGGAGTCCTTCGAAGAGGCCATCAGGCTGCGAGAATCGATCCTCGAGACTAAAGTGAGCGCGACCCAGAGCGCCACGAAGAGCAGGAGCAAGAGTCATTTCAATTTGAAGGTTCCCATGGTCATCGTCGGGAATAAATGTGATAAAGACGTGAGGTACGAGCCGTTTATTCCCTCCACGCGATAACTATAATTTAAATACAATTTATCTCTCCTCTCGTGAAATATTCATACGGTCGTAATTTAACGAAGAGGCACGGAAGGAACGATTAGAAATTAGCTTTCGCGCAGACAAATTAATAACAGAAGGACTCCCTTTGAAGAAGCGAATCTATTTAAACGTCGCTTCCGTTCCACCGAAATTTACAACGTTCCACGGTCAAAAGATTCGCGTAACTAATGTTCATTTTCCTGTCCAACGATCCGACCCGGTTTGCATATTCATAATGGGTCAAAGCAATGTTTCACGCGGTAATCACCAGCGAAAATGTCGGGCCGACGCGACGTTTCAAAAATTAACAAAGGGAGTCTCGAGTTACGAGCACGCGGCTCCTATTTCCACAGAACAGTGACCGTCGAGGAAGCCGAAGAGTATTGCAACAGCCAGGACGACTGCTGCATCTTCGTCGAGGTCTCCGCGAAGAGGAACTTCCACGTCGAGGAGTTGTTTTACCAGCTCTTCGTGGTCGCTGGACTCCCGCTGGAAATGGCTCCGAACCATCACAGAAAGGTCCCGCTCACCTTTGGATCTCCCACGATGCTACCGCCCTCGCAGGTTCGTTGCAATTTTTAACCGACTTCGAAAAAGGAGGTTACTCGATTCGACCTGTATGTGCCTTTTTTTACAATAAGTGGTTAACGAGTTGAAGAAAATGGCGTAAAGACGAACGCAATACGATTAAACTGCGGATTTTGTGCGACAGAAGAGAAATAGAGTCGTGTCAGTAAGACAGGTGAGACCGATTAGCATGGAGAAAGAAAGTTTAAGGGGTGAAATCGTGTCGCGCTTTTCTCCGGACGGTTTCGAGTGACGGAGAGTCTCTTTGGCGGAGGGTCTGAAAGAGCGACAATTTGTTTCTAGCCGCGGCACAAGGCAACCCTGAGCATAAAGCGTCGTCTGAGCGACGCCTGCGGCGTCGTGGCGCCGAACGTGCGTCGACCCAGCATAAGAACGGACCTGATGATCATGAGGACGAAAACGTGTTCGCTCGCGGCCGGACACGAAAACAACGCGCCCGGCTCCAGGATCACCCTCAGAACGTCCGACACCAGGAAGACGTGCTCCATTCAGTGATACATCCCCGATTGCTTCGTGCATCTCGACTTGAAACGACGGGTCCGGGCTCGAGGACGATCTTCGCGAGCGATTCGCGGTCAGCACTAATTATTCTAACGCACAACAAATTGTTAAATTTTTAAATTGCTTTCGTTGCGTGGAACCACTCTTGGACATCTGAACGTTCCAGATAAACAATGTCAAAAGGTGGGTCCGCTTCAACTAACGCGTCAGTTTTGTCGCTTGCGTTTCTCGTGCAGTTCTCTCTAACAAGTTAAAAATCGGTCAGGTCCATGGAACCGAGCACTGAATTTAATCGTGAAGCTGGAACTGTGAACACTGCTAAAAATTAATTAAAATTAATTTAACTCGACGTTTCTTCAAAAGATACATTTTTGCGTCTGAAAAATAATACGTTTTATATTTTATGTAACGTGTTTATAATTATAAAGTACGTGTGTTATAATTACTTTTTTCTGTGTTGATTTTACACAGCTAAGTCATAATATAAACGTAATTACGTAGTAAACGTATTATTTTTCAAACGTAAAAATGTATCTCTTGAAGATGATCCACATAGGGATCGAAACGTCGAGTTAAATTAATTTGCTAACTTGGTGATAGTCTATAAATGATTGAACCGTACGTTCAAAACTTAGTATTACTACTAAAAACGTTTGCATTTTACATTAAAATGGCAATTCGTACAATTGTCGTGAATTATAATTTGTAAAATTCTCGTTGATCCTATCGAAGAACAGAACTTTAAAATTTGATGAGAAACCTTTATTTCCGAGATGATGATACTGCGTTCGAAGCGCAGGCGACAAAGCTCGCGAAGAATCGAGGCCCGCGAAAAATTTTATAACTCATCAGTCGCGGGAGCTTCGAGATTGAAAAAGTGGAGAGACCAATTAATATCCCCCGGACGGGAGGTAAGTCGCAAGAAACAGAAACGAATAAAAGCGTCCGGTTTCCCGGGTTGCTCGCGTAAGCGTCGCGAGCGAAGATCGTCGCAAGAAAGGAAACGTTCAACCGACCACGCTGCTCGCCTTAATTAATTAAAAGGAATAGCTCTAGCCATAGCGTCCTAGAGATAACGTGTACTATTTAAAATTAAGATGTAACCGAGGATCTCGAGTTGTTGGATTAATTAATCGACGATGATTCCGCCGGAGGGGGTGTGCCGTGTGTAATTAGGCGAAACGGCGAAACAGCGAAGAAACGTCATCGGGACAGTCGGCCATTTGTAATCGTGTACGGAGGGGGATGGTTTCCGCGCAGTTTTTCACCGGGAAAATCAGGAGTTCCGGTTTAACGACCGTCGAGAAAAATCGTGGTTGAGAAGTTTATTACCGGAGACTGACAAAGCTGTTCGATTTTTCGCCCCCGTATTCCTGAAAAGTAACTGCCCGTTTAATTGGCTCGACGGCGGCGCGACGCGGCGCACCGAGATATTCGTTTCATCTTCTACGTAACGAATCGTGTTCGTTTATTTCGAACAGGAGAATAAATGTTCCCTTTAACGCCGCGGCGCGGTGGAAAAAGAAAACTGGAACGTTTTACTTTTCTTGTTGCAGCCCCGTTAGCACCGAACATTATTGTAAAACAAGAAGCATAGATGATCTCGGCGCAAAGGTTCGATCAGAAATTAAATTAATTTATAAAAATAATCTATAAAAATTTACAGACGCAGTTGTTTCCTCTTTCTTGAAGAGGATCCATATTAATCATCTATAGGATCATCTATACTTCTTGTTATAAACTACCTTACGATCGATAATCAACAAATATAATTATTGTAAAACGTTGGACGTGTCGAGGCCACAAGGATTAGAAGTGGGCCGGAAAAGATCGATTAGATTGATCCAGAAGACGGAAAGTCTCTTTTAAAAGATGGATAAAAGATTCTTTTGATAAACAATACTGTGACCGCCGTTCGGCGAGAGTACGCGCGTGAACAATTAGGTGATTGACGGTAAATCAATGATAACACGATTGCGGGAGTCCGTCAGCGGCCATAAAGATGGCCGACCGTCCGCGAGCGTTCCATTCAAGCTTTATTTCGAAGTCGATGCAAACCAAACACCGTATACGTGTATATAGTTAATTGATTCATATTCAGCGGTAGAGTAAGACCGCTGTGTCGACAGTGTCGCCAGCGACCGATACGTTGATCGATCGTCGCTAAGCTTCACCCCTTTTCGAATATCGTTGAAACTTGGAAGCCGCTGGAAAGCTGCTCGGAATCTTCCGGGCGCATCGATTCTAATTAATTTTGGACGGGCCGGGTTCTCCGTTCGACGGTTGCCCGACGAAATTTCGGAAAGTTCAGCGCGAGTCAAATATCCATGAAATCGAATAGAGCTTTCTTGAGCTTCCAACTGTTCGACAGTATTCGCTCGAGAACTCTCCCGGAGGAAAACGGGGATCCTCTCGGGTCGTATTCGCCGCATCATTAAGCGTACGCGCTGCTGATCTACGCGAAGGAAGGAATAATGATCATTGTAACGCGATGGAAGCGCGTAGGAAACAACAAACAAACACGCGCACGGAAGCCGAGTCCTTCCGCGCGTCTCGCACCCTAATTTTCGGACCAATGACGTTCCGTTTCTTGTAATAAATGCGTAAACGATTCCGAAGTGTTTTCTTCTTTCATCTAGTACGCTGATTTCTTCGTTGACAACACCGAATGGATTTTTTGAAGAACCGAAGCGACAAGAGACAACCTGATCGCCGCTCCTCCTACCAACTCGACAATTATGGGTGAACAAGGTTAATAGATTCCACAGTCGAGTTAATCGAGCACGAATATTCATCTTAATGTTATCGAATAGCTACCTACACCTAATAATTCATTCAAGAATTTTTTCGAGATTACGATAACATATACTACAATTAATGTTAATGTGAACATAAGCAAATTTGCAAAAATATCAATAACATTAATTGTAGTTTAAACAATTGTCGATCGAGATTCAGAGAATTGTTACGATAACATAAATAGTTAATTGCAATGCTTGAAAGCAAAAAAGATTATTGATACGCGATTCACATTTATGATAACGTGAGATTGAACAAACAGGCTAGGCTGACTTTTACAAGTTCGTTCGCGAAAATGGTGAAGGTAGGTCGAAATCTAATTAAAAGATCGGTTCGAGCAGACGATAAAACTTGGTTGAATTACCGGCTTTTATTTCTCCGCGATGCCTCGGTTTAAAATGAACTTTAACCAGCATCGCTGTCAACTTCCGGTAAAGACAACTCCCACTCGGCGAATTAAGACGTCTCCGAAATTCATTAGAGATGACGCGCGCTAATTGACCTTTTCTCTCGTTACGAATTCATCGGTGCTCGTTAGTAGTCCGAACGAGCTGCCGCAACGTATTTTTAACGATCTCGTTGAAATATTGATAAGGAACTGCATACGCATCGACTCGAGTGGAACGTAAACCGAGGACCATATCGATTTCTTGGTAAAAACGACTTAATTACCTCTCCGTCTAGGATTTCTTTGCTCGCGAAAATGCTGGGTCCTTCAAGATAAAAAACATAGAATCATTTCAGAGAAAATTTCAGTAAAATATAATTCAAAGAAAGCTTGTGTATTCTTTTGTATTAGAAATCTTGTATTAGCGGAAGAAATTGTGTACTATGTTCTATAATCGTCCATAAAAAATGGAAATGAGTGTCATTCGAATTTTATATTTATTCGCTATAAAGCCAACAAGTAGGCAGACTGAAACAGAAGGGTCTGAATGGACCCTGCATTGGCAGCGAGATCATTGGTTGTTCGAGACTTAAAACGGCAGTAACTCAACGCAACGACGCGGCGCCGCGTAAAACTAATGAAACTTAATTTATGTAATTGCATTTACTTATAGCAGGAAGTTTATGGCTTGTTCCGACGGGCAGGCTGTGAAACTCGCGGAATAAAAAATTATGGTGGCTCGAACAGAAAACTCGCATTTCGGGAGTAGAGACCGTGAACAAGTGGAACAATTTTCGCAGTAGATTCAGCTGCAAGAGGCGGCCTCGACCGATGCGGCGTCAAAGTGAGCGTGACGCAGTCAAAATAAACGGTAAGGAAGTAAAAAAGTAATTGTTATAGTTTTTTATGTTCTCCAGTGATATCGGCTCAGCAACGGGTAATTGCCACTTCGGCCGAGCTGTCCTATTACCAAAAGGCGGTCTCGTCTCCCGTGGCCACATCTTCAACGAACGGTGCACTTATTTTTAAGCTGACGCTGCTGCACACCGACCATCCTCAAACCATGATTTTTTTTAAAACGTAATCAAATATTTAAACCTGCCGCGAGTCGTTTCGATCCAATCGCCTTCCCTTTAACACTTATTTTTAATCCTTTTCAGTACTCGATCACTGCAGCCTGTTCTCGTATTCCAAAAAAGTGCACAAATTGTTCGATCAATATTTTTTACGAGTTGCCAAATGGCAAGGGGATTTGAACGTTAACTCGAGACACTTGCGACAATGGACACCCGACCGAGAAACGCGGTCGCCCGATGGCAGCCCTTTAAGGACGCGAGGCGTACTAACGAAGGAAGTTTGCCGGATGTTAAATTAGTTTCGAAAGAATAATGGTTGGAAGCTACAAGATTTGATACTTAAAAAAAAAGAAAGAAGTGTCATCTGTTCCGAAAGTTTAGTATCAACCAAAAAATACGTTCAAAGTTCGTCGGCAACAGCTTATAACATTATTACTTTTAGTTTTCGAAGAAAATCCCTCCAACAAGTTAATGCTAACGTGCACCTATTAACCACTCGGAGGGTAAGCTAGATCTTGGATATACGTATAGATCTTGGATAAGTATATCATTCGAATTAGAACAAATTTAAGATACAACCATAATATTCGTGTTTGACAATTTTAACCATTTGCTAACAGAAAAATTTCCCTGGCAGGTTTCATAGCAAGAAGACCGTGAGAAATTGGCGAGGATTAAAAGGATCCTCTGAGGATTTCTATTTCTTTGCGACGATCCGGAAAGTTTGAAGACCGGAGACAGGACCAAAGAGATTCGGAGAAGACGGACTAATGGTATGCAGGACATTCCAGTGACCATCGTCAAAGGAGGATCCGTCAGGAAACGTGACGGGGTTGTTGTCCGGACTTCGCGGCGTCTACGGCTCAAGTATCGAGGCTCAGACCTCATTAGAACCGACTCGCCTTCGGCGGCGTACGCGGTCACCACAAAATTCCAGACCCTTGGAATGTTTAATTAAACTCCGCGAAGAATGCCGGGAATTTCGGACGAGGCGCCGCGCGCCGCAAAGCTCGTGCATCATGCGAGTGTCACCTCCATCGATCTGCAGCCCTGCGTTGACGCAACAACAATTTTTCTACAATTAATACTGATCTTGACTTTAATTGAGAAAGCAAACCACGATCTATCTTTTTACACCTTGATCGATGCCCCTACCCTCCGCCCCCGCCCTCCGCGTACAAACAGAATAAGCGAGTCGATCGATTTAAAAAATAAAATGAAGCATCGTAAGGTTAGTGAAATATGCGACATTGTTTTTCACGTTCCGAGACTTTTCATCTTCTAATCTATATAATAAAAATCAAATACTGTTCGTTGGTCACAACATCACGTGTGAATGGCTGGACCCATTTAGCTAATTTTTTTTTAATGTTCGTAGCAGTCCGAATCAGGTTTTTAGAATAAAAAAATTGGAATAGTTGCCCGGAAACATGAAAATTGATTTTTCTATAAACTCAAGATTCTTTATTTTTTGTTCGTTAGGGTCCTGAAAAAAAATTCAAGACAAACTGCAAAAATCATAATATTTGAAACGGTACAAGTAGAGTACCTTGACATTAATAAATACAACGATCACTCAGAAATACGTTTTTTTCTAATTTTTACTTTGAAATTAATTACAACTTTAAATTACCAGTAGCTTTTCACGAATTCACAAAATGATTGCAAGCAAATTTATTGAAATTTGGACAGGACAACCTCTGTCGGGTTAGCTAGTTATTAATAAAATCAATCACCGCGATACATTTTCGTTTGCACAGAATTTAAGAATGTCGTTGCACTGTCTTCGAATTAAATTAGTAAATACAGAAACACGAGGATTAACTAGAAAACGTTCATTCTTGTGAAAAGTATCAAAATCATTCATTTTTTTCCATCGTAATTATAAGTCATCCTTCAAGTGGTATAAAGAGAGAAAGGACGAGGAGGAGAAATAAGGCGAAGGTCGAGGCCGAACACTCTTGTTCGTAAATAAAATCCGGTTGTTACGGAGGTCCCCAACGGTAGCCGTTGCGAAATTCTCACCTTCTGCCATAACCGTGGCCAGGACCGGGATAATTCACCCAATTCCCAAGTACATTATCTCTTCCTCGCCGCGCCGCGCTGCGAGGCTAGGAATTTCATACGGTTTCTCGTCCTCCCACAACGAAATTTCGCAGCTCGTTCGCGGTTATCGTTGCCAAGCGCCAAGATATCTGCTATCTATTTCCCCGGCGGGAATCCGCGTGACGTGCTTCGTTAGAGTTTCTCTACCCCCGTTAAAATAAAATCCAACCCCCGTCTCTGTGCCCAGGATCAAAACGATTCCCGCGAGCCTCCCCTATCCGCTCAAAGTGATTTCCGTTAACCTCGAATCACCTCGACGATACTACTCTATTTTTTCAATGTGCAATTGATGCACATGTGTTCATCTCATAAAAAAATGCAAATATACAATTAAAATGAAAATATTTACAGCGGTGATTATACACAGGAACTGATAAAAAGTAGGTCGTTGTTTAATGATCAAGATATCCGCAGAGCCCCATTGATTATTCAATAGATTGTACAATATATGGTAGAAATTACTTATGAGAAAATATTAGCATACGATACGAGATGAAGCAACACATGTACTTTGCATAATTTTAGACAGAGATATTTTTAGTTGATTTTATTCATACGAAAACTGTGTAGTCTTTCATTAGCGTGTGACGGGTAACGCAGTTTATGTCATTTAGAAACGTAATCGTTCGGCAGCGGCGCGTGTAGCTTTCCGAAACATCGCTATTATCGCTGCTTGCATAATATTGCAACAGAAATGTTATTAAAGTGCATACGAGTACATTGAACTGTAATTATAGCATAATGTCAACATCGACAAACCTTCATTATAGTTGTGTTTTTACGAGTCCTACAATGATTCGAATGTTTGTGATTCTTGTGAAGTTTTAAAATCGTATTGTATGAATTTGATCAGGAATTTTGTAAATTTAATGAATTATTCCTTATTATAATTTACACAATCCTATACACACAATCCTATTCTTTTAAAACTTAATTAATTCAAGGGACCCAAAGAATCTATCGAACAGCGGACATTATTTCTTATTAGCTAAAGGGTTCATAACATCGCGCTGATAGAAACAAGAAAACAGAAAACCAGGCCGCTAGAGAGAACGAACCGTAAACGAGGTAAAACCGCGCGACTGTTAGCTAACAACTCGGTAACGTCTCACGAGCATGGGGATAGATATAAAACAGCATTGACGGATCACGGTGGGGACAGAACCACGCCGCTAGAGAGGGCGAGCCGTAAACGAGGTAACCTTTCAAACGAAAAAGCGGCACGATCTCGGACAGGAAACCGCGCGTGCTCGAATAGGTAGCGGAGCACGTGAGTCGCGCCACATCGACCTCTTCGAATCGCAGAAGCGCAAGAACACGCGCAAGCGTGCTAATGTACGGTGCGTCATGGCCGAAGTCATTTTATCGGGGACGTCTGGAGTACGATGATTCGAGCGTCGCTTTCCGCTCGGCGTAGCCTAACAGTCTGGCAGGAAAACTGTTCGCGTTTGTGTTGCGGTGAAACGAACAGATATCCACTGTATACGAAGGCCGTGCTGGCACTCGCGTAACAGCGTTAGGCGATCACCGGTACGTGGGTTCTCTTTACTCTCTTTTGCTCGCTCCCTCTCTAGCCGCCAGAGTGACGGACTTGAGAAATTTTTCCTCGACAGTGTCAGCACGCTGCTCGCCGAGCCAGGACGCGTTCGCTCGACGAACCTACGATAATCATATACTACTCGGTACTCTCTGCTAATCACTCCGTGGTCAAACAGCATGGGACTCATTCTACTGTGCGCGAGAACCTCCTGGACTGTCTGGTGCAGTGCCAATTCTACTTAATAGATCAGTAATCAGACCGCGTAGCTTTGCATGTGCCGGCTTCTAACGTTGTCGATGTAGAAAAATATCTTGACGATCGACAGTGTGCACATGTCGCTGTGAACGACCAGTGAAGTAAACATTAGGTTGTGACATAAACACGTTTGATTGTAAGTGTAACGAAACCATGCTTTAATTCGAAAAATTCACTTGCAACCGAAATCGTGCAATTGTAAAAAGGAGAAGTTAAACGAAAGGTATCATCATTTTTTTAATGTCTTCAAAATTGTTTATTTGACCATTGAAACCATGAACTTGTTTACGTTACAACCTAATAATATTATTGCTTCAGCTCCTTAAAAATTCACAGTTCATTGATAACAACAGAATAAAATGTTTCTGAGATTTCAATTAAATTTTCTTCGCGAGTTTAGATAGCCGGCTCTTTGTTAGATAGCATGACGGTAAACACTGGGATTAAAAAATCGTGTTCCATGGTTTTGGCATTGAGCACGGCATTCCATGTATTTGGAAACTTTTCGAGCCAATGCCAAATATAAACGGTTTTGTAATCGCTACGATGCTATGCGGACACGTGTAGCGCCGCTACCAATCGAAAGAAATTTATTACCTGGATTTGGTGAAGGTATTTCGGCATTTGCCCACCGGAAATTTATTAATAGCTGTTTTAATCGCCGCTGTGTGCCCGAAGGCAAATAATCGTTTCCGTTCGAACAATACTTTCGAGAGGAATTATAATTTCCATTGAATGTGTAAATTCGATACCGTGAAAGATTCAATCGAGTCTTTCACCGGCAATAAATAATTTAATCGACATCGAATAAGACTTGCTCAGACGATTTTATTTATCGCTTCGAGGAAGCAACTTTGTTGGAACAAGAACCGATAAAAATGCAAACTACGCCCATTTAACGATCAGTTTCGATCCTTGATCGACGGGTCCGAGGTTTAATTGACCGTCACGATATTACACCGTGTCAGTTTGATAATAATCGCTGAACCGACTGATTACAGATAAATACGTGTTTGCGGAACACTTATCGATCAAACAGCGACATGAACGCCGACTAATTCTTGATCGAGAACACGTTCTGCATTTCCGGTTCGAATCGGCCAGGAAAAATGGGCGGCGGAGATCAAAATGGGAGCCTTTTCACCTACGAGACTCTGGTGCACGCTATTTCCGGAGCCGCCGTAAGCATCACATAATAAATAATGTTTCTATGTCGGAGTAAATGTTTGGTTTTCGAGTTAACATTAATTCCCAGTGGAAAGAGCGAATAAATCACAATCGTCGCGTGAAAGAACCCGCGTAAACTCACGTTCGTAACACGAATGTTTTTTGCAGGGTAGCGTGGTCGCTATGGGGACACTCTTCCCCCTAGACACCGTAAAAAGTCGTCTGCAATGTAAGTCGATCCACACCATTTGAGTTGTTGATTTACCAAGCACTGTTTTTACAATGATCTCTATTTTTCACAGTGGAGGAAGGCCGAGAGGCGAAGAACACGCTGGCGGTGATCCACGATCTCGTCATGAAGGAAGGACCGTACGTATAATTTCCTAAAGCACACACGAGCGCGCAATCAAACAAGCCGGGAGACGATAATTGCTGAAACAATAATTGCCTTGAGTTCGCATTAAACGTTTACGCAGCCGAATTTGCATTAGACAAATCTCACCCGACGTTTCTTTGTAGCTCTCCAGCGGTTGCGTAACGGGAATTCTTGCACTTTGGATTTTCGAATGTTTTCGTTGTGTACAATAGTTTTATTTTGTTTTCTGAAGGTACACGCTGTACAGAGGAATGGTACCGGTTTTGCAGAGTCTCTGCGCCAGTAACTTCGTTTACTTCTACACATTCCACGGGCTGAAGATGCTTCGAGGAAAGAGGAATCAAACAGCCGGGAATGACCTCATGGTTGCGTCCATTGCAGGTACTATTTAAAAAGATAATAATTAGACGGTGGATCTTTTTCATTGCACAGTTTCGTTGTTACAGGTATAGTCACTGTCCTCACAACGACGCCATTGTGGGTGGTGAACACAAGGCTAAAGATGAGAGGTGTTGGACAACGCTCAGAAACCAACAACAACGAATACAACACGTTGTTAGGTAAATTCTGTTCTGAAACTTACAAGACACCGATTAGAATTGCGTCATCGTTTTTTTACAGCACAAACATAATGTCAATAGCTAAGAAACTCGTCGAGTCATCTTATCTGCATAACGTTAAGACAATTTATTAAAAGTCGAACTGAAGTTAACTGTTTTAACAACAATTTCATATTTACCTCCAAAACACAATATAGGCTACAAGTCCAGTTATCATAAATTTGTATAAATCTGCATTTCGTTAACCCAGCGTCGTACAAAATAGCTAATCACCGTTTGAAGATCTCCAGGGTAATGTCCAAGTGCTGTTGCATAAACATAAACTTGGAGTACGATGGCTCTGGAGTTTAGTAATCACACCGAGTATTTCAACACGGAGATACATTCGAAGCCGACGATTAATGTCAATTGCTAAGATGACTCGATCTGTTTACTATTGCTCTATGACATTTTGCAATTGAAGCTGCATGTTGTGTTTCAGATGGCCTTATTCAAATATGGAAATACGAAGGTCTGGGAAAACTTTGGGCAGGAACCTTGCCCAGTCTGATGCTGGTAACGAATCCTGCTATTCAGTTCATGACCTACGAGAGCATCAAGAGGAGGATCACCGCGACCTTGAAGGGCGCGCAACCTCCAGCGTGGATGTTCTTCGCCATTGGTGCCGTTGCCAAAACGATTGCCACTGCGCTCACTTACCCGTTGCAGTTGGTGCAAACGAAACTTAGGGTGAGTCAGAGATTTTTCAAAGCCTTTAGAGAACAGATAACAATAAAATTAAATTGTTCTTTAATTTTCAGCAAGGTCAAACGCATCCCAATCCGCCCGATGCCGGCACACTGCAAATACTTTTGTACATATTACGGTAAGTATCTAACGTACGGCTTTTAACGTTCATTAGAATAATTAGTATCAACAGAAAAACTGAATCAGAGACTGGTTTTCCTTGAGTGAATGAATTCACATTTGTCTACAGGACACAGGGAATCGCAGGATTGTACAAAGGAATGGAAGCCAAGTTACTCCAAACTGTTCTAACATCCGCGTTGATGTTCTTAGCTTACGAGAAGATATCACGGTTCGTGATCCGTATTCTCCTGCAGAGGCCGATGTTAAAGACATAATTCCATGGATACCGAACTGTACCGTGCGGCGATGCTGGCATTGTTCCTTTTATTATGAAAAACTAGTGATTACAACTGGAAGATGATTTACCACTTGCTCGAAGAACATTTTTGTCCGATGAAAATAAAAAGCAAAGTAAATTAGATGGTAAGATGTTGATCCCGTGTTGCTTCCTGTGAACTCCGAGTAGGAGATCCGTCATTAAATTTTGATAGCTTATATGATGCGTAAATAAAGAGAACTTGTTGAAAATGTTGTTCAACTTCCTGATGGCAATGCGAATTGTATAATTCGCAAAGGCGGAAACTATTAAATTCCTTACTTAGTATGGACCTCCAACTGCTCCTTAGTACTGATACAATTATAGCAAAGCCAAATATCAAAGCCTGTATTAGCATCCACTCCTTCTTACAAAACTGTAATTTACATATTTAGCATTATTTATACCTACTTGTACCTCTATAAAATTTTTACTGTACTATTCCTCTGTCCAGAAGATTTTCAAATGCATATAAATAAATAAAAAAACTTCCGTACTGTGGCCGCATTTTTTGTTTCCTACTTTTTATCAGAATCTACGAGAAATGATGTAATTTAAATTAAGTAGAAAGACAGGAACATTGAATGTACCTAGTAGATCTAGCACGACGCAGCGTTTTGTTAAATTCAAAAAATTTATTCATTTCTACTCAACATCTATCCTTCGTATTACGAATATTTCCAGAAATACAGATCACCAAAGATATTGGTGATTTAAATATTGAAGAACTACGGAATAAGTAACAAATGGACAATTTTTTATTTCCGCAAGTTAAAAAAGGAAACACATTTTTTGCTAATAAAGTAGATAGGAAGAATTTTTTAATGAATTTTAGAGGAAATTTCATTTCGATATCTCTTATATGATTGAAATGTTATATTAAAATGTTACGACACATATTTGAACGCAGCGATCGAGATGGCAGTGGAAGATCCGGCGAAAAGTCTTCTGTTTAACCAAAATATTGTGAGCGCGATACGATCGGGGAAGAAATCTGGCTGGCATGTCGACGTTAGTCCGTAAGATGTAACAACGAGCATCGGGAATACTGGCGAACCCGAGGAAACCGCACTTCCGATTTCAGTCGCACTTTCGCCGGAAACTGAAGTCGTCATTGCCGCTTCAGGCGGAGAAGTCAGAATGGACCGGTGATACATCGAAGCCCGTAACCTCTGTCGATCAACGAAGCCTGACCTTGAAGAAGAACGAAATCGGGTCTTCGAACGCGGTCCTGAAGCTCTGGAACAAATTGAAGCCACGCAGGCACACGAAAAAACAGCTGGGACCGGATACACGTGGCTCGATCGCTTCCGCGTACGTTCTCATATTCAAATTCATATTGTGCATCGAACTGGATCCTAACAGATTGTAGGCGATGTCATTTAGACTATTTATTAATGTCATTATTTATTACACACATTATTTATTAATGTCATTTAGTCTGTTTCGACTGTGGATGCAAAATAAAAATTTTCTCAATCTACCATAAGAAATTAAAACGTATCAAGTTCGCTGAAAAGTTTCTTTCGTAATGTGCGCATTCGATAAAATTGTTGTTTTATATTTTTCCAAACTTCTTCTCAATTTTTTATCCATGCGGTCGCTGTTTTACGAGTCTGGTTTTAATTTGCATCGAATGCATTAATTAAAAACGAAACGAGCTTTCAGGACAATTTAATTAAATTAAATTAATTAATTTAATATTTCTTAGACGACGCGGATTTATTAAAAATTTTCGTGTTTTCTTAGTCGGAATCGTCGCCATGTCGAAAAAACGATGAGCGCGAGATCTCAACGCGGGCTCCGCGATTCATCGCCGATGAAGAAATTGGCGACGCCTCGTTTTAACGGACAAAATCGTGGACAAAAGATGCCGGCAATTACGTACGATTATGACGCTGCCGTCAGCCAGCCGGACGTGCCTAACTTCCTCGATTTGAAGAAGAACGGCCGTTACCCGATGGTTAGTGGGTTACCGGTTAAAAAGAGGGCCGTGAAAATTCGCGTCAGAGGCCGATTTACGTCAAGGAAGAATTTTCAGAAAAGATATCAAGCACCGGGGACGAAACGAGTGAAATATAACGCGCAATCGCCAACAGGCAAAACTGCCGATTGTATGAAGGAATCGGTGGCATCTGGAACATCCAACGATGGGAAGGGCGAGAACGAGAACGAGAACGTCGGCAATGGCGGCGTCGTTGACGTCGAAAATCTTACCAATTTCTTGAAGGTTTGATTTTTCTTTCCCTTTTCAAATTCTAGTGTATTTATAATATTTTAAGATCTTCCTATTTATAGCAAACCACGGAAGCTCAGAATCTATCGTACAAGATAACGACGATCGAGTTGATAGGGAAAGGTAACAGCGATCAGACAGTTGAAAACGATATCGAACAGGAGAAGGCGAAGGAGAACGAAGAGCCGGTGGAATATAAGAATGTTGTGAAGTCACCGGTTCCTCCGTTAAAAGGCAGCCGAATTCCCAGAGCGAAAATTGTTGCTTTGCCGATCCAAACGGTGCAAGAGTTTCGTTCGGTATTTCGATTAGAAATCAAATAAACAGATATAGTTGTGAACGTAATCTGTATCCAATAGGGTAAGAAAACTACGGCCAGCAGAAAACTGAAAGACTGTACGAACGCGAAATGTCCTCCTGCTTGCGACCAGAACAAGTTAGTTTAAATGTTGCAAGTTTCAATGATCCAGCTTTCATTTAATCTTTCCTCGAATCATTTCAATGATTACAGCATCGATGTATCAGAAAAAGAAGCGACGTCGGTGCAGTCTGGTTATGTTCAGGATGAGATTAAAAACGAAGAAGCTCATTACGAGAAAACAGTAAAGGAGGCAAAGTTAGTTACTAACTAAGGGTTGAACAAGGATAATAATTGACCGATAATATAATTGCCATGTTTTTCCAGAATAGTCTGGGACGACGGGAAGACTTCAGAAACGGAGGCAGAAGGTGAAGGTGCACTGTCGTCGACCGACGAATCCACACCCATCATCGACGGCCTCAATCATCCGCAAGTTCTATCGATCTTACAAAATCTGAAATTAAATTGTCCTTGCAAGACCTGCACGAATCAGAATTTGCCATCCTCGAGTCGGCCGGATGACGACAGTGATTTGAAAAGTTCGTCTCCGGAGAAGTGCAAGAAAAAGAAATGGTTCCACTAATTAATAAAATTACAATTCCATTTCTCCATGAACTTCAATGTTGTAATTCTGATTGTAATTCTGACAGGCCTCTGAGACATCGCAAATACGTCGATACGAGCTCGGAAGGAACTTCCGACAGGTACAATGACAAAGGGAGAAGGAAGAAACGAAGTAAAAGCAACACAATGAAAAATCCGATGATTCTTCGCGAGAAAACTAGCTCGTTGGTGAACGCAAACTCGAAAGAATCGGGTCGCCAACGATCCAACTTCTCCTTCTTCAACACCCTCTTCGACATCGTTTTCTGGCCGTACGCCTTCCTGAAGTCAAACCGTTGATCGAATATCAGCATTTTTCAGTAACGGAGAGAGCGATCTCTCATATCGAGTCGCAGTAATAATGGAACTAACCCTGGGGTTCCTTATTTTGTTATCAATTCACGCAGTCATCTTCCTACTTTGCTTTCCTCTTGGCCTTCTGCTTCAAATTGCACGATACCTTATTTTTTAAGCGCGGTACACCTTTTACAATCGAGACTCGTCTACATTTTTTAATATTACAACTGTACGATCTTTACAATCGGTGACGTCAGAAGATGCTCAACTTTACGAGAAACGAAAAGAGTTTCAAAAAATATACTTTTACTAGAATATACATGCATATATATGTACAAGTTCGAAATATATTTTTGACGATCAAAGCGTCGAGTTGCTGGACAATTGTGGTTCCAGTGAGAATTAACAATTTCCACGAGGCTATCGGAGGATGGTCGAAGAGCAATTATTTACAAGAATGTTAACATGGCGATGGTTTCTATGATTGTCAACACTGTTTCGTTACAAAACCGTTTCGTTTGCAGTAAAAAATCTTTCGCACGGAGACAACACGCGATACACTCGCACGACTAAACGAAACCATAGTCGAAGGGACTTCCTTCTCCGCAGTTTCACAACGCACCGATTGCTGAAATTGGTAATTGTTGATCACAATGTTCTCATACTTTTCCAGTTTCTCCGATGATTACCTTTTTTCGTGGGCGTTGACATACTCCTGCGGAGTTTCCTCGAGAAGAACGACAACGTCAGTCTATCGTAGAGATTGTCAATTTCCTGCACGGTACTTTCCAGAATCTGTGCGAGAACCTTCTCGTTTTGCACCAGAGCTTTGTCAGCGATCAGGGACAGGTGCAGGTAGCCTCGATAAGTTAACAGTGAGCATCCGATTCCAGTGTCGACCCTGAAAGTACTTCATTATTTGCTATTGCTCGTATATCTCTAGAAATGCGATAAGCATGGAAATCTGACCTGTTTGGTATCCAGAAGACAATATTTTTCACCGAATGCCCCAACACCTTCACTTCCCGAGGACCGACCAAATTGCTGAATACTACGGTGCTGTGGCTCCTGATAATCGATCGCATAAGTCTCTCCGGAAGCACTGCCGACAGGAACTTCATCACCAAGAAGTTCACCATGTAATCAGGGCTCTTCTTCAGCTCATCGTGCGCGCTCCTGACATCCTCGAGCCGTTCCAAAATTTGGGAGTTCTCTATCGGATTTGCAGACGCTTTCCCTCCTACCTTCGAAATACCGAGCGATAATATTCCGACCGAGATATTGTTCTTCAGTGGAACATCTTCGCTCCATTCTTCTATCTTCGCTGGTAGAACGACGCTCATTGCCTCCGGAATAGGCTCGTTCGTCTAAAAATGTTATTTGATTAAAACGTTGCGTAAGTGTTAGGAATATAAAGAACTTAGAGTTTGCGTACACGAACGAAGTGTTTGTGTAAGCTAACAGACAGAGCAGCCAGTAGAACGTCCCCAAATCTCGCACCGGTGATGCTTTTTATGTTCTGAATCTTGGTGAAGAGTCTCTGGTCGTAGGTGTTCTTGAAATCGTCTTCCAGCCAATAAGAGACGAACTTCTCACCCGTCAGCTCTGCTCCGTGGAGCGCACTGAAACAAAACCGTTCAACATTGCTCCTCAAACTATCCCTCAAACCAAAGAGGACCAGAAAAAAACTGTCAAGCAACCTCTTATCCATACTGCGGAAAGCCTGAGCGACCAGGCAAGCAGGACTTCCGACGACGATCCTCGTTAATCTCATCAATCCCTTCACGTTCTTCCAGAGATTCCGAAGACGAACTCTCAACCTCTCTGTCTCGTTGTCTACGAGTACTTTTAACTTGCTCTTCGCATCCTCCCAGGTGAGATTTTGCAGAAACCTCAATCCCTCCGAAAACCGCACCATCAGCACTTTCAGGACTTGAGAGAACACCATGAAATGAATGAACGGCATCGACGCGGGCATAACATCCCTCTGCAGGGAGTTCCGTAAGCTTCTATCTCCGATCAGAGAAGGTTTCACGGGATTGATCTTCCTAGATTCCAAGCTCTTCACTTTGAAACTCGCGTGTTCTATGTGCACATACGTGTCTTGGACCGATTCCTTGTCGACGATGACCTCCTTGAAAAACTTCAGTAGAGCCATACCGTCCCCCAAGGAATGATGGACCCTGAAGAGGACAGGGATCTTGATCCTGCTGGTCAAACGTTCCTCCAATCGCCGCAGATAATGGTGACTCGACCTGGGACAGCATTTTCCGACCAGAATCTCCCAAGAAGCGGTGTGGTCCTCGGGAAGAGGCTGGTTACAGACGTTCCACAGGATCCTCTTCAGGTGACCGTTGTAGACGCTGTCGCAGGATCCGTCGCAGCTGCTCCTTTCGTACTCCAACCACCTGACTCGCTCCTTCAGGTCAATCTCCTCCGTTCTCTCCCAATAATAGTAACCGAATCTCTTCTTCCTCTTGTGGAGAAGCTTCTCGTGAAGGGAAGAGAGGATACGAGTCCTGACCAACTCTCTGAAGCTGTCGAGAAAGTTTGTGTTCGAATGCCGAGCGTCCTTCTCGAAGATCAAAAGGATGTTGTTCACGGCTAGGGCCGAGGGCTCCTCTATGGCCCAGATGCTGTCGGCCCCATCGAACAGACCCGCGTACTTCTCCTTCAACTGAATCCTCAAGACGACATCGATCACGCGGCGATAGAGGTACAGGCACAGTAACGACAGAGCGATCGTTGGAGCTAGAAGAAGCGAGAAGATTGTCAGAAGTATTTGGTATATTTTCGACATGATATCTTCGGTAATTTCACACTCGAGGATGATATGTCTTATGGTGGTTGTGAGTTAACCCTGTTAACTCTTTGGACCTGCAAGTATTGTAAATAAAACATTTGTATTTAGATATATTGAGAAAATTAATCGAAGTTGATGTCGACGCAACTTACATGACGATCAAGAGCGGCTTGACTCCGGAACGGTCTCGATGCTGTTCAGCACCAAGTAAGACGACTTTCAGCAGTTTTGCTCTTTTTATAGTGAAGCACTGGGCATCGATCGGCACTGATCCAATTTACCGTGACTCTTTTATCCGGTTATTACCTTTAGTTGCATAATTTTGATGTCCTTAAACAATGGCCCCGCGTTCGGGAACGCGCGACCCGAACGCCTACTCTTTCCCTTAACGTGCTAAAAAGAAGCAACTGTATGGCTTTACAGATTCTTCTTCCCTCCGAACGTAATTCTTTCTTCTAGAAAACGCGACCAAAGCTTACAAGTTCCCTCGCACGTTAACTACGAGTCCTTTCGATGGAAACCACGCCTGCCCTGCAGTCGCGTCTCGCTTCCTGCAAAAGGACCCTCAGGAGAGAGTTCTCGTGAGCCAGACGATCGCTGCGCCGAGTTTCTTGGGCCAGCAGCGTTTCCTTGCTCGGATTCAGCGACATTGTCGTTCTCTCTGTAGCCGTGACACTTGCTTTCTTCAACACGTCCTAACGAATAAACATTTTTAAATAAACATTTTCCTTGTGAATTGTAAGAGATAGAAACTGAATAGAAAGTTCATTCTTTTCTCGCAAGAACATCCCTGACATTTTTAAACTCTTCGAATCTTCCTACTATTTGAAATTGCGTCAAATATTTGATATTGAAGTAACTTAATAGACCTATAAAATTGAAGATTATCTACCAGGGGCTTCTTAATCAATTTCTCTTAATAGCGACAACAGTTTCTTTCGCGAGACAACAAGTTTCTAAATGGGCTTCTTCGGGCACAGCGCAATTGTGAAAAAATTGATTGACACGCTTCTGGTAGGTAAATCGTTGACGCGGCAGTCTCGATATTTTCCGCGATCATAAAATAAGATTCGCACGTATGCCCCATATACGTCTTTATTAGATATCGCTGGGCCAATGCAATTGTTCCGCAGCCTTGAACCGCTAATTGATTTTGCTTCAACCTGTAGCGTCTCGATGGAACCTCGCAGCAGGGTTTCCTGCTCATCCTTCCGTTTCTTCAGCCTCAAATACTTTCTGCAGACATTTTCGACGGCTCCGTTGCTCTCCGCGAGCCTGTCTCCGAGAGCTAACATCTTTTGCTGCAGGTTGTCGACCTATATTTTTCATAATATCAACGCGAGATCATGCTACGAATTAAGTCCCGAAGTAGATGTACCTCTGCGCATTTTTCTTTCAGGAAACGATTAGCGGATGCAAGCTCTTTCTTCAGTCGCTCGTTTTGCATCAGCAACGAGTCGTATCTGACCAGAAATTTCGATATTATATAATATTCCGGAGAATAGAGTACACTTTCACTGGTTAAATATGTTTAAACTTTAATACTTCTGATGCCAATTTCTTTGAACTTCTTTCTTCAACGACTCCGGCAACGCAATCTCGTTCCCAAGCCGGACGTCCGTCACGCTCTGCCTGAACAAGTCTGCAAGATTACATTTTCACAATAGCCATGGTTCATTTTCCTCTGAAACGTTACGTACTCAACATATTCTTGTTGCGCTTGTTCGCTTTCTTCAAGTCTTCCGCGACTAATTTGCTCTTCGTCTTCAACGTCGTGTGTTTCAGCCACTGTTCAGCCTCGAGGCTGCGGGACACCATGAAACTTTCCTCCAAAGAGTTCACCGTATCGCGGATACCGTTAATCTTCGTAATGTAGTCCCTTTTCGAAATCGAGATCTGTGGCAGGCGCGTGTGTTCCATGATTTTCGAGAGATGGTTCGGTGTTTTAAACGGTAGACGTGAATAATTAGTAAGTAATTATTCAATAGTAAAATAATTGCGTCTGTCTACGAAACGTAATCGTGGCTACATGCAGCCGTCATTATAATTAGCGTGCGATTGCGAAAGCAAACTTCACGTCAGTTACGAAAAGCAAAGAAAGATGTCGAGTGACGAAGAGGACGTGATTATTTATAATTATATTAATTTCATTCCGTGACTTTTCTGTAGCGTTGTTTCGTGAAAAATCTAATATGCATATTGAAAGTATGAACTCGCCGGCCGATTCGTGTAACCGAATCTACGTCCCTCATACCGCGAGACATGCCTATTCCTGAGCCATTAATCGGCCCGTACCACCTCACACTTGAATGTTAAATAATAGAAATAAATTCGTGGAAACGAAACATCTCGTTTAGCATTATCTTCTGATCATTATTTTGCAGCTGCAAACGTTCTGCAATCATTATTTCTCTGTACAAGGGGTCCACCTGGAATTTAATAGTTCATTGATAGGATATCATTTAGGTTCATTGATATTTGTCTACGCAGTCAATGTAAGAAGAGAGATATATCAATTATCATATTTATTAAATTACAAATGTAGTTCGAGCACGGAAGAGAAGTCAATCCGTGACGATCAACGTCACCGAAAAGCGCTCACGCGTGAATCGCGTGCAACATGTCAACTTCCAATCTGTCTTAACAAAATGGAATCATGAGAGTTCATTCGTTGATCACTTTCTCAATGGACATGGTTGCGACGCGTACTCCTTGAAACTCCCGTGGTTAGTCTTCAAATGATCTCGACACCGGCGTTTTGTTTCCTCCAAAACGGCGAGTAAAGTGGTCGTCGACTTGCTATTTAAAGCCTCGTTGTAACTCCGCATAAGATCCATGTCTATTTGGGTAACGCCGTCCAAATCTTCCGCCATTTCTCTTACTTCCGTGACGTGGCCTATTAATAGCTCCAGCAATTGCTCCTTTGTCGATGCTCTGAAAATAAAAATCCCCATTAATATAAAAGCGTGATGATAATTTACAGACTCCGAGTGGACGAATTCTAATAAATTGTGAAAAAAACTGTTTTACCGATCCAGTCATACGACCGGTCACACCTGACAACGGCGAATTATTGCGAAAAAATTCTTATCTCGAGGATGCGCTTAATTTTTATTTGTTTATCAAAGAGTTTTACTTACCGACAAGTTTCCGCTGCATTGATAAATTTACAACAGATTTTGTACAGCCTCAGACAGTTGATACTATCCGTAAGTTCGCGATTTTCCAAGTATCTTGCAAAAACTTCTATGCCTTGTCGATGCGACAGGGTTGTATGTATATTATCTGTGATGCGGTCTAATTCTTCGAGGCTCAGACCGGAAGTGCACTTTCCGATGCAACCGACTACTTTGGTAGATAAGAAGTCCGACATGCTTCATTCCGTCTGGAAAGGAAGTCTGTTAGGAGGACCTTACCTTATTTATAATTTAAAAGTTTTACCGGTTGATTTATTCAATAATTTCCTGCAAACATACTCTAACGATAATCGAGAAACAATCGCGCGGAGCGAAACGTTAATTCGAGCGTATATGTACACAACAATTTTTATTGTATTGTATATGTAGGTTACGGACGCGTTACGTACCGTACGGTAGACTGTATAGACGAACACTTAGAGAACATACGAAAATAAGACTGCGAGTTGGTTATCGGTTTGATAACGCTTCTTTAAGGAGTGTAGCATGTTATCGCTCGAGTAAACCAGACCCAAACAAACAGAACTATTGATCGAAACTACCACTAAACCGGATTCACAGTGGCTGCTTGTACTTTAATCGACCACGTTGCGTGTATTCAACGACCGAGTTCGCTTTAGTCCAGCAATATTCTTATTTACTCGTTCGCACTAGCTTAAATATACAGTACATTATCACCAAACAAAACTCTAATCTTATACTTTGTAATTAGGGTAAAGTTAACGTATCCTTAACGGAATATTTGCATAACTCTCTGAGGTGACCGACAAGCTAAGCTGATTTACACACTGTAACATGTCATCGATATTATTGATATTATATATTACGAATAGTTTAACCCTTAAGTACTGTAAACTGTAGCATGTATTGAATGGATTAAAAGTCAAGGTTCCGATGGGAAAAATGCCGGCCCACTAAAAATTAAAGGTTAAGTCGATGAAAAATGATATTTCGGTAGACACCTGGGAGAGCTGTCCAACGGTTCACCCTTGGAGGTTGTGCGGCGGCGATACACGGAAAGGACGATCCTTGGCTAATTCCATGAAGTCTAAATTATAGCAATTTGTTGTCAAATTACAGCGGTTTGGTTCTGGTAGAGTAGTACTGTCACTCTCGAGTGTTTACCGAATGCAGACGTTATTTTTAAACGGAACGAGGAACCCACCCTGCGAAGTTATTCGTGCAGCGCTACATCGACTGGCGCGGACCGCAACACGCAACGCACTGAAATACGTATACGTATTTAGGTAGTCTTCTCTGGTGTAGGCTCAAGGAGCATTTGGTGGAGCGTCGAGTTTCCCCTTTCCCTGAAGCCGTTGTTCAAACCACCCACTTTTATCGTTTGACAATTTATTTTTGTATGATTTTTCCAGCGACGACAGACCATATTTTTCACTTTATTTATAAAATATTTAAGCGATGTATAAGCGATTTTATTTCGCATGCGACCTGCACTCCGTAAATGGTATTTATCATTCGAAACACGATGGGTGAAGCAACTGCACGTCACTCGGAATGCGAGGCATACTCAAGAGAAGCGAACTTACAATGATTTACAGAGGTCCGATACACCTGTGGAAACATTGAGTAATGCTCTATGACTCTTTGAAAAACGATTACTTCTCCCAAAGTGTTCTTAAATTGTACAATATGTATACGTACAGAAAAACGCAATATCCAAAAATATTTAGAATAGTCTTTAGAAGGATAGAATCACGTGCACATCTCTTTTTATCAAGTATTCTTGTTTATCGAGTCAAATGTATGCACGCACTTACTCATTCAAAATTGCCGCCATGAAATACGCGGGAAAGCGTAACAGAAAATAGAATGAGTAGAAATGTACAACAGGGGTTAAAGAACAACTCGAATTTGGATACATTTGATAATTAACTATAATTATGGATTCAGAATTTCCTGATCCGGATGAAGAATTTGATTTGGCTCACGAAGACGAGTACGAACTTCTGAGAGAAATAGAAGGTAGGCAAAGTATAACCCTGATCTTAAAATTCAATTTCAAATTGTTTAAATAACTATAAATATTTTATTCGAAATAATTGATTTGATTTTATATATATATATATATATATATGTCAATTTTCGTAACAATCTTGTTGTTTTAATTAATGTACTTCAAGAAGCTGTCACGGTATGTAAACAAAACGATTCGAATCTGTCAAATTAATAATAATTAATTTGAATTATTCTACCGTAGAAATTGAAAAGAAAAAAGCGGAAATCTCACAAAGAACGGAAAATTTACTTAAGGTACCTAAGGAGAAAGATGAAATCAATAAAGCAACACCTAGCACATCGAAAGAATTAAACACTCCCACAACTAGCGAATCTAAGGAGTTGAACACTCCCACGCATGATGTCTATAAAGAATTAAATACTCCGATATCTAATAGCCATAATGATCTCTGTGTCCCTGGTACTAGTCAAGATTTTCGTTGCTCCAATAATTTTGAGTCGGAAAGTATAAAAAAACGGAACTACGATGACCTGTTTGGCGACATTTCTGATATCGTAGATCTAGATGGCTATGGTAGGTAATCTGTATAATGTTAAATTATTTTTAATATATGCATTGGCTCGATTTATTTAAATGTATTGTTAATTGCCACAGCGGATATCTACGAACATAGAGAAAAGAAACCACGATGGGATCAGCCTCAAGATGTAATCAAAGCGGTATTAAACGCTAGAGAAAAGTTCCATGAGCACAATACAGGAGTGGCTATCAAAAAGAAACACTTTGAAGAGTACGAAAAATACAAGAATTATAGTATTTGCTATTTTAATTGCTATTTTATTCATCAATTGCCAATTTCTTCTAGGAAAAAGGACACGATATCTTTAAGAGTTCCACGATGGAATTTTGTGGCTCTAACCAGACCACACGACGCACAGCGTATATACATCAGATTAAAAAATGACACAGTACCCAATGTGATTAACAGCGAACATAAATTTTCAAATCTATTGCCTGTACCTTACAGCCAGCTGAAGGCAGAAGCTGAAGAAATTGTAAGCGAATAAACAAAAGCGTAGAAATATATTGTAAAATTTTATTTCCACTTTACAGATGGTACAGAATGCCAGACGTATTAATTGCGAAAATGTTGGAAATACTTCCACTGCAGACCATATGCAGGACTCCGAGCTGTGGGTCGATAAATACAGACCAAGATCTTACATAGAATTGCTTTCGGATGAGACCGTGAACAGACATTTATTACATTGGATAAAACTCTGGGATAAAGTGGTGTTTAACCGAAATTACGTTGAGAGTAAAAGGAAGAAACAACAATCGATGTTCAAAACTAAGAAATTCAACAATGAAAAGTTTAAACATGAGAAAGATTTCGAAGAGGTAGACAGCAAAGGATTCCCAATTCAAAGGATAGTTTTGTTAACTGGACCACCTGGATTGGGAAAGACCACATTAGCTCATCTGGCAGCTAGACATGCTGGTTACAACGTGGTGGAAGTTAATGCTAGCGATGAAAGAAGTCCTGATGCCTTTAGGTAAATCCATGAAAGAATGAAAGAGAATCGGTAGCATTGTTAATTTGCGTTTTGAAACTCAGACAGGTCCTTCTTTCGTCGACGCAAATGAGAGCTGTCATGGGAAGCGAGCCGCGACCGAATTGTATAGTTCTAGATGAAATCGATGGGGCACCGGCAGCATCGATTGAGCTCTTACTCAAATTTGTACAAGGTAAACTAGTCCAGAAAGGTAAAAAGGAAAAGGGGAATAAACAATCAACTACTTGCAGCCGGCCTGTAATATGCATTTGCAACGAACCGTATACTCCTTCGTTAAGGTGACTTTATTTGATTGATTAACACTTTCACGGCCATCGGTGGATCATTGGAAACATTTATAAGATATCGAGTTTTTTTTGCAAATAAAATTATGCACAACAGACCACTCAGAGCAGCTGCGCTAATTATACCAGTACCGGAAGTGACTCCTGCGAGGCTAGCGAACAGATTGCTAGAGGTATCGCGGAAGGAAAACCTGAAAGTCAATTCAGATGCACTTTTGAAATTAGCGGAGATATCCGGTTGCGATGTTCGATCATGTTTGGGAGCATTGCAGTACATGGGCGGTGCCAAGTTGGGAGACAATTTGTCGTTTGCGTTGAAAGACAGCAGGAAAGGATTATTCGACTCCTGGAAGCAAATACTAGCGATCCCTATGAACAGGGGGGGAGTACTTCCTATTCCAGAGAGAGTTCGTCTTGTGCTGAAAACTGTGCAAAACGGTAGGGTCTTGCTCGTAATTAATAAACATTCGATGTATAGTAACTACTCATTTTTGCCATAATGTCTTGTTTCAGGGGAGACGGATAAATTAGCGCAGGGCATATTTCATAACTATCCAGAACTCTGTTCTGAAAAATTGAACCATATAACTGTGTGTTTGCAATGGTTTCAATTCTTTGACGAAATATTATCTCTAGTTGCAAGCTCGCAAGTCTGGTCCGTTATGCCATATACGAATTACGCGTTTATCACGTGGCATTTATATTTCGCCAAATCGAGAACCGTTAAATTATCTTATCCGTCTGTGACATTCGAAGTAAGAACAGTAAGAAGTTAGAACTGCCGATCTACGCGACAATTTGTAAAGCTAATCTATACATTACAGATGCACCAGAAGCAAGCGAAAAATGTAGGAATTCTAACAACCGTCTACAGGAGCAGCGGGCGCGATATCGTAACGCTGGCAGTCGATATTGCTCCTTTTCTACCGGACCTATTATGCCCACGATTACGAACAGTTTCTGGGCATCTACATTCGACAAAAGAACGTGAAGACATTGCTCGTTTGGTGAATGTTCTGCTTGAATTTGGTTTGACATTCACGCAAGAGAAAACGATCGATGGCACCTATGACTATACGCTAGATCCGTAAGTTGGTCAATTACTACTAAAATCTCGCTTGAAGAATATTGATATCATTCTTTATTCCAGAAACATATTTGAAGTTGGTATTCTCCCCACATGCAAACATCGTCGAGTCCTTGCATATGCGGTGAAACAAATAATTGTTCAAGAGCTGGAAGCTGAACGCTTACGGCGTGCCTCAAATGCGTTGCTCAAGACAAATAGTTCCTCCGAAAAGAAAGGTAACAGCGACGTAAAAAACAACGATGCAACAAAGGCAGCAGAATCGGAAATAAAAACGAAAAAACAAAACGAAATTGCTAAACCACGCACTTTTGCGGGAAACCCTAAAAGTGTTGAAGCAGAAACGAAGGAAATTGTAAGTTGCATCTAAGTAATATTTTTTGCAGACACCATATTAATGAAATTATCTTTTGTTGTAGGTGTACAAAGATTTTTTTGGAAGGATTGTTACAGTGAAGCAAGACAAGCAAAAGAACAAAGAAAAAGAATCAAACAATACGCGCGATTTTTTAACGAAACACGGTATTTGGTACAAATATAAAGAAGGTTTTAGTAACGCTGTACGTCGAAACATCGTCATGGCAGATCTTCTTTAAGTTGTAACATATTATATTTTGATAAAATATTGACAATAAACTTATTTGTTTAATTTTGTTTATATCGCGTGTAACGCAACTTGAAATTCCCCCGCAAACACCGACGAGTTGTCGGTGCCGCAAACAATCTCTTATGGTAAGAGCAGGTAAGAGTTCTATCTTACCATAACCATAAACTCAATAATTGCAGCAGACTGTAGGCAACTATAGGTTAGTTTCACGTGGGAGTATCAAATTTCATTTCAGTAAACAGCAGTAAACACAAGCAAACACTACAGTGAAGTGTCAGTGATTTCAAGTTCTACTGCAAGTATATTAATTAAATATAAATATTGTACGTAATTTTACAGAGCTTATTATTAACGATTACAGTTGTTATTTCGAATGTATATTCAATCCATCAGCACAATCTTAAAATATTGACTAAATACATATCCACGACCGCATGGCATTAATGTTTCATAATAATTCGTATATTCCACTTTTTCTTTCGTAGACTGTGGGTTGTTTTCGACTTACATTGGAAAATGGATGTACAAAGAAAGAAGAAGAATTATTACCAAAACAATGTTAACAACCAGAAGAGACGTAAACAGTTCAGCCTGGAACCAGGTTTAACAGGCTTTTTATGCACATGCAATTTTCGTGAGAAAGATTGCGTACGAGATGCTTATAAAATACTCAATGAATTCGCTGATCAAATTGATGGATCAGAAACCACAGAGGTACGGTGGAAATCAAAGAATTAACAGTGACACATGAAAAAGACTCTTTTTAATTCAAGGACTCTAATAATGATAACACCAAAGCTATGAAAAATGATTCTGCCAGTGATACCGAAGTAGACGCCGAGGATGATGACATCTCAACTTCTTTGAATAAAGAAATCAATAAATTAAAAACAGTACACACGAAATTTCAGGTAAATTTGAAGAATGTCATTTAATAAATTTAAGTATTTAGCGAAATAATACATATTCGTATTCTTTTTATCAGGTAGTCGATACCGGTGTAAAAAATGTAATTTTCATAAGAAGTTCTTTGTCGAATCCTCTACAGCTAGTTACCAAAATTGTTACAGAATTAGACAAAACTAAAGCACAACGTACAAGATACATATTAAGATTTCTTCCTATAGAAGTTGTATGCAAAGCATACATGAACGACATCAAGCAAAAGGCAGATTCACTTCTTGAAAAATACTTTGCGCAAGAGCCAAAAACTTTTAGCATTGTGTTCATGTATGTTTATTCTTCTTAAAAATGCAGTTGTCTTTTAGTTATAGGTATACTTACACAATTCTATTACAGTCGCCACAGTAACAATAATATACATAGAGAGGAAGTTATTAAAGATCTGGCTGAAATAGTAAGCAAAAAGAACCCTGGAAATAAAGCAGACCTGAAGAACCCAGAACTTGCTGTGATAGTGGAAGTGATACGCGGTGTCTGTCTTATATCCGTGGTCCCAAATTACTACAAATTCAAGAAATACAACTTGTTGGAAATATGCAACGTCAAAGAACCTGAGAACAGTACAAAAGTAATAACAAATAACGATTTGTACTTGGTACTCTTTATTCTACTAAACTTTTTAATACACTATCGTATAATTGTTATTTTCAGAAAACAACAGATGAGAGCACAGAGTCAAAAGACGAAGGAAAGGATTCTGAGGACAAGGAGAGTGTAGCAAAGGATGAAATTGTCGACGATACAGAATCAAATAACTGATACAAAGATTTATCGATTGATAACCGTATAATAAATGTAACAGTAATTAGCATTGTAAAATTCTATTTTTAAACTGTTAACAAGTTCAAATTCTTTTCATAATGAGTTTATATTTTATACGTTTAATATAATTATTTGGTTACTTTATTTTATATGAAAAAAACGTCTTACATATGTAAAACTGTATGTAAAATACTTCTGCGTTAATAAACTATGTGCTATAATAATGTAATTTGTTCTTTATCGAACATAAATTATTGTTGCGATTTAGTTATTTTTTTTAAGCATTTCATGCTTTATTCAAATAAATTTTGTTGGAAGGAAGTGTACAAGGTCCCATGGTGTAATGGTTAGCACTCTGGACTCTGAATCCAGCGATCCGAGTTCAAATCTCGGTGGGACCTTGTATTTTTTGCATATTAAAAAATATATGGAACAAACAAAAATATATAATTATAGCTATAGAAACGTATAGTATGATAAAATGATGCTTATTTTATTAATAAAACCCTTCAAATTGATATCTCAATGAAAGTTTGCATGAGAATGTGCTTCTCACGATTGGTAACGATATACTACTTTATCCTATAACAATTATTAAATGCAAGTTATATTTTTATTATATAATTGCAGAATTATTTTGAAAGAATATATAACGCTCTGTTTTCAACAATTGATCTGCAGGATTAGGATGTTTTATTTGCAAAGCATAGAATAAATACTTACTCAGAGGCAATGGGCAAAGAGAATTAGAAGGTTCGACTCTAAATAGTTAAATATTCTGTGACATACGAATATAAGGTTATGTACCCTTACAGACTGACGTTAATATTTTTCAAAATTATTATCTGAATCAGTGTTAAATAGTAATTTATTTAGAAACAACGAATATGTCGGGGAAGAAAAACATTCAAGGAGGAATCCAGGCGGTGAGGCTCTATAACATTTACTTTTCATTCATATTTTTCATAGTTAAATTACTTCTCTAACCTCTATCGTATTGCAGGATTCTGACGTTTATATTACATACGATGATCAACAGAAAATTAATAAATTCGCAAGACTGAACGTGAAATTGCATTGCTTTAAAACAGAATTAAATATGGCACAGGTACCGATGGATTTGTCAGTAACAAACGCTTCGTATTACTTATAACCTTATTTGGTTATGCACAGTGTTGCATATACTAAATTGTAATGCTTTCTGCAGAATGATTTAAAAAACATGGAAGATGCCAGTGACGAAATAGATGACCTATTAGAGGATGACGTGAAGATACCTTATTACATCGGTGAAATTTTCATTTACGAAGATATAGAGAAAACAAAGGTTCGTTGATCTCAAATCCATTTAGTTTTTCAATTCTAAAATACAAATTTATTAAATTTTAATCAAAGTTAACATATTTTAATTATTTGACACTGTTAAGAAGATTTCTGTGTACAGTACAAGTATATTTAACGATATAGCGGTTTTTTGTAATTTAAAATAATGTATATTGGTAGAGCAACCTTGAAGATATCAAGAAGAAGAAGCAGAAGGAAATTTCGAATCTGGTACAAAAGTGTGTGGACATGGAGAGCACTATAAGCGACTTAAAAACTCAATTATACGCAAAGTTTGGTAGTCGTATAAATTTAGAAGCAGACGAAGATTGATCTAGTCGAGCATGCACATAATTCTTTCACCGTGTGAACTAAGATTCTTTTTAATGCGCCTATTCATTTATAAATTGCCCATAGTAGAAACTGCATTTTATTATTCATATTATGTACAGGTAAACAATTTTACATTATACTTGTCTCATACATACGATCATTAATGTTTCCACGTATTAATTGTTATGATGCAATAAACTCTTAATAAATTTATTATGCCCTTTTTATATAATTTTTCTTATTCTTATTTCATCTCCCTATAACACTATTTTACTGTAACTGTAGAAAATAATTATATAGGATACTTAAAAAATACAAAGAAAAGTTTGTATTGTGTTTTAGGAATCGGGTAATTATTCTTTATGTAACGGTGAACTACCACAATTGTGTATGTATTCGTTTGATTAAAGGTTGAATTCAAGACAGTGGTAACCGTAGCATGAAATTTGGACGTCTGCCAAATTGTTCTCATTACAAAGTGCTCATGCAACGTGACTGAAAAACTACCTCCTTGTCCTATATTTGTTGCATATTTTTAAGTTTCCTATATTATGGCCTATCTTAATAATTGCTATCTCATACTTGATTCACTTCTATAATCAAGCGACGTATATAATCATTGCAAAATGTGTTTAACAAGTAGAAAGATATGGATTTTATAAGGTAGTCATAATATAAGAAACTGTAAAATTTTAACTATACGTTGAACAACATTGTAGTTTTATGTTTAAAAGGCTACAATATTCAATATATTGTAAAAAATTTGAAAATTACTAGAATTGAGTTGTTTATAATAAAACGCGTGAACAAAAATGAAAATGAAATATTCTGTGTGCCTTATATCGCTAATTTATCATTTTAACGAATGATTTAAAACACGGTTACACAGTCATATAGTTTCTGCCTTCCCTCTATCATCTGACTTGAGGTAATTTTAGTTTCACCTCTCAGTTTTGCTTCTGCCAGTACATAGTTCACTACAGTCCACTCAGTATCTGCTTATCTTCTGCAGGGGAAGTGTGTGAACAATTATTTTCTCCTCATCTGATAAAAAAAATAATTATACAATAACAAACAGGAGCCTATAATAAGATAATTGTGGTAAATCCTATATCTGCATTCAATTCTTTAGTTGAAAGACATAAATCAATAAATTTTTTGTGAAGTATCTTCTCTATAGAAACAGCAATGATGGATATGGATACAGCAAGAAAACTAGTATTAACATTAAAACAAAGTCACACAAATCATGGTGGATATGGTTTACAAAAGGAGTGTGAAGCACTCGTCGGTCATATTTTGCAAAACATGTTGAAATCTTCACTACCATCTTTAGTTCCTGAAATGAAAAACGAAGAAGATTCGATCAGCTACAGAGAAGAAGGTGTTAAATATTTATTCATCAATATAGAAATATCAATTTCGATACTATAATAAATTCTATGAACTTTTAAAAATAGGAAACCAGCATTTCGTGCTGGGCGATGATACCGAAGCCATAAAATATTATACAATGAGTTTAGCATATGCAAACGATAACGAACTTATGTCTTATGCTCATGCTAACAGATCAGCGGCTTTATACAGAAAACAAATGTTCAAAGAATGTTTGATAGACATTGATACCGCTCTGGATCTTGGATACCCGGAAGAAAAAAGAAATAAGTTGAAAGAAAGAGGGGTGAAAGCTATGGATGAGATCAAAAAGAAATTGAAGATCAAAAAGGACGATCCTATCGATCCAGAGAAATTGATGAGCATGTGTCTGTCGGAAAAAATTCCGGAGGAACCTATAACTGTAAAATTCAGAAATGGAAAAGCTGGAAATCAAGATGCATGCAAAAATGAACATGTTAATGGAAATGAAGAAAATTCAGTTAACGGCTCTGGTGCTCCACCGAGTAATGAAAAGAAAGAACCAAGATATCTAGCAGACGAGGGTCCTTTAAAATTAGCTTACAGTGCTAGTAAAGAAGCTCCTGCTGTTAGCGACGGTGTTAGAATTTCTTATAATGAAAAATACGGACGTCATTTAGAAGCTACTAAAGAATTTAAACCTGGCGACATCGTCTCTTACGAGGATCCATATGCTCATATTATTTATACACAAAAGTAAACAATTTCTTTTCAATGTACATTTATAAGTACAATCGTAATTATAATTTTCTACTTGCAGATATTATACACATTGTCATCATTGCTTATCGAGAAGCTACAATTTAATTCCTTGTCCAAATTGCACAATGTCTGTATATTGCTCAGAAAAATGTAAATCTATAGCTTGGGATATGGCACACGAATTGGAGTGTCCGATTCTATCGGTTCTAGGAAACTTGTTCAACGTTGACAAAGACAAGGTACGAATGCTTACCAAAATTGTTCGTTTTTTGATTGTAGTAACAGCAAAGGGCAAAAGGATTGCAGAGTTGCGTGAAGACATGAAAGTAGCAGAGTGTAATCCAGGTAAACAAGAGCTTTCATATTTTATAGCTAAAATGAAAAATACAAAGACATATATAAGTCATGTTTAAAACACACAAGAACTCATAAAAAACTACAGTTGGTGACAAAGTGAGAATGCACACCCTTTAAAAATTAATAACTACTTTAAAATTCAACCAAACACGACCAGAGTTATTTGGAATGTCAGAAGTAAACTAATTCATCTAACATCTAAAAAAAACCCGAATTGTTTGATCGGATTTGAAAAAAGTTATTAGTTTTTAAAGAGTGTCCATTTGACTTTGTCCCCGACTGTATATTGAATTGTAACATACTGTGCAAGTATAGATTTTATAAAATATTTCATTTTTGCAGACGATAGAACTGCAGGGTTTACGGATGAAGGTATATTCGACAGTTACAGTTCACGATCTGCTCTGAGCCTCGCAACCAACATGACAACAAGACCGCTCATTGGAATCAGCGCATTTGCCTGCATCTCAGCCCTTGCTTCTATTCTTCTAGCCACACAGACTAATTTCTTCTGCAAGAAATACGAAATGGATCAATTAAATGACATTAATAATGTGCCCGAGCTACAATTCTGTGGAAGCCTCATGTTTCGCGCCTGTGTCATAATGTCTTCTAATTGCTTCACAGTAATTTATTTCATAATACGTTGAAACATAAAATACAGTTGATAATACTCATTAAAAATTTAATAGAACGCAAAATGAAAACATAATACATCGATCGAGTTACAGTTTGTAAAACTTATTTTTCAGATACAACAGGAACCAGGAATTAAAACCGGCTCTGGATTATACGTAACGCATAGCTTATACAATCACTCCTGTGCTCCAAACACTTTTCGTCATTTCGAGGGATTGACAATGATTACTCGTGCTTTGGAACCAATATATCCTGGAGATCAAATATTTACTGGCTATGGTGCCGCGTATGCACATATGCCAAGATCTGAAAGAAGAGAGAAAATAATGCAGGACTATTTCTTCGAGTGCAACTGTCCCGCTTGCGAGTCTGACTGGCCAATGTATAATCAAATTCTTCAGAACCACGTTGGTTCCGTCATGAAGAACAAAGAGCTTGTAGAGAAACTAAAACCATATAAAAAGAGATTGGTAAAGAACATGTACGACATTGACGCTGTGAAATCTGTTCTCGGTATTCTGTACAAGGAAGTATCTCAGCCTTGTGAAGAGATAGTACACGCAGAACAGTACCTGAAGAGTTATTATTTAGGTAGATTCAATCATATGTCGACATAACACGTTTTCACGCTTATTTATACCGATATAGCTTTGCTTACCTGCTCATACTTAATACTATGCTTACCTATATCCTGCAAATCACATTTAATTATATAGGATATATTTCACTTTGTGCACTGATTTGTTTTGTCGCTTGATAACATGATACAGCTACGTTTGAATTCAAAGCTTATACCGCTTCGTAATAATGAATATACGCATTTCATACTTTGCTGCAAAGGTATGTAGAGAATTAATGTATTGGGTGTACAAAACTGAAGTTCGATTAAACAGACATGTATTTTCTTGTTTCTAGATCCATGAAAGCGAAGCGTCAACTTTGTACCAGCTTATTAATAACATGAAGTATTCCTAAAAACATTTTATTGATGTTATACACGATGTTTGTCTAATTCTTGCAGTAGAGACTGTGCAAAACTTTCTTCGTGTAATATATTTATACGAATAAACTGATCGAAAGTTAGAAAAATGAAATGCTTTGTATTTATATGTATATGTATATTTTTACATTAGACAATGTTTACAAGGCTTATAAATTCGCCCACATCTTTTCTTTTGCTAAACTCAATGGAAATCGTAATTACATGATATTGTAGTTACCGACAACAGAATCTTTTGAGACTAACAAAAGCTATAAAAGAGACACAAAGCGACAACGGGTATTCATAAAAACGATATTCTAATCAATTCTACGCACTAAATTGGAAATAATAATTGTAGTAAATCACAAATTTCCTTAATAATCAAATTAGCAATCGCTAAATCAATATATTACATATTGAAGTATTCTGTCCGTTGAAATAAACTATTCAAGTTTCGATAAAGTATAGAATACAATTATACTTTAAACTTGTTCTTCGATACCCAAGGTACCATTCAAGTCTTGGTTAACATTATAGCAATAGGAAGCAAAGGGGTAAAAATAGGTGTACAATTTCGACTTGAAAATCATTAGATATGCAGTGTCTGCTCTGAACACCTTTTGCTTACCCGCAGTTTTATTAAAATATGTTCACATTTCATCCAAATATTAAGTTGCAATCCATTGTCTCAAATAAAAAATTATGATTACGCGATAGTATTAATTATTTGTAGCTGAAGAATTTTCAGAGAAAATTTTTAAAGGAACTAAATAATTATAAAACTTCGGTTCCGTTCAAAAAATAAAAATTAATCTTGAAATTTTCGAAAACCCTTCACCTACAAAAGCTATTACTATTATGTTAGGATGCTTCTGGTATCGTACAATTTTTGAGAATCAATTTGTTTAATATCTCTAAAAATAATAGAGACAATTAAAGTGATCAAACTCGTACTTTACATCTAATACACAATGTCAGTTTGGTTTATAATGTTACCAGTACTAAGTTAAAAGTTCTGTCCTAGGAATGAAAAAAATTAAACATACGAGCAAATATCATACCTATGATACTCGCGAATCATATAAACAATATCTACAGTATTCCATTGTTATTTGGGAAATGTATTATTTTGTTAAATAACCGTAGAACGTAGAATTGTTTTCACAAATTTTTCATTATATTCGTACGACAGATTGAAATACTTGTATATTATACTACAAGGTAATTTTACACGATTCGAATAATTTGAAAAAATACAAGAATTAATGAGTCTCGTTAGAGGTAGAGGCGGATTAGACGAGAAAGTATCAAAGAAGAAACTTCGTTAAACAACAGTGGAATACTGTGTAGAACTTACGAACCCTTATAAATCAAATCCTATGTTGAAAAGTGTACTATTTTACGCACGTATAAGCATGCTAACACATCAACAGAGATGAATATCAAAACCACTTGTTGTTAACGTTGACGATATTAACTAGTTCCCGGTATACTATCAAATATAGCTTGTAGAATATTCATTTCATCAAATAAGAATGAAATGAGATTACCTGCTGGAGGAGATAAAATGCGATATGAAAAAATATATGATTGAGAAAGAAAAAAGATTAAAATCGGCCGATATTCGAGAAAGCGGCAAACAGAGGTGTCGTTGTCGTGGCCGGTTGCTGATCGCCGATGTTTTTGAGCAAATTGCCTTGCAACAGACTGTCAAGTGCCTTTTGTACTGTCGGATCGTTAAGCAGAGGTGATGGTGAAACTCCCGTAGCGGTAGTTGTGGTGGACGCTGTTGTGGCAGTTGATGCTGCTGGCATAACACGATGTTCTCATGTAGTTAGCGGTTGTGTAATACCAGCAATAAATATATTTGAAGTTCGTTCGCTTTGATCACTGCATCATGTGGGAAACAGGCACAGAAACACTACACGCACTAATTCACGCGATTCAAAAATATTCCAAAGCGTACGAAGTTCGTCTTATAATCGAATCACTTACGTTCAACAATCAGAAATTTTTACCTCTATCTATTCCTCTAAAGTATTGAGACAAAACAATGTCTGTACAATACTTCCTATTCGAAACTTCATCGAACAACATCGAAAGGAATTGCCTTTGTTTCTTTGGACATGTTCATGAAATGCGCACAAACAAATCCAAAAAGAAATGGAAAAAAAGGAACGTTCTCCGAATCGTTGATACGTTTTCGAAAGGACCTTTTTAAATGTGCAAAACCGTGCTGCAGAAGGTCTGTGAAAATATTTCTCGAGCCCGCGAATAATCGGATATCGATGATTTTAGAGAAAAGAGAAACAAATGTGTCACAGTTTTATATAACACGTGACTGTTACGCGAAAAGTGAGAAAACCGAAAAGACTGCACTTATAGCGTGCACGTTGTAACGTTGTAAAAATTTGCTGGAACAAAGACTAATAACTAATTACTAATTTTGTCAGAATGGTTTCCAGGTCATAAACACGTTACAATAATGCGGATCATGTAAAAAATCTTTGAGCATAGAATTGTTTCCTTGAACTTCGAAAGTAGAATTATGTAATTTTTACCTGATCCCCAGGTAGTTGGTGGCACAGGTGTTGGCGCAGATATCGGAGCTGGCACTGGACTGGGAACAGGCACCGTCGAACTTGTTTTATTACTATTTAAAATATTAAGTATTCTCGATTGTAGTTCAGCTTGCTTCGGGTCGCTGACTGCTATCGTCGTCGTCGTTGGCAGATCTTTCACGTCTCCCAATTCCACTTGCACTTGCTCCTCTCGCTTAATCTCGAGATACTTTATCAAGCGATCGTACTGCAGTACTGTTAATTGGTGGTTATCGGCTAACATGTTTAAAAGAACTTCAATAGCGTCTGGATGTCGTTCGTTCGCAAATGGTGTGTTCAACGGTACAGACCGTCCGCCGGCTTTGTAATTGGCGAAGTCGCGCGATATTAAATTAATAGCATCTTCGACGAGCATGTTTCTGTGCTCTACATGAAAATTTCAAGTTTTCAGGTATAATGTTTTCAGATATAGTAAGTTAAAGTATCAGAGTAAATACCTTGCGGCAAACCGTGCAGAATGTTTAGTGTCAGGGAATGATGTTCTTGATTAACGGGCGTAACTACAACAGCATACAAACACCCACGACTTGCTATATTTCCTAAAACCCTACTGAGAAGTACATCTTCGTTCGGAAACAGTAAATCCACAGTTAGCCCAATCTTCTTTAGCCTCGCCTCGATGCTCTCCGCATACTCCCTATTATCGTAAGCAACAATTAGAAATGTAATTGGAATTTATTTATTATCGGGTATAAAGCTAAACGAATACGTACGTTAATGCTTTGTTGACAACAATAATCTCGCAATCATTCTTTTCGGTTGTGGTATTCGAATACTCACTCGTGCTACTTGTGTTGCTAATAGATAAACCAATGACACAGTTAGTAATGCATACCAAACAGGTGAGAGATAACAAATGCTTCAACTTACTTGAAACTCATATTTATATCTCTCGGTCCGTTATTCTTAAAATCTTCATAACGATTGTTACCATCGTTAAATGAATCTCTGTTAAAATTATTGTTTCTCGGTCTATCGCCCTGTTTATGATCCCAATCTCTACCACCTTTGTCTTCTAAACGAACGTTTCTGTTCATAGGACTGCGATCCCTGAAGTTATTTCCTCCCGAGCTGTCTCTGTTTTTATTACGGTTCTTTCCAGCTCTATTGCCTCTCGCTCTACCTCCTCCACCTCCACCACTGTTTACTCCTCCACCGCTTTGATTAAGATTATTCTGATTATTCGCATTTCGGTTTTGATTCCCTCCTGGTTTATTTGGATTTCCACCGGGTCCAAACTGATTACCACCTCTGTTCTGATTACCTGGATTAAATTGGTTATTCCCTTTATTCTGCATCATGTTATTAAACTGATCGTTTCCGTTATTTCTATTTTGATTTCCAAACTGATCATTGTTCTGATTTCCATCGCCAAACTGATCGTTTCTATTCGGCATGTTGCTTCCTTTCGGAGCGTCGCTTATCGACACATCCGAACTGAAACTTTGGTTAGCATTGAAGGAAGAATTTCCTCCAAAATTCTGGTTTCCGCTATTGAAAGAATCGTTTCCAGGATTGAAATTGTTGTTGGAATTAAACTGATTATTAGGACCTCCTTGAGGCTTCGGCCCACCACCTGCGGATTGACTGTCTTTCTTCGCCGGTCTCACATCTATGTAAAACAAAATAAGCATTTAGCGTAGCCGTTTTAATGAAATGAAAGAATCTTACAAACAAAGATACCTATTCTTCTGCCTTTGAACATAGCACCGTTTTCATTTTGTATAGCTTTCTGTGCAGACTGTTCTTCCTCAAATTGAACAAATCCGAAACCTCGATTTATCGCCGAACCGATGACTTTTCCATACTTTGAAAAATGTTCTTCCAGTTCGTGTTTCGTCATATCATCCGTTTGCAAATGACCCACAAATATGCGGCAATTCACGGTGGCAGGATCTTTTAACATTCTCACACTCATCTTAACGCGATTTGTCTTTCAAGATCAATTCTTTGCAGAAGGAAACGTCTTTGCAGCGTTAATTTTCATACAATTAATACAGCGAATAGAGGTTAAATTACGATGCTGACGTTTACTGCAATCTATTCCACTTAAATAGATTTTGATCAGCACCGTAACACAAACAACGCACAGTGACGCCGTATTTTTAAATTCGCTCTATTTTGCCTCCATTCGTTCATGGAAGAATAATATTGTTGAAAGATTTCAAAACAGGAGCCGTCAATCAACAATTGAAGGCTGATCGAGTCCAATGGCGTGCATTCATGCGTATTGCGTATACGAGACTCAACGAGACTTGCCACTATTATGTGTGTCTGTTTTCAAACATGCGAAAGAACTCTTCACGTTCTTGCTATATATCGCTCTTTATTCTACAACTGAGTATATCAGATGCGACACTCTGGTCAAGATCTTCCACGTTTATTTTACCAAAGCGACTTTCAAATTCAAGTTGTCAAAAGCGCGGCAATATTTGAAACCTGCGGTTTTATTCAAATCGATCGCATGGACCAGGGTGCGACTATTATTCACCTAGTGCGCGGAGGACAAACGGAGGATAAACAAAAAATTTAGCGCAGAGTATATCGTAGATATTTTGAATTTCGTAAATACGTAAGGGGGTAAGGTACAGGCAAATATTACTAGAATATTACTAGAAAAACAAGTGAAACATGTTAGCGAGATCGAGTTGTTTGTCATTACCCAGATAGCCAGGCATTTTCTGGGCCAAGTCGGCCCTCGGCTGAAAACAGGCAGAATTTAGATCAAGTTACGCTTGAAGCTGCTCAAGGCCGACTTAGCTCAATTTTGGAAGAGATTCTGTTCCAATGGACCAGGGATTTGGACTTGGGCAGAAAGACGGCACAATTCCGGCCACTGGCCGCCGAATTTGGCCGAATTTTCTATTTCTTAAGAGGGCAGCACCGTCGCACTGACATTGCGAATAGCCGCTTTCCAGTTATTATTTATTATTTCGTTTTCTCTCCTTGCATGAACATAAAGTATTTTGAATTGTCAGTAAACGGGATTGCTGTATATTTGATACAATAGACATTTACTTCGCCGACATCTGCCACATTAGTGCGAACTATCCTCACCGACGGTGCTGCCCTCTTAAGGAAAAGAAAATTCGGCCAAGTTCGGCGGCCAGCGTCCGGAATTGTGCCGTCTTTCTGCCCAGGTCCAAATCCCTGGTCCATTGGACGGCACAAATAGCCGTCAGATTCCCATGTATTTTTCTAATACGAAACGTTTTTTTTACTGAAATCATGAGTGCATCTTACAACAATCAACCTGCCTCTTTATAATGAGCCCTCACACAGCTCCTATTATATTCGTACAAGGACAAACAAATGTTTCCCGCAAACGCTGTTTTGCTGATGAGCACAGTGTTTTTTTTCTCACTTGTTTTTCCAGTAATATTTTAATAATATTCTAGTAATATTCTACCTATCCCTTACCCCCGTAAGGGACGTACAATGAAAACTTTTAATTTCCCGCGCAGTATACGCATTAGCCGCGCACGTGCGAAAACACGTTCCGGTATCAAAAAACTGTACCGAGTCCCATCTGTGTAAGATCTTGTTGTTTCGTGTCATGGGGAAAATTGTATGGGGGAAAAAGGTTAGGGACACGAGTCAGCGTAATGTTGGCTAGAGCACAGGTTGTTTCGATGGTTTCGACACAGCTCGCACGGCTACGCGGCTACGGTACGGCCAAGAATAGCAAAGAGCACGCGAATCTAGCCGCCTTGTAACCGAGTCTGGTGAAGGCGACCGACCGCTCCCTCCGTGGTCCGTCAGAACAAGCGACTATTTAACGTAAAATAATTTTCATCGCGCGACACACGCGATCCGTGTTCGTAGTCGTATATGGAGGTAAGAAGCGGAAAACGGCGGTTTCAGCGTGTCGAATCACGCAAAGTGAACTGAATGGTGTAGTGGCCTCGGTGAAGTAAGATCCAAAAAAACGCGGAGAAGAGAGAAAGAGCGAGAAAGAGAGAAAAGGAGAGAGCGAGCGAACTAGAGAGAACGAGAGAGAGGGAGAGAGAGAGAGAAGCACGTAGAAGAAGGATAGGGGAAGAGAAGAAGAGACCGTGCGAAGTGGTTAGAAGGTTCTACGAGTGCGATCGTGCGTGTTTTCTCGGGCAATGTCTGTCGAGAGTCGTTCGAGCTCGGCCCTGTTTAAAAGGGCTGAACAGCTGAAACGTTGGGAACAGTCCGAGACGAATCGTGAACCGGCCCTACCACGTCAGGTCGCGCGGAAGATTAAATTTTCCGCGGATTGCGTATTCCTAGCAGCGTGTGCGGCAGGCGACAAGGAGGAGGTCGTACGATTACTTCAAAAGGGGGCGGATATCAACACCGGAAACGTAGACGGTCTCACGGCGTTACACCAGGTATCTACTGGTATCTATGTACGACCAAGTCGTCGTGTCTCTCTTCCTTCTATCCCTCCTTTCTTACGCGCCACTATTTATACACTATACACTGACGATTCCTCTTCCGATATCCATCTCTCTGTCTATACAACACGCAACTACTTCCGACCGAGTTTTCCCAGTGTTCGCTTTCTCCCCCTATGTTTTTCTTCCCCCTAAATCGTAAATTCTTATCGCAAGATGGCTACTACATAACATACTCCAGCTGTCTAATTTAAGTGCGATCGCTAGCAAAACTTTTCCTCCTGTACTATCGATGTCACGCATTTAACCCACGGACCGCGGACCGCGAACCGGCGCACCGCGGTACCGAGATCCACGATTCGGACCCTTGCCGATGAAAAGTTTCACTTGACAAATTTCACTTAACAATTCGATCGAACTAGCAATTACGGAGCAATTATCAAAACGCATTCGGTTCGAGATCACCCGCGATAAGGATCGCGGAGGCTCGACTTCGCTTTCATTGTCACGCTCTTATAAAAATGATTTATAGATTTGATCGTTCTCAATGAATGTTTCTTCTCGACTGTTTTATGTTTTACAATTTGAAATCGTTCTTTCAACTTATAAAGCATGAAAATACATTGGCTTAAGGATGTTTTAAGAATATTGAAAATTCATTAGCACAAGTTAAATACTTTATGTTGCAGTTGTTTGATAGTCAAAACTCTCTGAAAATGCAAACTTTCGAATATTGGGAATCTTTGTTTATTTATATGCTTACTAAACTTATTTTTCTTTTATTCGTAATTCCTAATTAATCTGTAGCCACTATATTTAACAATATAAATGTCACGATTTTGTATATCACAAGTCGTGTACTTACTTACAATATTTTTAATTTGTAGAGACATTGATGATTTGACTTATTTAATGCTGTACGAATAAACATACGAGTACTGCAACTTTTGGCATAATACTTAAACTATTGACACCACTAAAATAGGTTGAAGTTAGGATAAGGCTTAAAATAGCCCTGTAAAAGACGTCCGTTTTAGTAGGCTCAAACTATAAAAACATCTTATTTCCCGCAAAGATTAATGTCAATGCAAATCTTAAAATGTTTTTTATTTAAACTGTAAATGATAAACATAATAATAATAATACAAATATATACATGTATGCATATAAAATAAAATGTACATATTAATCAAAAATAGTATCTATATATGTTAAGAAAAACAATGCCACTTATCAATTTTATATAAAATAAAAGTCAGAAAACTGTGCCAAAGACATTATCGAAAAATTTAATTTTCACAACAATTTTTATTTAACATTTACAATAAACACAAAGTGAAAATTGTTCAACATTCATGAATGAATTCTACCGTAGTTATGTAATTACTGAACACGATCCAAATCATTCATAAAATTCTTGGAATTATACTGTGACAGATGAATGATTTATTTAAAAAATGTCCGTACATTGCAACATGTTGCGTAGAATGAGTTCTATTTGTTACTGTTATTTAAGCAAAGAGGAAGTTTAGGCATTTCATGGATTTGCGAAAATAGAATGTGAAAATACATCAGGCATCAAATGCTATTTATAGTTCTCTGTTAGAAGTCAGAGGCTGCAGTATCTGTATTCTATGTGTCCTCTGTCTTCAAATGTTATTATATATAACATCCTTTTTCGTTTAGCTAGAAAGTTCCCTCCCAATATTCTTTACATAAATTTTTCTATTTCTATACTAAAACTGAAAGTACAAGCAAATATCTTGGGATTCCTAATGCTCTTGTAGTCAAATAAATTGAATATTCAAGCAATACATTCTTCGAGTAATATCTAAAGATAAGCTCTTTTTAAAATGTACAGATCTCTTGTATCTTGTGTATTTGTTAACTCTCCAATGTTATACAGCTACATAACATAAGCATGAATAAGCCTTTATCTTTTATCAGCACTCGAACATATCCTCTATGACTGTTGTTCCTCATAAATCTAGATATGTCATTTAATTAATATGAAACAATTTGATATGTCGTATCATTCAATGAAACGACTATGTTTTACAGTTAAAAACGATTATATTTTAATTGTAGGCCTGTATCAATGATGATTTGGACATGGTCGAATTTTTAGTAGAGAAGGAAGCTGATATCAACCGTGGTGATAACGAAGGATGGACACCACTGCATGCGACTGCATCTTGCGGTCTTATATCTATCGCCAAGTTAGTCTTTATGTTTCATTAGAATTCTACTAAGAGGCGTTAAGCTGTAATGATGCTTTTAAACAAACAAATATCTCTTCTAGATACTTAATAGAAAAAGGATGTGATTTGGCAGCAGTCAACAATGACGGGGAATTGGCTCTTGATATTGCGCAAAGCAACGAGATGGAGGAAATGTTGCAGGAGCATATAAATGAATCTGGTCAGTATTTATAATTATTTTGTATAAGAAGCATATAACGACGAGGTTCTTTCTTAATGAAAATTGTTTTTTCATAGGCATAGACTGTGAACATGCTAGAAGCGAAGAAGAGAGGTCGATGCTAAACGATGCTAAAGCATGGCGATCAGGAGCAGCAGGAAAAGACTCTGTTCATCCTAAAACAGGAGCTACCGCGTTACATGTCGCAGCTGCAAAAGGCTATATTAAAGTTATGAAGTACGATTATAAATGGTTTTGGAATCAGCGAAATTTCTATGTATCATTTGTTATTTATTATATCCATGATTTGCATCTTTCAGCATTTTACTGCAGGCTAAATGCGATGTTAATGCCCAGGATTTTGATGGTTGGACACCCTTGCATGCGGCTGCGCATTGGGGTCAATTCGAAGCCTGTAAACTTTTAGCGGAAAACTTTTGTAATATGGACATTAAGAACTATGCTGTAAGGTTAACATTCTATTATTCTTTTAACGAAAGATTATCGTCTGATTCACGATTTCGCATTGGCAGGACCAAACTGCATTTGATATTGCGGATGCGGATATATTATCGGCATTAGGTTTTCTAAGAGACAAACAGAAACTGATGATGAAATGGTTTGTACAAATAAATAATAAATCACGGTTCAGAAAACAGAAAATAAATGCGCTAATTGTATGAACTGTTACAGTGTAACGACGAGTAATGAAAATACGATAGCAACGGAAGAATCTATGGAAACCTTTGAAGAAGAAACGCCAAACGAAGTTAAAAATGTCGAATTAGAAATTCAGTCTGATAAAGAAAACTCTAGTACCGGAACAAACAGTGATGTTGGTATGTTTGTCATTCGTACTAGTTATTACAGTGTTTGGCAGTTTGCATGTTCAAATTTCAACATTTTAATGAATTATTTCAATGAGATACTAAATGGCAATGACATTTCTAAGCTTACGTGTGTACAGAATGTTCCAAAAGTATTACCAGACTGCAGGGACATACTATAAGAACAATTTGTAGTATTAACCGTTACAATTTTTTTATGCAGCAGTTTTGCGTTTAATACCCAGTATTACCCAGTAATACTGCTAGAACACTCTGTGGATGAAAACGAGCCGAAATACGCGTTGTGATTCCTCATGTTGAATTAGATATGAATTTTTGTTCCTTATAATTACACACAGTTCAGTTTCGCCGGTCTATTTTACTTATCTTAACAGCAATTTGTATTTCTTGTAACAATGCTGCATGGACAGAAGCGACACGTGAAACAGATATGGAAGAGAGTGATGGTGAAGGTGAATCTGAGACTAGCTCAGAATCACATTCTTCCACTTACTCCAATCAATCTGATAAGTCTAACGAATCAAACCACTCTTCATGTCTTACAGATGACGGTGAGTTTTGTCTGTAAGGCTGTTTTTACATTATTAAAGTTAAACTTCAGTTGCATGTGTTATAAGATACATATCTACCTTTTCTCTCTATACTATCTCGCTGTAAGAGTGCTCTTTCCCGAATCGAAAGCAAGTTTCTCTACTACATAAATGGATAATCGTTTAAAGTTTCCTTCTTTCCTAGAGACGTTCTATTGTTCAAACCAATACTAAATTCATCGTATTCGTTTTACGTTTACAGAGAAGAAAAATAGAGCGAACAGGGAGGAAACAACCCAGAACAATTCATCTATTACCGACTCGAATAAAGTTCCTAATCAGGTAATATTACTTTGCTTGTAGACATTTCAATTGTTTGCGCTCAGAACTACTTCAACTCGAAAACTAAATATTTCTTCTCCGACCTATACTGTTTGCATTCCGGTTGCATACTAATAAGAAGATATTTATCTTATCGCATTTCCAGGCTCCAATAATGCCTCCAAAACAACAGACTGATAGCAACGAAGAAGGAGTGATACCATCGTGGCGGCGTTCACGCTCGTTAAGATGTAGGATACAAACAGATGCAACGAATTCATTGTCCACGAGTAAGTTCTGTAGAAAAATTCTATTCTTCCTCCGCGATGATTTAGCGACGACTGAACTATTTTCTCGTCTGCGAATAGGACTCGAAGAGAAGGACAAAAACATCAAATCGCCAACCTTGTCTAACAAATTGAACACAGAACCTGACGTGGTATTAACCAGAACGCATAGTTTCGAATCGGACGAAAAGTAAGTAGACAGCGAACAATCGATCGTGTACCTCGTTTTCGTAGTATTTCAAATTTTGCCGTTTCATTCAATACGACTTGCGAAATTCTCTAATTACTCGACAGTATTTCAGTTTCTTTCTTTATAAATGGCTAGACTGCGGATCTTTATGCGGAATAAAAATTGTTTCCATTATTTCGTTACATTCACCTATTTTTTGCTATAAACTCATAAAATCCGCAGTCTATATAGTACGATCGATGTTAATTTTAAAACGAAAAGAGTCCGTGAGTCGAAATAAGTTCCACGTTTAAAAATCTTGCGTAGCACATATATATTGTCGAGCTTTTATCGTTTAGAAAACGATTAGTGTAGTCGTATGCATGGCATGATGCATGTTATGCAGGTTCTATGAGCAGTACTTGGCATTACAAGCTCGCATCAAGGCGCTTTCCTGCCCTACTCTCCATTACTACAACGCAGCTACTCCTACTCACACCAATACTACGACTCGCTCTGCATCTCTACGCGAAACCCACAGGTGCGCACGTTTCGTACGTGGTATATATTAATGCTTTTCAGTAGGTATCATTTTAATAGTAACTATACATAAGTACTACAAACGAGAAGACGGTCACTTCAAATTTACCGAAGTGTTGTATCAAAGGTTCACACAATAGCTGTTCGAAAATTTCTGGTCCAAATCCTAGATATAGAATGTACAGTCTATAATCTTTAGAAAAATGTTGATCTTTTCAACTTTGAAATCGGACCACAAATTTTGTGAACCTTATACGTTTTTTTTACGCGCGCGCGTGTGTGTGTGAATCGTTCATTTATTTTGTGGTCATTGATTTACCAAGCCTTCCTCATTCCTTGCTTTTGTTTGGCTTAAATGAAACCAACAGTTTCTGTATGTACATCGAAACATCAAATATCAATTCGACACAATTCATTTGTTTCCGCAAGTTCAAAACATCAGGATTGGTTGACCGATTCTGACTGATTGATTGATTAATATATTTATATATAATGAGACTCAAGTAACTGAACTTAACGATCGATTCTCTATTATTAACGTGATGTAACTCGTACTGTTTTAACTTTAGAAAAAAAGAAGCAAAATTAAACTTGGAACTGTCAAGACTGCCACAGGGAAGCAATACACTTTCACCAACATCCACATCTAAAACAATAGTGCCGAGCACACTGCCAACTACTACAGCTACAGCTACTACAACTGCCACAACAACAACTACAACAACAAGTCCTATTCCAGCCAATCAGATGCGCAGGTAAATATTAGACAAACTGAAAAGAGAAGAAAATTTAAGTGATATTCGTTCTTTGACGGATTTGCATAAGTTAAAAGAAAAAATCTATCGTTGAAAACCGTGTAGACGTTTGAGTAACGAATTGCATAGTCGAGTGGAACAAAAACACCGTTAGAATTCTAGAAGTCCTCCGAGAAATCTCCCAATGTTCTCCGATAAATCATTATTTAGCGTATATTAGAGTGCTTTTAAAATTGAAGTTCACGCATTGATATTTGCATCGTGCGATGTTGTTAATGTGGCTGAGTAGCGTTCAACCAGTGGAAGCTACAACCACGGTTCTATCGAGTGCAAACAATTCGGTAGCAGTTCCGGGAACTCCTACTACGCCAGGAGGGAGCAAGCTAAGTCCTGGAAATATCTTCAAGAACTTGTTCAAGTGGGTACCCTATGCCTGACCTGGGAAGATTCTCTCGAAACGTGTGACTTTGCATATTCTACAATATTTCTACACACAATATATTCAGTTATTGGCAGTGGCATGGACGGTTGCTTTGCGGTGTGATTATTTCTTTTAGTTGCATACATTACATACAATCCTCAAATATTACTTGCCCCGATAACCACTGCCTTGTCTTCGCTAGTACAAACCAATGTTTCTAATGTTCGGAAACGTTCCCACTGAAAACACGTAAACTGAAAGTCTGTTCGAAAACTTAACCCCAGCAGACAGGACACATTTATAATTCCAAATGGACGGAATCGTGTGAATAACAGAAACAGAATGAATATTAACAAATTGTCCTTCTGTGTTACAAAAACATGATGCGTCAGCATGTTTGAAACGTAATTCTGTTCACGCACACGTTTATTGTATTTTTCATATTACACTATAGTTGCAGCATCGATCACAAGCGACAGCAAAACAGCAGAATTATTTCTATTGTCGTACACGAAAGGCATTGTTGTTTTATGTGATATCTGTGAACACTGCTTATGGATTTTGTTTATAATAATGTTTAATGCTTTTTTTTATTTTATTGTATTTCATAAGAGACTGTCATACACGTTCTACAAATGTTACCGTCATTTGCTGGTTTTAACGATGCGTGCCTAATGTTTGTTTAGATCGTTCGTCCCTCCTGTTCGCGATGAAGAGAGTGAAACGCAAAGAAAAGCGCACGCGAAGAGAGTGAGGGAAACTCGACGTTCGACTCAAGGTGTGACTTTAGACGAGATCAAGAGTGCGGAGCAGTTAGTGAAGAAAAAACAGCAAAACAACGAAGTCCCATCGACGATATCTTCGACACAGGTGAAACATCGCAAAACATCGCCTTTTACAAGATTTGCTTAAAACCGTTTACTTTTTTAACGTTTTTAACTAGAACGTAACTGAAGCATACAAGTTATGTCCGTTTTACTGTTTACGACAGCAACAATCATGAAATACTACATTTCCTATTAACAATAGCAAACGCTTCACAAATATTTATTCTTTTTTTTTTCTCTTAACCAACCCAGCCTACAACCACTACCAGCAATACAGCCTCAATTACAGCTACAATAACAACTGCAACCCCTACTACAGTGACTGCGAATAAACCCTCCGAGGAACTTAACTTGCCTGAGAGGAGACCTTCTTGGAGGCTGAAGGTAGATAACGGAAGCAAGGTTTGTGATTCGTACTGTATTTTGATCAATTAAAAAAAAAAACAGAATTTGCTGTTTTATCAGAAAAAAGAGTTATTTGAAGTTGTCATGTTATGATACTCACCCTGTATTATTAGAAATTTGGGTAGACACATTCTCGTTGTTTCTATAAAGTAACGTAAAATAGTCGCTTCTGGTGTTCCCGTAAGCCCATCGTTAAAGAAAGCAGTAAAATGCGGTACATGCGAAATTTAAAAGAAAACTTGATTGTTCAGTTTCAGCTGGAAGATGCTAGTAATAGGACTTCGACGCTACCTAACCCAGACAGTACAACAGCATACATGAGAAGGCCTTCGGCAGGTTCTAGCGTACCCAGACCGTCATCAGCTCCGATAGAAACCATTGCAACAAGCAGCGCAGAAACGACTGTAACATTGCCACTTAGACGATCATTGAAACAGCCTGAAGATAAGGGTATACATACCAATAATATTAAGGTCGTTTGATTGGCTGGAGTTTATAAATCAGATTTTATTAATTTGTCTCTGCCGATCTATTTCAGAACAAGATAAAGAAAACGACAGCAGAAATGCACAAGCTACACAGGCTGTTATACAGAGGAGACGAAGACCTAAAAGACGGTCCACGGGCGTCGTTCATGTTGATATGGACGTTAGTAGCATTTATTACAGTAACATAATAATATCCGTTTTAACGCGTTGACCGGCCGGCGCTCTTGATTCGCTTAAAAACAATTTTTATAACATACAAACTTCATTACCAAGCACTAATAATCATTATTAATAATTCTGATCATTTATAAGTATGAAATACACAAGACTCGTGTTAAACAGACATAATTCATGCGTCAGTCAACGCGTTAACGACCGACAAATATTTAATTTCATTGTCTTTAACTAAAAGTAGAACAGTGTATTTTCACTTAATTATCTCAATTTTTAAAATAGAACTCGTATGGAACAACTTATTTATAATGAATGTGAACTCTTGATTTATAGGAGATTGATCCTGAAAAACAAGACTTAACCGCTGGTGGCGACTGTGATGAATCCAAAGTCAATCATAACGAGGTAAGTTACTAAATTTTCTCAATTATTTCCTTGGCTACGCATAATATCTGAAATGTTTATTTTACTCGATTTGCATAAAACAAGAAAACGAAGCATGCAAAGTAAGTAATTATAAATTGAAAATTTGTTTCTGAAATACGATTGCAAATTTTTTAGTAACAATCTACACGAGATATTTAATGTTTTCGATCGTCTTTACCAAAGAAATTTTTATTGAAATATATCTAGTAGATATTTGTTATCATATATAACTATTATAATATGAACGCAATTTAGTGAACCGCAGAAGCTTTGTGTTATTTTTGGGTTAGTCTCTGGGAAGATTAACCTCTATTCGTGCATGCTTTGTTAAAAATAGTATTCCATTTCTTATCCTCCTATATACCATCAGACCATGTGTTAAAACTAAATGTATAGGTGAACATTTTGTACGATGCCATAATATTTAAATTCTACATATTTTTACGTTATATCTCTGAATCATATGCTTTATGATTTAATGACTATTTTTATTCTACTATATATATATATTTTTTTTTTGTGCATGTATTTCATATAGTATAAACATTGTAGGCTTCAAAAATAATTAAAAGTTTATCAAAACATTGTACTAAGAAAATGTTCTATTTTTTAAAAGAATTAAAACTATAATTAAAGGATTTAATAATAGTAATTTAAATAATGCTAATAATACCAAGTAAATGTTAGGTCCAATAGATATTTCAAGAACAATTCGAAGAAATGAAACAAGAGTTAAAAATGAAAAAAAATTGATCATGAACGTGGCCTGGCAGTGGCTAAAAATATTCCATCGACATTTGGAACGATGTGACTCTTTGACATTTAGAGCAGCTTGAAATGTATTTATTTATTGTTTGCATTATAGTGTTCAGGACAGTTATATATATATATATATATGAAGAAAAAACAACAAATCTGAATAAATAATTCAAGTATCTATTACGTAATACATCAAATTTAACAGACTTCGTAATTTTAATACTACATAGTTATTACGTTTAAACTAATCAATGTGCTCCTAAATTTTCTTTTATATTAACAAAAACGAAAAAAACATATGATTCGTTAAAAAATTCAAGAACATCTACATAATCGTTCTGGCAAAAAATACATTCTTTGTGTAATTCGATATATTAATTAAAATTGCACGAGAAAATGATAAATTTCATAATGTTAAGTAAATGCACAAAATCTCTTAAGAGCGTAACATCAAATATATTTATTTTAAACCACACAACTTTGATATTAGTGTAAGTTTGTGTATGTGACCTATAAATAGCGTACCAAACCAATGCTTTGGAGTAAACTGGCTGATGTCTTAAGTTCCTCCACCCAATGTACGTCAGTCAAATACTGACTGTCATTGGAACCAGATCGTTTAAATCCGTGTGTATCGCGACCAAGTGATACAATTGTAAAATTACAACGTTGTTGTCGTCTTTGGTTTTCGTTTAAAAATAATATGTAATAGTACAAGAAAATACAAGAACTTCGGGAAAACGTGTGTGCAAGCCAATAAAACTCGTGACGTAATTTTATCCAGTAAACAATGTCATCTTATAGAAAGAGATCTCAAGGAAAGCCAACAACAGCTGCAGGATTAAGAGCTCAAGCATCGGCAAATGGAAGTTCGATTTTTGGGAATAGATCGCGAAGTATAAGCGGGTTGTTTCCTTTGAATCAAAATAGCTATTCAGGCCTGCTTGGCATCAATGGGACAAGCCCTGTTGGACTACCAAATTTTTTAAACAAAACCAAAAAATCAAACGACTCGTTCAGAAAGTCTCCTTATTCGAACTCTACCAGCAATTTAAATTACCAAAACCCGTATACAACGTACGGCGGAACTACATCAGGATACGGAAGCATAACTCTGCCCTCGAATATTGCATCTTTACGCTTAGCACCTTCCACAAGTTACAGTTATTTAAACCTAAATCCGAACAGTCACTCGCACGTGCAAAGAACCGAAAGCTTTAACAAAACAAAGTCAAAGCCAAATATCCAGATTGGATCTAGAAGCTCTAGTCTGCAAAGTTTAGCCAGTTCTGAGGGATACATCGTAAGAATTATGTTACTTTTAGTCAAGCAAAAACTTTCTGAAAAAAAATCGTACGATATTTTATCTAGGCTCGATTTGAAAGGTGAAGCCTTTAATTTCATTTTCTTCGAAACTCTTTTATGTTGAAAAACAGAATATTTTCGCGATTTATTTGCCTCAAAAATTGATGTATGATTTTTTTGTCGTCAACTTGTAACTCGTGTGCAGTGTGTGTTTAGTGTATAGTATGTACTTTTGAATGTATAATTTGTTTACAAACATTTTTGTTTTGTAGAGTGGAAATGATCGCTCTGGAAGATCCAACAGACTGGGATCCATATCGTCGTTATCATCGGAGACTACACCCTCCATTTCAGCTAGAATAAAATCCACAACGTCCGAGAACGGTGAGCTGGATTACAAAAAGCTGTACGAAGAATCTCAAGCAGAAAACGAAAGGCTGAAAGACAAACTGAGGCGATCTGATGAACAATTGAAAGAAACCAGAAATTTGTTGGACAAAGCGCAGAGTGTTCAAAATAAAACGGTTTTGTCCGAAGCAGAGAAACGGGAAAGGAGAGCAATGGAAAGGAAACTGTCGGAAATGGAAGAGGAATTGAAGGTAAGGATTGAAATGGTATTCGTTTCTGTATTTCCACTCGTAACGTTTATTCATTACGCTGAACATAGAAAGTTTGCAAAGATACCTTAAAGAAGAAAAAGAAATAAATCAAATCGTGAGACGTCGGTGTAACAAGACTTGTTTAAAATATCGTGATATTTATGATTATACATATATACGTTATCGTAAGCCACTCATTGTTCTTAATAAGAAATTGTTTGAATTCTATACTCCTTAGTTAGAATGCACGTCACAGTTTTTCTTTTCTCTTATATTACGTTTTGATTGTTGCGGCTAAATACAGAGGGAAGGTGCCAGCATTTCTGGAGTGGTTAATTCGAAAGAAAAGGAAATAAAAGAAGAAGAAATGAGAAGAAAATACGCGGCTTTGATGCATTGCTTTCTTCTTTATTTGCCATTTCTTGGTGCTTTTATTTTTTAGTATCTTTATTGAATAATCACGCTTATTGTTTATGCAGTATAATGGTTTTTAATTGGCACTTTTGTACTTCCTTTTTTTTATTACTCTTCCGTGTGGTTTTCGTTATCCATATTTTGGTTGGGTCGGTACCAAAGACAATACTGTATTACAGTCACCGCTCGATAAGTAGCTGCGCTAAGAGCTCTATAAAGACTTATCGAGTGCCTGCTGCGTATCATTTAGCATAACAAGTGTTTCATAGACATTTCTTCGTTGTCTGGTGGGGGCTTTTTACGAGACAAGCGGACATATGGGCTAATCGTTTCACTGTTTACAGCAATTACAAAAGCTCAAAGCTGAAAATGAGAGATTGAAAGCCGAAAATCGGGCACTTACCCGCGTCGTATCCAAACTCACCAATACTACTAAATAGGTAAAGGACATAATGACAGCATCTGCGTTAACAGTGTACATCGTACTCCACGTACAATATTAATTCATTAATTAATTGATTACTTACGACTTTTTTACGTTCTGATCACGCAATATTAAAACTTTGAAACGATGTCGCTCGCAGACTCAATCTTACAAATACAGCTTTGCAAATTGTACGCGAGTCTAATTACAAGCATTATTTTCAAAAGAAATAAACAAAAGGAGCAAATAGTTTCATCTCGAGGAACTTGTAACAGCTTACCGTGCAACGATTTCAGGGCTTGAACAAATTACTGTCTCCTAATAGAAACTGTGCTATGACTCTTTATAATTACACTTATTTATTACATATTACTAATTATACTTACAATGGTCAATCTATACGTTGACAATGCGCCCTAACTTTTTCAACAAAACTGTGTCTAACGAAACTCATCAAAAAAGCATTTTGTTTCTAGGAGTAAGAAGTTTCTACCTAGTCAAGAACATTTTGAGTGAATCTGAATTTTATATATAGATATTTTTCAGTCTAAACAATTTTAAACTTTTCATCATAGTTTACCTACATTCTACATTTTAAATGTGTTTTTATTAAAAAAAATTTTGCAGGTTGTAAACTTCTTATTAGTTACTCATAGCAACTTGAAAATCTTTTCCCGTCTCAATACGATAAAAACGCCGTCCGTCCTCTGTACTAATACAACTTATTTACGAATATATTCTTCGACGTAAGATAAATTCAATACCGAACTTCAAATACAATCACTATTTTAATTACACATTACAAAAACACAGTTTGTTTTAGAAATAATCCTCCCGATTTTATAAAAATAATTTATAATTCTGTGTTGAGCATATCCTTAAACGGTTTAGATTAGATATAACGATTAGAAGGATAAGCTTTATTGCGACCGAAGAAACTTTCAAACTAGCATAGATTTACCTGTCTCCTAAGAAAGCATGTTTAATGTAAAATTATATTTTCACCGCATTTTGCATTGTTTAACAATCGTTTCTTACTGCGCATATTATGTGATTCACATATATATATGTCATTTAACACAACCGACATTCATCCGCATTGCATTATAATATTTAGTAAACGAATATTTGTATAAATTGTGAGTTACACTTTAATGTATTTTGCAATTTATACAGTGATATATTTTTTGCGATAAAAAGTACAAACTGTTGAATATGTAAGTGGATTTCAAATACTAAAGAAAGGTATTGGAAAGTTAGAAAGACGAGCTTATGTTTTAACGTTGAATTATTATTTTTTATTTCTGCATAGTATTCAAAGTACACCCGCTTGTTACACTTAACCACATACGTTTGGTTTTAATGCACCGATTGTTACATTGCTAATATAATTTTTTACAGCTCTAGTTGCAACAATACTCGCTTGTTTCCCTTTTCTTTGTTTAATGTCATTTTACGTTTTCTTTTTTTTTATCTTTTACTTTTGTGAGTATTCATTTGACCCATTCTATGATGGCATTGTCTTTGTAAATCTTTTTTGTAAAAAACGAAATATGTTTGAATGGTAACATAAATAAAATAGTTTGAACATTGTTTTCTAGGTAATGGACCAATTGAAATGCGAAAACCAGAGGCTAAAAGATGAAAATGGTGCCTTGATCAGAGTAATCAGCAAGTTATCCAAATAACTCCGGTGGGCTTGAAATAAAAAGAAAGAAAGAAAAAAAAAGAGAAAAGGCTGCATAGCGTTTCTTCTATTGCATTACAATTGCATTGAATGAATTGTTTTAGACAATAAATTATTACGATCACGATTGCTAGTATTCTTGCAATGTATATTTACGTCATCACATTATTGATGAATTTATTCTTAACGCTAGTAACTTAATTTATTATGAAGCAAATTATCTCGCGTGGCTGTGCCAAATGCGAAAAAGAGACATTGCTCCTAATTCTTAGGATTGTGAATAGCTGACCATGAAGGATCTAGAGTTTTTACTTTTTCTCACACACATTTTAATGCTCTTCCTCTCGAAGATAAATTTCATGGTTCATTTTAGAGCCGACGCTTTACAAAGCAAAATGTACTTCATTCGAATCGATGAAAGGCAAACGTTCATGACTATTTTTTTTTTTTTTAAGAAATCACGTTATCAATGTTAACTCTTTATAAGGACATTTTGTAAATATGTAATAGATAAAATGATAATGTGGCATTTTAGAAGTTAATAAGAAGAAATTTTTTACTTAATGAAAAAAAAACACATCAGAAGTATATAGATATATATTAAATTTATTGTATAAACTTGTTTCCATAATTGTAATGCAAAACGAAAGCATTCGTAACATGTTGCAAAGTTACAGTAGAACAATAAAAAGGAGTGAATATTAAGAGGATGACTTTGATGCTATTCAAGTGGCCTTTTCCAGGAAGACTGCAACTTATAATCCTTCCAACATCGCCAATTTTACACGATGAACTGAAAAATTCTTGTATTAAACGTTCTATGTATTTCGTTGACGTATTCTTTCGTAAAATGTCAAACAATCAAAATTTTTTATAGGAAATGCGGTAAAAGATAATAATGGTTTTTGGCTGGTATCAACGACGAATTATTACTTAAACAACTGATTTAATGAATAACTGTAATGCAGTTTTAGTTTTGATAATGAATACGAAAATTAAAATGTTTATAGATAACAAAACGAAAGGAACAAATGACAATGCGTAGGCGACATGTTTTTTAATGATGTTATACTGTAAAGAATTGTAAAAAGGATAAGTCGAAATAGCTATTTCATAATGGCGTTTGTTACGGAATAACAATTTTTGTGTAACTGTTTACTATATAGATACCTTCATTGTACTGTATAATAGCAATATCTATGTGCTTATTGTATTTGAGAAAAGTGTTTAGATGAGAGAGCCTAGCATCACAGTATACAATACTCGTTATTATACTGGGAAAAAACGATTACGTACAACTTGTGATAAGGAGTTCAATCTTTGTCAAATATTTTTTATTCTTAATGACTATTTGTAGCGTCGTCTCTTCATTGTAAATATAATATTAAAGATATATCTATAAATATAACGTGTAAGGAGAATACATTGTTCATAATATAATAAAGAAACTTTCGATAATCGTAGCGAACGATTATAAACTTTTGCCAAATGTACATTATCATGTCGTCTTACTACAACGACACAAATGAAATTAATCTGTAGTAATAGTTTATTAATTTGATAAAGATTGTTCCTATTATCATACTTTGTACCGTTTTAACGAACATGTCCCACCCTCAGGTATTATGTAGATAAACGAGTCATTGAATATGGTCTGACGTTTTTTTTCTTTCTGTGAAGTATTTTATGGTACAATTAACGTTGTTAAAAAATGAAAACTTGTGCTGATTTAGACGAAATTTTGATGTTACAGTGGGGAGACTGACCTCGCACTAGTCTCCGATTTGTGTTAGACCACAAATATTTATTTCTCATTTGATTTTGTATTTGTGACTACGATTTAAAAGTATAAATGCTAGAAGGAAATTAATTACATGTTTTATATGATATTTTAAATGTGAAGATGTGTAAATATGCTAAAAACAAAAAATAGACGTATTCAATTATTTGTAGTGTTATTATTTAAAACACCATACTGTACAAAACAATAGATCCTACTCGATTTAATCTAACAACCTCATAAAAGTTTGTGTAACTTGAACTGTGTTCACGCAGTCATTGGTAGCCTTAAGCGCTTCATGTACAAATTTCCTAAATATTTTCTTTTTTCCACGCTTATACTTCGCAACCAGTTTTGGATTTTTCTCAATTATATCTAAACACAATTTCTCCACTTCCTTCGGATCTGATATCACGAACCAATTATTCTCTTCCACAATCTGTTTAAGATAGAACACAGTGGAAACTCGTTATTCTTTACGAAATATTTTATATTTTATAACTTTAATACTTTCGAATATTTTGTTTACCTGTTTCGGTGTTTTTTCTGGTTCTTTAAGCAACTTTTGCAATACTTTTTCCAATATGTTGTAGTTTATTTGTTTATTTTGTAACAAGTCAATTATTTTTCCAATGTAACCGACATTATCAATTCTAAAATTTAGTATAACATTTTATTAATAAATTACATGTAACATTAATATTCTTTTATTTGATCATACTTACAAAAATTTGTGATCCAAATTTTCGTGCTCGATAAAACCTAAGAGTTTAGTCATTATGACTTTTGCTATTAATTGAGGATCACGATTTTTGTCTTTTTTAATTAAAGTACGAAATAGGTCTAATACTTCTATATTGTTCTAAAACGCAGAAGCCAAAATAGTTATTCAATTTAGTCATCACTTTATAAAGGTAATAAATGTAACAATATTACGGTTACAATTTACCATTATTACTAAAATCATATGGGGTGTAAGTTGAAAATCCAACAATCTGTTTCTTATTTCCTCTGGCAATTCGGGCAATTGCTTTTTCATTGCCGGCACGTTAACCAGATTATACTTGTTTTCCGTGTTTTCGTCGACGTGTAGGCGTAGAAGAGGTAAATTTGGCTCAGGCATAAAACGGTAGTCCTAAAATAATTTTTCATTCGTTTTGTAAATATTGTCCATATAGACGTACACAGAAAGTTCTGGCACACCCTGAGCACTGTTAACAATATTATGATCAAGCATATACGTTACATGATCATCTTCTTTTTCACGCATCACAATTGTCTTCTTTTTAAGTGCATCCCATGCTCGAGTCTCGTTAACAACTCGACCACCGCTATTTAGAATCGATATTTGCCTTTTTATTTCATATTCGATAGCGTTGCAAACGGCACGCAAGCTTCCAATATTTTTGATTTCTGTACGAACGCCCAAAGGTGCATTTTCTTTGCTTACAGAAACATTTGCGTCCACTCTTAATGCACCCTCTGTACATAAATACATTTATAAATACATAATATAATGAATCCGTTTCTAACGAATAAATAATCATAAATAAATAACCTTCCATTTTACATGAGCATGTGCCTAATAATTGCAACATCAGCGACAACTCCTTTACAAGCGCTGCTGCCTCTTCTCCGTCTGTTAGATCTGGTTCGAAGACCAATTCCATCAGAGGTAATCCGGCACGATTAAGGTCGATCAAACTCCTATTACAGATTCAATGCAAGAATGTACTCTCTGTTATCTCCAAGTACACAGATTATTGTCATTAACTAGAATTCAATATAATGAATACTTTCCAAGCTCTTCACTGTAGTAACTTCTTCCACTGTCTTGCTCCAATTGTATTTGCTTAATAGTGGATGACTTTAAATATGGTTCTTTATGTACCGATGGATTGAACACAAAAAAATTGATTTTCCCATTCATGGCTAAGGGCTTTTTGTGTTGCGTAATTTGGAATCCTGCCTACATATAATATTTTTCTATTCAATAACTCTTCAACAATTCTTCCCAAAACACAGTGTATACTTACAGGTAAATCGGAATAAAAATAATGTTTTCTCTCAAACATTGAAACATTCTTTACTTCGCAAGACAACGCCAAAGCAGTTAACACTCCAGTTTCTACGCATTTCTTATTTAATACCTATAATACAAATGCAATATGAAAATGAAGGAAATATCCCATTGTTTAAGAAATATTTGTTATACTTCACTGGCATTGTTCCTGGTGTTGCGCAATCAAAGAGCGACACGGAGGAATTAATTGGACCATTAAAGTTTGTTGCAGCTCTAGAGAATAATTTTGAAGTTGTTGCCATTTGCGCGTGAATTTCTAAACCTATCGTAGGTTTCCATTCTGACCTGTACGAACACATTATATTATTTCTATATGTTGCTTTCCAATGTGTAATGCATGCAAATAACTTTTTTCATAACTTACAGGTTTGTTGAATTAAACCTTTTGAATATCTTTCGATGATACTTTTTCATATAAATACGGCTCTTTCTACATAACAACATTGTTGCAACTTCCAGTTTAAAACAATGAAAATTTATTAATATTTTTATACTTGAGAATGCTACACCCACAAAATAACAAGTCAGCAGTCACATAAGAAATTATCATATAAAAGTATAATGTACTAAATATGTACGATCTTTTTTCGAAAGGTAAAATGAATTCCTAAATAGTTCAAATAATGCAAATATTTATATCTGTATTACTCCATTCGAGTTACTAGATTTATTTGAGTGACTAGGCCAGAACCAGTCTAGTAATGAGATAAGATTGGATGAGATACTAGGCTCTTTTTCGCGCAAGCGCGACAATTTTAGCCTCAGTCAAGTACGAAGATGGGGTATTTTAGACGCCCCGCTAATTTCGCAAAATTCATTATGATTTAATTTTGACAAATGAATGTTAACATGTATATATATAAATACACATGCATATTAAAATTTAATATATACATACATGCACAGAATATATAACATACAAATAGCGACGTACAAATTTCGTAGATTGGCAAAGCGCGCCTTGAAATCTCTTGATTTTCGAAGTTTATTACTTCACGGGTGTACTAATAGAAAAACCAATATCGCAGCCTTATTCTTCAGACTTCAGACTGCGCTGCTGGCCCTAACAAACGTTGGCAGGCAGTGTTGGCCGTTGGGATTATCCTCACTGGCCACACTGCCCAATACAATACATATATATGTATACGAGTACAAGTCGTCAGTCGTCACCTCGATCTGTCAAGTTGACAGCGAAAGTATGTACTCGGGTTCTTTAAAATATTAAGGATCGATATATCTTTTAACTTACTCGAAAGTGGCAATAATGTGCGCTAAAGAAATATGATGCTTGCGTATCGCTTGTTTATTCCATCGCAAATCTTATTTAGAAGTTGTTCAAGTTTATTCTAGCTGTAATCGTTAACCACACATTTACATTTTAACCCAGTGTCTTCCATCATGACTTCGTAGTAAGTGTTTCCGTAAGATTATTATTATTTCGAAAATTATATGTTTAACCTCGGTATCGTGCGTGTAATTTATGCAACACATAATCGCTTATCGCGCGTATCATAGATGACTGGCGCCTACCTACGCATTTAAACGACTATGTAACTGCATTATGTATTTGTCACTTCCATATTGTTCTGAAGTAAAAATGTCTATTCGAAACTAATCGAAATGTACATGTAATTATTAGTAACAGGAACGTACCAGGTGTATCGGGAAACGGTTTCAATTGCTGGACACAGAGGACCAATATGCACGACGATTCTGCCATCACAAAAATGCAACACCAGTTCTGGGTCACGAAGCAAACGCTATCACGAAAGTTAGGAAAGAAGGAAGATGATTGTATAGTGGCGTCCGATGCAGAGCTGGACGCAAAGTTGGAATTGTTTCGTAGCATACAAGAATCTTGCTCTTATTTGCAAAGAGTCATTGACAAATATCAAGAAAGATTATGCAGTGAGTTTAAATGAAAATAAACCCGATAAGTACAAAATGTGTATAGTACATTAATTTGAACGATTTTTTGTAGATCTCGCACAAGAAGAGAACGCGATGGGAAGGTTCCTCAAAGATGCTGGTAAACAAGATAAGACTAGAGCTGGCAAAATGATGTCGGCAGTTGGAAAATCATTGTCTTACTCGAGTCAACAAAGACTTGCACTAAGAGCTCCGTTAGGTCGATTGTATCAGGAAGTAGAAACGTTTAGACAGAGAGCTATCGAAGATACATTGCAGAACGTTCAAGCAATGGAAAAAGCTCGTACAGAGTACAGAGCAGCACTGTTGTGGATGAAAAATGTTTCTCAGGAATTAGATCCGGATACAACGAAACAGTTGGAAAAGTTTCGCAAAGTACAAACACGTGTCAGACTGTATGTACTATGTACTATTTATATTGATTTTATTATACATTCAAATACAATTATATTTACTATACCTGTCCGAATACAGGGGCAAGGTGGCATTTGATAACTTAGCCTTAGATTGTCTTCAAAAAGTAGATCTTCTAGCAGCTGCAAGATGCAATATGTTCAGTCATGCTTTAGTTTTATACCAAAGCACACTTTTAAATTTTACCAAAAAATCGGCACAAGCATATTCAACGATTGCAACCAGTTTCAAAGGGTATCAGCGATATGATTTTATGGTCGTGAGAGAACTTGCCGAAACATCTACCAAATTAGCTCAAGAAACTGGTGGAGATGACGACCCCGATGACAAAGACAAGTAAGTCTGGCCTAATTGCGAGTTTAAAAAAATGGAGAAGACAAATAACAAGACTGGCAATATTTGTTTTACCATAGATTATTACCCTTCTTTGACATGGATTATCACGATAGCATAGAGGAAGCTGAAGAAGTGAAACCAGCCACGGACGTTACAAATGACAACAATAAAGAAGATGAAAAGCTATTGGACATAGATTGTGATACAAAAGACATACTAAAATTGGATGGATTAGATACGAGTCCCAGTTCTTCGAAAAATGGGATTGTTCAGTTAGATTCTAACAGAGAGCATAAAGAGAATCTCCACGAATTTTTCGACAATTTGATCTTAGAGAACAACGTGTCATGTAAAAATGAACAATCAGCTAATAATACGCGTGAAGAAAATCACTCGAAACTAGAAAAAAGTTTGGAGGAACAAAATCTGGGATTGGATATTTTTGATAAATCTGATGCGAATTTCAATCTAAGTACTTTGTCCTCTTTAGAATCACATGACCAAGGAGAACAATCGTTACAGTCTCTTACATCCGAAAATTTGGCTCTCTTGAAGGATATACTCGGTGACAAACCGAACATTGGTAACGAATGGGATGCAATAGCTACCGACACGTTTTTACCGCCCAATATTTTAAAACAAAGTTTAGGTGATGCAGCGATGGGCATAGGACAAAAAACCATGCGTACTAACAATTTGGATGACAAAGTAAGTAAAGATTAATGATATGAATGATTAAATAATGATTTTTTGCGTTTTATTATAATCTTAACATTTAGAAGAACAATGTTTTATATTACAAAACGATTGGTTTTGTGGAAAGACAATTTGTATGATTTCATTTTGTTGCAGAAGAAAAATAAGACTGGAAAACAAAAAGGAAATTCCTGGTTGGATTTGTTTGCTGAATTGGATCCATTGTCTAATAACCCAATGGAAAAGCTTTCGAGTGATAGTAACGCATCTGCTTAATTTTTAAAAAAGCGCTTACATTCTATTACCATGATACATGAATAGTTGCAGTCTGCAGCAACAATCGGAAGAGACGATGATTTTATTTTTTATCAAACAAGATGATAATACTAGGAGCATTATATCACTCCATACATTTACATTAATATTTCGTACTTATTATTTGAAACTTAACATTCCTGGTGTGTTAGATTTAATGAGGATAGTAAGAAAGAAAAAGTACGTTGTTAAGAGTCAAAAGTATTTCAATTTCACAAGTATGTTTTCAAGCTGTGTACCAAAGATGTAAAATCTGATAGTCTGTAAAAGTGTGCTAGTCAAATACTTCTTTTTAAATACATTACAAATATTATTTCACGATAAGAAATAGATTTATCAACTTTCCTACTTATATTTATAATAAAATATAGTCGTTGAAGTTAAAAGTATATATCATACAAATATTTGTAATTTGTTATTACTTCACGACTCGTGTTTTGAAACTTTGTGAAGCAATTAATTATATGTGCTACATACATTTTTGTTCTTTTTAAATATGTGTACAGAAACGTTCAATACCACTTTTTTCGTTTAAATTAAAAAGAAAGAAATACATACAATATAAACAGATTACATCGTCGAGGGATTATCGTTTTTGTATTTTTTTTTCTATATAAATATAAAATGCTTATGCATTAACAAAGTACAGGATCACAGAGTTAACACCAAAATATAATTGTTTTCAAGTATAAAAGAACTCTAAATCAAAACCTAATTTGCGTCGGTAACGTGTTTTTTTTTCGTAGTTTAGGCATCATAGAATTGTGCCATGCAAGTTCTGACCCTGAAACGAAAACAATCAGAAATCGTTAAAATGTAACGAGACCTAGAGAAACAATCAATCTGCAATCATATTTAAGCACCTTTTAATAAATGAAAGAAAAAAAAACAAATTTAAAACTGACTGATTGTCTTTAGTCTTACTTATCAAATAATTGAAGTTCCTTGGTATGCCGCAATTGTTGTAAAATACGATAAAAGCCTAAGTCCCTTAAACGTGCTTGCCTCTGCGCAGCTCCAGGTTCCTCTTTCCAGACTAGGTTGCACACACACAGCACAGCTGCCACTTGCAGCTTTATATTGTTATGCATCTGAACATTAATATCAAAATAATTAAATAGCATTCAACTATGATTTTGTAAAAAAGTATTTTAGTCTAGAACAAGGATCTCAAACTCCGAAAAACACAGCAAAGTATCAATCAATTAGATATTTAAAAGGTTTTCTAGACTAAAATACTAAACGAAAATCTGAAAACAAATGTTAATGATTGAAAATAAAAGCTTAAAAATGGTAAAAGAAGGTTTTCAGCGCACCATATAATCCATTAGTTTTTTAAGCACATCTTCATTGGCCATAATGTGATCCTTTGCACGATTACCGTCAGCCACATTCGCCAAAATACAGAGCGCTTGTTCTTTCACATCTGCTGGATGTCTTGGATCTTCCAGGACTAATATAACCGCTTGCATTACATGCGCAGCATGTTCACCCATGATACGGTCAATGTGAGCGCTTGTGGAAAGTAAATTTCGTAACAAACCCAGTGTCTTCATTAAAATTGGTATGTCTTGGTCAGCCAGCAGGCAAAAGATTTGATCGGTACCCAAGCATGATAGAATTTGTAACTTTACTTGTTGTTCAGCTTGGAAAGCCACATTCATCAATGCCCAAATTCCATTCAGTCGTAAAGCTGGCGTACACCGTTTCGTTAGTGAGCATAATAATTCTATCCCGCCGGACTCGAGAATTGGTTCTTTGCTTGGACTAAATTCCAATAATAAGTTACATAAAGTACTCGAGGCAACGGTTAATAAATCAATTTCACTTTCGCCTCTGCCTATATGATACAATTACATTAATTATTAATTGCACAGTACGCAGTTCTGTTAATGAATCATGAAAACATGGAAATGATTTATTTGTAATTTGAAAATTGTATATCTCACGTCTCATTAAAAGTATAAAAACTAGAGTTGTGCGAGAACCTGACATTTTCGGGTCCTTGCACCCCCCTAACAAAATCACATGTGATATACAGTTTTTATTTTGGGATAATTGATGAAGACAGTGTCATATTTTACCCTCCAATCCCTTGTCTGCTCCGTGTAACAACTGCATAAGCGGTCTCCAGACTGCATGGTCTTGGAAACTTGTTCGTAGCTGTTGAACACTTCTGGACAGTGAATGTAGGCATCTAACTGCTGCTAAACGTACGTGACCCCCAGGATCTTGAAGACCCGACACTACCTGTTCCATAAGATTCTCCTTCTCTATGATACGCTTTCGAATATCTTCGTCATTTGCGCTAAGGGACGCAAATGCCCTGAATGCAGCTTGTCGCATGTCTTGTGTCAAGGTTGCATCCTGTACCTAAAAGTGTAAAGAACGTCAGAGGCATAACAGCGATACATTCGTAACGTATTCGACTTACATGAGGATGAGGTCTTAACAGCTCTGCAAGCGTGGGAATTAAATGGTTACTAATAGAAGCTAAACGTTGTAGTTCGGTATTGACTTCAGTCAGGAAAGCTAACGTCTCCGCAGCAGCTACCCTTTCGCGCGGTGGACGATCTCGGTAGCAAAGTCTCACCAAACAGGGTAGAGCACGGTAAATAATTCTGGGATCTTTGTACAGTAGAACCCCTGTTCTATGCATGTACGTGACGCATCTTGCAGCTTCGAGTTGAATCAACGAACTTTTCTCGCGGCCCATTAATTGTCCTAGCGCTACAGGCACGTGTCTACCTTGTATTGTGTTACTGGTAGACGCAGAGGCGACCATAACGCACACCCTGTAATTTTTGTAACACATATTTGCTAGGCATGCTAAAGCTGATAATTGCACATCAGGTAATGGCGAATCCAATTGCATTGCTAATATTCCTACTGCTCCTCCTTCTGATAACGCGTTTTGTTCCTCCGTTGTCTGAGTAAAAAGAATACGAATTATTAACAAAATTGTTAAACAATTTTGGATTGTTTACCTTGCTGCTACCTCATACCTTGCATGCTGTTGTTAAAATTGTTGCTACACAAATTTGAGAAGTTACGGATCTATTCGCTAACGAAACTAATCTGGGCACCAATGCGGGATCTTGATATATCGAATGAACCGGTGCTGCTGGATGTTGAAATACTGTACGTAAACATCGTAAACACGCTTCAAGTAACAGGTCCGTTACTTTTGGCTTTCCTTCTGGAGGTGTGTCTGAGGCAGGTGTAGATAATAACACCTGAAAAAGCAATGGCACTACACCAAGATCTATAAGTGCCAACACATGCTGATCCGTTCCTTTGGCCAGAGAACCCAATGTCACTGCAGATTCAAGTCTTATACGATCCTCGATGGTGCCTGATGAATCTCCAAGTAGTTGCAATAATCTAGGTACTACTCCTTGAGCAATCACTGAACCCTTTTGTCTATTACTACCGATGACAGAGTTTTTGAGGCATCTGTAAAATGCAGATAATAGATGCAAATAAAACTAAACGTACACAAGCAAGACAGACATCGAATGTTATAATTATAAATGCTGGTTATAACTGAAAGTAATAATGTTAACACTGGATGTGGATAAAAGTAATATCTATTATTCGAAAGCAAAACACATATATGTATATGTTATAAAAAATGAATAAAATCAAAAATTTTGATGACAAAGAATGAACTATGTAATATGAACTATGTTTCACTTATTAAAAATAAGTGTATAACTGAAGGAAGTTTTCGAAGACAGAAACAATTTAAAACGGTGTCAATAGTTTCACAGCTTTGAAAGGCTACAGTCAAGATAAGCTTGCCTCGGAAAAATCCGAAAATATTGTAGAAAATAAGAGAAAGTACATCAGTCGATGCTGCGAAGATTATATATATTACGAATATACATTCTAATGAAAGAATAGCCATTACTTTTATACATATTCAAAGAAATAAAAGCTTCGAATAGACAAGCGTAGAGGTTAAGTAGAATTTCCACTCACATAATAGCTTCCAAACATTTCTGAGGATCTGGCGAATACAGCTCATCGATGTAACTTCTGGAGCTCTCCACATCCTGTCACACAATCAGACAGTCACTTATCTTTTAGAATTTCATAACAGAAACGAGAAAACCAGTTTAGAGTGTCAAAAGCAGAAGGAAACCGGTAACACCTACGCTTCCCCGATGTTGTACGCTTACCATGAACGGCTGCATCACCGAGACCATACTTTCTTCCTTTCGCTTTTACATAAAGGAACCACAACGTTCACTCACAAAAAACCTGAATCAATTCACCGAGATCACCACGAGGAATCGTCAAAACGAGTTCGTTTGTTACGTGAACGCTCACTGTTTCATCTGGCACAATTTACGTTCCGAAAAAACTTTTCACCAACCTTAGGGTTGCCACCATCATGCAATTATCAAACTACCTATATAAAGTTGCAGCTACGATGTATAGTAAACTATAAACAGCTATTTATAAACTTCCGAATGTTCCTACGCAGATGCCAATTAATATCTTGAAACTGATATTTTTATTATTCGTAATTGTAACAATTATAATTTTTTCAGTGTTTCCAAAATAAATTTCAATTGTCTAAAGAGTGATTTTAAAACACGAACATATACGAATATGCACAATATATTTACTATTTATTTGAAAAAGTTGTGCGCGTGTAGTTGATTTGCATTTAATTTTTGCAACTATACATTTTTTTAATTCGCGCATCATAGGAACCTTCGTGCAACTATTGGCAATATTGAACACTAAATGGCGCGCAGTTGTTGAAGAGAAAGGTTTGGTTTGGAGTTTAAACGGTTTGAACGACCGGTGAACTTCGGTGAACTTATAATTAATCTTTAGAGATAATTAAAATCGAATTAAATATGATCATGGAATCGCTGGACAAGTATTTAGAAACCGTATCTGAATATATATTCGATAATGACAAACTGGTAAACACCATGATTATTCACCTATATTAAATGTTTATTCATAAATTGCAATAATTATTTTCTATTAACTTGTCCTTTCGTTCTGATAAGATACCAGGATGTCATTTTAATTTTCAAATTTTAGGTAACATACAAATGGTTAAGTAAAGAGCTAGAAGTTCACGTGAACATTGCCAAGCAGATTTTATGGGAATTCAGGCAACGAAAGAAGAATGAAAAGACTTTCGATTGCACTTACTTGTTGATGGGTATTTTAAAGGAGGATGGTATACGTGTTGAAGTTGTAAAGGAGAAAGATTTAGCATCAGCGAAAGGCAAGTTTACTTCAATTATATCTGAACATATTTATAGTCTTCAGAGAGTACTTCCTGATATACAGACACTGGGACTTGCTGAGAATGGAGATATTAAATACAGTGGAATTAAGTGTCTTGAAAACAATGAACGCAGTGATGAAGAAATGCATGCTATACGTTGGGGTGCTGCTGCAACAGAAATACCATCGGTATCTCGTGAACAAACCGCTAAAGCCATTAAAGAAAAAGAAGAAAAAAGTCCTGAGAAGAAATCAGATGACGTAAAGAAAAATGATCAACAGAAAGGTTTCAGTAATCTTTTTGGAAAAGCTATTAATAAGCAGAAGAGCCCACCAACATCATCTTCTAGCTCGGAGAAAGCTAATTCTTCAAAACAGACAAAACAATCACCTAAAAAAGAAACATCCAAGTCATCGAAAAAGAGTACACAGAAAGGTGGACTTAGTAGTTTTCTACAGCAAGGCAAAAATCAAGCAAAACCTACAAATTCAGCATCCCCAGAAACTGAGAAAACTATAAAAGAAACTGAAAAAGCTACAAATTCTGCAGCAAAAGAAACTGAAAAAGCTACAAATTCTGCAGCAGAAAAAACTAAAAAAGCTACAAATGCTGCAGTAAAAGAAACTGTGAAGGAGAAAGTTACCTCTGGAGGTAAAAGTAATCAAACGAAAAATGCACGCGGAAAGAAACGCAATAGGAGTAAAGAAATCAGTACACCTGTTAAAAGACGGAAACGTATTGCTGTACAGAGTGATTCCAGTGAATCTGGATCATCTGATGAGGCAGAAGAAATACCACCTTCTCCTTCCCCAGAAAAAGTTTCGCCTGTAAGGACACGTTCTCCATCCCCACCTAAAGTCAAACACGAGGGTGGAAAACGTAAGGTTTTAAAAATGGTAGATAAAACGTTTGAGGAGGATGGATTCCTTGTTACGAAAAAGGTGCATGTTTATGAAAGTTGTTCAGAGGAAGAACCAGAAGTAGAAACAAAGAAATCAGTGACACCTGAATCTCATCCTGAACCGAAAGGGAAGAAGAACACAAAACAAACGACTCTAATGAACTTTTTTAAGAAATCATGAGTAATATATTGTTTTCTATAGCTACAAGCAGAAATATCATTATAGTTATATTTTATAGTACTTTTAAGCAACGTGTAAAATGTGAATAAAATTTGCGATTTCGAGAGTATCGAGTTTGAGAGTATCAACTGAATTTAACATGGTATCATAAGTAAAAGTAAATACATGCTACACCCTCTATGCAGAGGGTAACTTTTTCCTTTGGGAAAATGTTCTCCACGAGAGTTATTAACGAAAAACACGAACCAATCAGAGTGCGGCTACGACTGACATACTCCGATTCGGCCAATGCCAACGCCACGTTCAGCGTGACCTATCGCCGATTCAACCAATAATCAAATGGTAACATTTAACTTTTGTCCCGGTCTGCTTATTGCTTTAGGATTATGCACAGGTTTATTATAAATATTGATGATTGTGGATATCATTCTGGTCGTGAAAATGAATTCCGAAAAGGAGAAGAAGCGATAGAAAATTTTGATATTTATTATTGTATACTATATATACAAATTTATTTGTGTTTCATGTTCCCTATATATTTTTCGTAATTGAAATAATTCGACATACTGTAAGAACGTAACTTTCTTCTTTTCAAAAATTATCATACAATTATTAAATATTTTATATTACATTATATGTAATTATTTATAATGCTTTTTGTGTTTCTTTTAGAACGATTGAACAAATGCAAATATCACAATTCAAATTATGCATTTGTTTTGATTTAATTTATACATCAAAATCGTTCATATTATTTGGTTATAATAAAATATATTTTAGTAATGGCACAGTTATACGTTTTAGTTTTACATAAATCATTTGCTATTTTCTTACTATTTAATGTATAATTACAAAATCTATATTCTTTTTAATTTATTGCACTGTGCAACAAGCGTAAACATTACCTGATTATTTGAAGAGTTATTAACGTTATTGTTTTAGAAAAATTTACAAATATTAAATGCTATTTATACAAAGAAGAGATCAAATAAATGTCAACTGTGACAGGTAATTCTATGTCGGAATACCATGGAATACTGATTACATTTGATCGTTATTAGAATAGTAAGAAAAATTAATAAAAGTGTTTACTTTTAATATTCAATGTACTATAAATATGTACATATATACAGTTTAACTTTATAAAAAAAAACAAATAAATACATGCACATACATGCATATATGATCCTAAATAGTTACATATATAAATACATTAGCACTCATGTTAAATATGTATACATTCAAATATAAAAACAGCCGATATTCGATGTTTTTGGAATATAGTAAAATTTAAATTATTCATCTAGTTCATCAATTTCATATAGATAAAAATCTATTTATTGGAAGGACTCGAGTCTGATTGGACTTAGAATAATTCGATGATTTCTGGCATTATACTCTTCATGATATTACAAACTAGTGTTCATTATCCGAACTTGTGAAAGAAAGGTTGATCCCAGTCACTTATGAGATGAATTGTAATTGCAATACAATTAATGATCAGTGATCATAATAGAAATTGTTGAATGTATTCGATAATACTAAACTCTATTCCTTAAAATACATATTAACGTAGTATTGAACAACATATAAAATATAGTTATCGCTTTGGACGAAAAATGAGCATGGTAGTTTTTTTCTTTTTTATTATATATCGTCGATTTGCCAATGAGTGGATGTTACTTGAGCAGGAGGGTTCTCCCTCAACTCGTTCAAGAAAGTGCATATGTTCTGGTAATATCCTGGTTGGCACCAAGTTTCATTATGCGTGCCACCTGTGACCTGAAGAATTTTCTTACACGAGCTTCTACAATTTTTGTACAGATCTTGCATCATACGTGGTGGTACTAACGTATCTGCCAATCCAGAAATAAATAATGTAGGTACTGTGACTGACCGCACTTTAAGAATGGACAAATACTGTAAACAGAATTTCATTAATCAATAAACATGTACATATACCTTGATTCAATGATATCGGTAATAAAATGTTTGTTAAAAGTAATTTAAGTTAGAAAAAGCAATTCACCTTATTTTTATATAGAAAAAGTGGAAGATATTGTACAAATTTTAATCCAAACAATAACGCAGCCATATCAGGAATACTGGTAAAGGTATTTTCTAGAATAAGGCACCAAATTTTTTGTGAATTCTCTGGTTTTGTGGCTAGATTGATAGCAACTGCTCCACCTATGAAGACGAGAATAATTTATGTAATATATTGGAGGCACAAATTATAATCTTTAATGTGATCGTTTGCTTGAAACATGTATTACCTAATGATCTCCCAAATACAATGATCTCATTGGTATTTATGTCTGTTCGATTACATAAATATTCAATTCCAGCACAAGCATCCATATATAATCCTTCTTCGGAAGGTGAGCCCTGTGATAATCCATATCCCCTGTACTCTAACATTAAAATATTACACTGGACAGTGTAATATAATTCAACTGCATTTTGGAGCCTATAATTATCACTTTTATTACTTTCAAAATAAAATGTCTGTAAATATTCTCAGTCAGAACGATTTTGATTAAAGTAACTAATAAAAATAAGAAATTCAAACATATTTACCTATGTCCCATATTACCAGCATTGCCATGAAGAAACAATAAGGTAGGTACCTTTTTCGCTTTATCTTCTGGTTTAGAAATAAAGAACATGTGTAGTACCGTACCATCTCCCGATCTAGTGTATATACTTTGATAAGGTAAATTAAATAGCGACGGTGCTGGAACATATATCCGAGAATTGGCTGGCCATTCTGGACGATATACAAGCTGATCTTCTCTGTGATACAATATACCTGTAGAAATCCAGGTTTGTATCTATCATCCTTAAATTCAGTTTAATTAAATGTAAGATAATTGTGTGGTAGCAAACCTGTAGTAGCAAAACAAAGAAGGAAAAAAGCTGATATTCCACCATACATCCAGTATAAAAGAAAACAGGCGAATATGTAAGATCCACAAAAAGCCCAACATTTCATAGTTATACTTCCTAAGATACGGATGGGTTTACTGCGAGCAAGGCGAACACAGAACGACATGATTTCTCCGCAATACTTCGAGTTAATTGACTGCTACATTTAATGTATAGTTGCCTTCGCATGTATATTGCCATGCATCATTAACACGGTCTCGATATTCTGTGTTACCAAGTGTTTCAGCAATCATTGGAAATTTTATAACCTGTAATTTTGTTAAAACTAATGTACAGGGTTCTTGTGCGTGCAAGAACAAGCGTAAATGCTGGCCAGTCACTGATATAGGATCATATAGGATATAGTATATATATAAGTGTGGCCAGTGCTGGCGCAGCCGCAGCCCTCTCTTTTGGCCAGGGTAGTTTCACTCTAATAGGAGAACTGGGAGAACTGTTAGCACATGTTAGCTAGTACAGGAACACAAAATAAAGATGTCACTACTGTGCAAGAGTAATTCTCAAAGTATCGTACGCCGCCCAAATCCTTAGCCACTCGATGGCTGCAACTATAAATATTATGGCACGCCACAGTAAGTATTAGCGTTACGATTACAGTCCACTGTTTATTATAATTAATTTGAAGTAAAGAATGTATTTCTCTTTTCAGATGAAACTGATGTTACAGGAGAATTCTGCATGGACAATAAAAGCAGTGGGACTGCAATGATTATCAAGGAATTCGACGAGATTTTCGGAGAAGGAAGTGCTACACACAAAGATAAAAAGGTCTGTTATATTTCTTCTACTTATTATGTTGAGACTGGGTCGTAAACTAATTAAACTCTTTACTGGATAATATCTATTTATTGCACAAGATCTTTTGTCTTCTATAGCTCGCTTCGATCTGACTCGATCTCGCTTCGCGCGCCTTCTCTCGTTCTTCTCTTTCAGGCATACCACACGCTCTCTCTCATCATACATTCTATCAGTCGTACCACTCATTCATTATTTACATTCCATTCACACCGCTACATCACTCCCCTTTCAGTAACTTATTGGTTACGATACAAATTACTTTAGGATTTACACAGATTTTCGTCATCGCTTACATGTACTTATTTCACATCACAGTTTACAGTTGACTCTACACTTATAGCTAGTTACGATAACTAAGTATGAAAGTATAGAATCTTAACATAAAAATAAATTGCTTCTATTTATAATTTGTACTTGCTACTACTCTATCTCAGTCTTGAAATCTTAAAGGTAGTCTAATTGTTCTTTTACTGCGCGTCGAGATCACGGGTTTCGCGCTATCACCCGTTTTGCTTGGTTGCGCGCTATCACCCGTTTTGCTCGGTTTTTCCTCGTTATTATCTTCCTCCGGCTTCAAAATGTACGCTGGTTTGAGTCGGTCTATTGAAATATTTACTTCCTTCCCTTTTATTATAATCGTGAAGTACTTGTCATTCCTCTTTGATACTAGGAACGGTCCGTCGTATGCCGGCTCCAGCGGTTTCTTAATCCTGTCTACCCTTAGGAAAACATGAGAACAACATTTTAAATCTTTATGAACAAATACCTTTTGTTTTTTTACTCTCTGCGACTGGGTGGGTTTTAACAGGTCCATGTGGTTTTGGAGTTTGCTTATGAAAGACTCAGGTTCCGCCTCCTGTTTCGATTGTTCGAAAAATTCTCCTGGAAGTCGTATATTCGTTCCGTATACCATTTGCGCCACCGAATGGTTTGTATCTTCCCTCAGCGCTGCTCTTAATCCTAGCAGTACTGTGGGCAGAGTTTCCGTCCATTTGTTGTTGCCATGCGCCTTTATGGCGGTCTTTAACGTTCTATGAAAACGTTCAATTTTTCCATTGCATTGTGGGTGATACGGGGTGGTATGCAAAACTTTCGCTCCACACATCGCCATCAGATTCCTGAATAACTGTGCTTCAAACTGCCTTCCTTGGTCTGTTATAATACTGGCTGGCACGCCAAATCTGCTCACCCAATTTTCGTAGAATGCTTTTCCTACTGTTTCAGCTGTGATGCTCTGTAACGGAACTACTTCCATCCAGCACGTGAATCGATCAATGCACGTCAAGCAGTATATGTTTCCTTCTGACGGTGGCAATGGTCCAATGATATCTATGTGAACTACTCTAAAACGTGCATCTGGGGCCTGAAACTCTGAAAATTTAGATTTAGTGTGTTTAGTTATCTTCGTTTTCTGACAATTTATGCATGTTCGTGTCCATTCCTGCACGTTCTTCCTTATTCCTGACCAAACGTATCGACTGGTCATCTCCTTCATCGTAGATTTTATTCCTTGATGTGCTAATCCGTGGATTTGTTTGAACAGCTCTTTACGAAACTTTTTTGATATATATGGCCTTACCATATTTTGCGATGTATCGCACCATAAGGCTTTTCCCGATGGCAGTATGTACTGCTTGAATGTCAATGATGTAGAACTTTCTTTTAGCTCTTTGAATTCAGCGTCCTTTTCCTGTTCTTCGGCTATTTGGTTATAGTCAATTTGAGTGATTTCCTCAATTCTTGATAACGTATCCGCAACTATATTGTTCTCACCGCTTATATGTCGGATGTCCGTAGTGAACTCTGAAATATATTGGAGCTGGCGCTGTTGTCTAGGAGAAGCTTTTTCATTTTTTTGCTTAAATGCAAATATTATTGGTTTGTGGTCTGTAAATACCACGAATCGTCTCCCTTCCAACATGTATTTAAATTGTTTAATGGACAAGTAAATACTTAACAACTCACGGTCGTACGTGCTGTACGCTCTCTGTGCATCGCTAAGTTTCTTCGAATAAAATGCTATTGGTTTCCAACTTCCTTTCTCGTACTGTTGGAGTACTGCTCCTATTGCCCAGTCTGAGGCATCTGTGCACACAGATAGTGGTAATTCCGGTCTTGGAAAATGTAGGAGTGTAGCATCAGCCAAATCTGTTTTACATTTCTCAAATTTTCTTATCGATTCCTCTGTCCACAGTACTTTTCTCTTGTCCTTCTTTTTTGCGCCTCGCAGCATTTCATGCAAGACCGCTTGTGTTTGTGCTGCCTCTTTTAAATACCTTCTATAGAAGTTGATCATGCCTAGAAAGGTGCGTAAATCTTGGATGGTATTAGGTAATTTATAATTCAATATTGCGTGTACTTTTTCGGGCAGAGGACGTGAACCCTCGGGGGTTATTAAGTATCCCAAAAACTCTATTTGTTCCACTCCAAACACCGACTTCGACAAATTTATGCGAAGACCGAATTTTTGCAATCTTTCAAAAACTAATTTTAAGTGTTCTCGGTGTTCTTTCTCCGACGCGGAAGCTACCAGCACATCATCTATGTAAGGGAATACTACATCTATGCCTCGAAATACTTCGTTAATGAACCGTTGGAACGTTGAAGGGGCATTCCGTAACCCGAAACTCATAACGTTAAATTCGTATAGTCCAAACGGTGTGATAATGGCTGTTTTACACTTGTCCTCCTCAGCGATTGGTATCTGGTAATATGCCTTGACCAAGTCTATTTTTGAAAATATTGTTTTGTTTTGCAAAATCGTGTGGAAATCTTCGATTCGCGGTATTGGGTAACGATCTGGTGTCGTCAGTGCGTTTAACCGTCTATAATCTCCACAGGGTCTTAACGTACCGTCCTTTTTCTGCACCAGATGGAGTGGGCTCGCCCATTCCGATTTCGAGGGTCTTATTATGCCGTTGTCAAGCATAAATTTGAATTCCTGCTTCGCTAGTTCCATCCTTTTAGAGTCCAACGGTCGTGCTTTCGAATACCCCGGTTGGCCTTGTGTGATAATGTGATGATTGATTTCGTGCTCGCACGCCTTCGTTACTATCCCTGGCTTTGTAATCCCTGGATATAAGCAAAGAAGGTCTGAAAATTTAAACGAGTGTTTTACTGTACTGATTTTGTTGTCCATGTCTATTGGCATTATTTCACTTCTTATCGACAGTTTAGTGGTATCGTCAATCAACCGTCTCTTGTGGATGTCCACCAATAGTTGAAATTTGTTCAAAAAATCGGCACCCAATATTCCTTTACTAATTTTGGCTACCACAAACGGCCATTGAAATGTGCGTCTCAATCCCAAGTCCACAGTGATAATTTTTATACCATATGTTGGAATTTCCGTACCATTTGCTGCATATAATTTATAATCACACGGAATTTTTGCCTCTTTGTCTGCTGGGATTAGTGAAATATCAGCTCCGCTATCCACTAGGAATCGCATACCTGTTTTTCTGTCCTTCAAGAATAATCGGTACTTGCGGCAATCCTTTTCTGGAAATGCAGCAGACCTTACCGCACTATCTACTGCATGTTGGAGTTTTCCCGTTTATTCCAGCTACACGGTGCCTTACATTTTTCCGGGTTGCATTTCTTCCCGTATCTAAAATGATAATAACAGAATTTTCCGTTAGGATCGAACGCTCTTCTTGGTCCACTCTTGCTCCTCGCTCGATTCCGGTCGAAACTCCTGGTCCTAGATCGTGGTCTCCGTGACACGTTTATTGCTGCAATCTGTTGCTCTATAGCAGAAATTCTGGACATAACCTCTTTCCACGGTTCATCCTTACCGACGTTAGCGATCTCCGTATTGGCTGTTGTTTCCACCATCTTGTCCGCCATTTCCGCCACTTTTTCTAGCGTTTCGTCGCTAACCACGAGCACGTTTCTTACGTGATCCGGCATTTTCTCGAGCCACAGGGTTCTCAGAACTTTTTCTGATACATCGTCTGTGCCCTGTAGTGTTTTCATTTTACGCAGCAACTGTGTGGGCTTCATGTCTCCCAATTCCAATCCTGTAATTAGCCTTTTAATGCGTTTATTTTCGCTTTCTTTAAATGTATGCAGCAACCTTTGTTTTGCCGATGTATATTTGTTATTTCCACCTTCTTGTATAATATCCCATAAATTTTCTACAAACTTTGGTTCCAGTTGAGCCACCAGATAATTAAATTTAGTGTCTTCTTGCGTAATATTACAGATTTGAAATTGGGCTTCTACTTGGTAAAACCAGATCTCTGGTTTGTCTACCCAAAATGGCGGGATTTTAATACTGACCTTATTAATTTCATATTCATTACCGTTCGGTCCTATTACCATTTTACTTGACCCAGGCTCCAATTCCATGTTTACGGGGTCACCAATGTTATATTTCTTCTACTTATTATGTTGAGACTGGGTCGTAAACTAATTAAACTCTTTACTGGATAATATCTATTTATTGCACAAGATCTTTTGTCTTCTATAGCTCGCTTCGATCTGACTCGATCTCGCTTCGCGCGCCTTCTCTCGTTCTTCTCTTTCAGGCATACCACACGCTCTCTCTCATCATACATTCTATCAGTCGTACCACTCATTCATTATTTACATTCCATTCACACCGCTACAGGTCACTTTGTTAATAGATATAATTGTTGTACTTTCGTATTTTTTAAAATTATCTACAATTGTAAATATTCGAACAGTTGCGCCGCGAACGGCGATCTTCCGAATTACAATTCAGCCTCCGTACAGCGCCATTCCGTGTAGTGGCGGAACGCTCAAACTGTTAGCCGGACATCTTGGTTATCGATAATAGTAGTAATATGTAATTATAAATGTAAAAAAATTCAATATTGAATCGAACGTATTTAAAATGTAATAAAATGTTTTAATTTTTTTATTTTTAAATAAAAATTATAAATTAGCAAGGAATGGGTAGTATGGATTTCAAATCCCCGCAATTTGACCCGTTAGTGTGCAACACACAATTCAGATAGCGTTCGATTTCGTGCTAACAGAAAAATACATTGACTGTTTGTTAGCAAACAACAGAATTTTTATTTTAAGTTACGATTTTCTATCCGATGTAAACTCTACCAAGAAGAACAGAATGGACGATATAACGGCTTTAAAGAACAAGCATGTGAAAGTTACGGACGTACAGATAAAAGAGTTGTTACAAAGGCCACAAGTGTTAATGGATAATATGAAAACTAAACAGGACCAACTCCGAAACGGTAATTAATTGTATTATATTTTTACCCTTTTTGGAGCCGAAAAAATGCTTTCCCTTTCTTTTTATTTATTGCAGAAGATGAGATAAAAATCGAAGAATTGATGTCAGAAATAAGCTCAATGGAGAAAGTTCTTAAATCAGAGAAAGAAACTTTGAAGTACAAGCAACAGGAATTAACTAAGCAATTAGACCACATAGTAATTGTTTTTCATGTTTATCATAATCCGTATCTGTGTTTGGAATATAAAAAGTATATTTTTATATAGGCAGGGTTGGAAGCTGAAAAGAACAAGTTTATGGAAGAGAATCATATATTGGAGTTACAGAGAAACAAACTGAAGAGTCTCAAACGAAATATACAAGATCAAGAATTATTGGATCAAGGAAGGTTTGTACTTGTACCATAAATCTGTTTGCAACTGATAAATCTTACCTTTCTTTATTGGCTTAATTTTTTTCATAGCAAAAAATATAGCTTGTACAAAGAATTGACCAGGATACGATGGGACTACGAAGACCTTAAAGAAAATATTAGAGGATGTATCCTTACAGTTACTATCTAATTTATTTGTTTCAGCGATCTTTATTCATTGCACACTTGTTATTTAAAAAAAAAGTTTATCCTTAACTATGATATCAGATGTATCAAATAAGGTGGATTATATTCATCATTTCTGTTATAAAAGCGATGATAGTAACTTAACCAATCTTTTGTGGGAGGAAGTAGGCAAGTCTACGGTACATATAGAAAGTAAAGGTTTTAACGGAACATAAAATGGAAAGTAAAATTATTTTATATTTGTAAGAGTGATTAAAGATTTTATACACATGCTTCGTCTCCTCATTCATATGAAAATAAATGAATTTTTAGTAAAATATGCCATTTACTACCTTCATAATCTTCAAGACTATGTTTACGTACAGTTATATATAATTTTGTGATTATTTTAAATGACAAATAACCAACAAAATTATCAATTCATATACTTAATTTCATGTAAATTAAATTACGCAGAAAATTTCGGAAAAAACATTACTAAACATCATTAATACAGTGTAGATCTTTACGCATTTATGTACAAATAGCCTTTCTAGATCTGAAATAAATTAAAATTGTGCTAAATTCTGTCATATTTTGTATCTCAGCATTTTTTGAAAACTTTCGAAAGCCATAATTGCATAAACATCTGATTTTCTCGTATTTATTAAATTTGTTTACACCGCAAGTGCACGAAATTCATTTACACCGCAAATGCAACTAAATGTTTAAATTAGTGCGCCCTCGATCGCTTTCGTCCTGAACGCATTCGCGTTAGCGCATCTGCAAGTTCTTGCCTATACGTAATTCCTAACCTGCACGATAGATCGTGCAGTTTTTACTCGAATAAAAGTTTCGCAGATGCCTAATTCTGGTTTCTGAAATAATCACGATATATAAACGGCTGGCTACAGTTAACGAACAACATATATATTCGAGTTGACATTCTCAATATATTCACTTTGAAAAAATGTCAGTTCTGCTCCAAATAGTTCGTTCTCAAGGAATCAAGAACGGGCTTGCCTTATTAGCTAAGCCAAAAGATGTGAAAGCAAATAATCTAATAAAACGCCTTGTGTCATCGACACCAAAAAAGGACGACACTGCAGCAGATCAAGGAGTTTCTGTTAAAAAGGAATGGGTCTCCTATGGATTCGACGAGGAGCATAAATTCACAGATCGGTTTCTTATGCACGTAACGTTGTTTGTAACTGTTAGCCTTTGCTTGGTAGGTGGTTCATTTATAATGGCATACCTGCCAGATCCAAGATTGAAAGATTGGGCTCGCCGAGAAGCGTATTTACAACTTCGTTACAGAGAGGAGAATGGATTGCCTCCAATAGATCCGAATCTTGTGGACCCATCCAGGTTCAGTTTACCCACTGACGAGGAATTAGGAGACACGGAGATAATTATTTAAATATTGTCAGATCTTGTACATTAATAGTTTGTACGCGGTATACATAGAATAAATGGTTTTTCTAAAAACAATATCTTCTACATTCTTCGCAATACTCATTACACAATAGAATAAGCTTGATTTTAACTGTTCAAATAATTCATGTCTCAGTTTATTGTTGTACAATTATATTGTATACAAATTGTACAAACCCTACGTAATAACAAATTGTGTGGCCATGATACAATAAATAATGAAAATCGAAACATCTATTGGTATATATTAAACTTGTTTATTGTATAACCAGAAATTATAAGAGCAATGTTTATAATACAATCACACGCAATGATGATTGTAAGCAACAGAACAAACATATAAGCTTGAAAATTGATTGTTACCAACTGTTCAGATAATTCATAAGTCTTACTTTATTATCGTACAATTATATTGTATACAAATTGTACAAATCATACGTAATAACAAATTATGCGACAATGATATAGTAAGTAATGAAAATCGAAACATCTAACAGTATATATTAAACTTATTTATTGTATAATTGGAAATTATAAGAGCAATATTTATAGTACAAATATGCAGAATGAAAATCGTAAGCAGCTGAACGAACATAATACTTGTATCATTTTTCTTAAATGCTTTAATTTAATCATGGTTTTACGTGATTATTTTAACTATGTACAGAATTATATAATCTTTCCGTTGCGTATCCAAGAACTTGTATATATTTGTTTAGACAAGTAATAAAGTATAAACGCACAAGAGTAGAGTGACACAATATATTTGTAACACATGAGTTGCGCATTTAATTGCATCCATTGATATTCATTTCGTTAGGAAAATCAAAATTTTCGTTAAACGAGAAACTATTGTTACTGTGTCGACGTCATAGTAGACGTGGGGACCGTGTTCACGCCTGTTATTTGATTTTGATCAAGACCAGGCGTGTAATAAGACGTATTTTGCGGTAGACTTGCGCTAACGGTAATGGGTGGCATTCCGGGTAGAGAAATCGGTACTGTAACTACTTGAGATTGAGGCACGTTAAACGGTACTGCGGTTGTCGTGGCACTTTGAATTGGATTCTGTACAGTTGGCGGACTGTATAAATCTTTGGGCAACTCGGTAGTAACACCAGCGTCCCTCAAAGTTTTCGTGTAAGTGTTGAATGCTGGCAAAGGTGGAGTAGTAGGCATGCCAGGTATGTTTGGCATTATGTTTGGTTGAGGTGCAGCACTGTTACCTATATATAAATGTTGCAAGTTAAAAACTTTGAACGAGATGAACGTTTATAATACACAGGGTGGTTCACCCATTTTCCTCATTCATTTTCTGATAAAGTTACCATTTAAAAAACTACTGATGATCAAAAAAACTCGCACCAAAGCATGTATCTCTTGAAACCATTCAGCCTTATATAAAAATTCTTTGCTACGAATAATAATAATGACGAAAATCGAGGTAGCAATGTCTGGTGAACCACCATGTATATTTTCGGAATCTCGAAGACCCCTATTAAATTATTAATAATTTACCACTCATAACATTCATAGTCCCTTGACTAGACATCACATGTGGCACGGAAATAGTTGTAGATCCACCGACAGTAGCAGGATTCAATTGTGGAGCAGTATACGTCTGCACGTTTGGTGTATACAAGGTTTGTGGTAATGTAGTAGTTTCAAGTTGAGCTTTGGTAGTGACTTCTTGCGATGAAACGTAATTAGGTGGAATCGAGAAACCTGGTGGTATATTTGTCACCATATTACTTCCCCCGGTATGAGTGGCAGTTGTGGTTGTCACTTGATTTAGGACAGCAGATTTTGTAGTACTCTGAAAAAGCATCTTGTATAGTGGACAAATGTTTCACTACAATCGATACAACAACTGAAACATTCCACACATACCGTGTATGAGTTATATGAATTAGGTTTGTGTTCGAGTACGTTTCTAATTGGTATTCTATGAAGATATCCATATCCTATTCCACAGCCCAAGCTGTAAGATTTGGAACGTTTTCACATAAAATCTGAATTATCGTAATAAGTGCAATTAATGTAAAAGAATGCGTCTATATTACCTTCCTTCTCCACCCCACGTGTGATTAGGTATAATTGTAACTTCTCTACAAGAATCATCTTCCGTGTTATATACATATAAATTTAGAGTACGCGATTCGTGTGCCTCTATCAAAGTGAACAAATCCTCCGACTCGTGCAACACCGAATCGGCACCGATAATGTAGTCGGTGAATGGTCGTAAGCCTGCTAATTCGGCAGGAGAAGATGGGTGCACTTCCTGCATACAATAATGATCCATAATTAACAAAGAATGTTAGTCGATGTTCTCAATGCTTGTCACTCATTTTTTCTACGAGTTAAGCTTACTATATACTTACAAGAACATGCCAAACGTTCTCATTGGAACCCTCAAAAGAGCAAAATCTCACGCTTACTCCAAGAAGACCCTGTCCACCCCATGTGAGACTAGGTACTATAACGGTTTGTCTTACAGATTGAGTTTTACTACTGTACACTGTAAGCGTTAATTTCTTGTCTACACCATCCTTAAGCAGTTCCTTTAAGGTATCATTATCTTGATTCTATAAAAAAAATTGAAGGATATATATATGTTCAATGATCGAGCAAATTTGAGACTGATCAAACACTTTCAATAATGATTTATGTAAAAGGTATAGCTATATGTTTAGACTAATTCTTGATCTTATTCATAATAACTAGACTCCAGATTTTATGCATTTACGACGAAAATGTGTAGGTGTGTCCATGTACTCATATAAACATCAAGTGATATAAAAAAATTTTATTTTGCATAAAGATCCACAGTCTAACAATGACATTAACTGTTTAATTATGATTTTATCAAAAGTAGTAGCAACAATGTATTGATTACTAAACAAGTAAAATCTGCACATGTCTGTTACAAGAACTGACATGTCACGCCTAATACATAAGATTTAATTGTAATGAAAAAAAAATAATAGAAAAACAGACCAAGCGGGTACTTCCAATGGCTACAATGAAGTCGAAGAATGCTTCGAGGCCAGCTTCCTGTCCAGGAGAACCTTCTTGTACCTATTGCAATTGTAAAAGCTAAATGAAATATTGTAATTATACAGGCTATAATTATGATTTAGCAATATTTGCTTGATTAATTTGTAACTGTACTATAATTTCATTTAGTCGTTAGGTATGTTATTTAGTGTAATATAGAGATATTCGTTAGGCACAAGCAGTATCGACGTTTGCAAAGTAAATCAAAATATTCTGACAAATGTTCATTACCCTTAGTATATGGTAACCTTCTGTCCCACCTCCAGGTATTTCGATACTGTGGGAGGATCCCATGTTTTACAAGCACGCCACTTATGTCCCTTGATTAGAACGAATAAAAATCATCAAAGCAATTGTCGTCTGAAAATTGATAAATTGAAATATAAAAGTATGTAACAGAAGGGTTTCACATAAACTCGTTGGTGACGTTGCTCATCATATGCAGAAGAGCACGATATGCATATGACTAGTTCAGTGGTACCAATCTACAGAATCTTCTCTCAACTGTGTAAAAATAATTACTTCAATTTTCAACTTTGCTCGACTTCGCTTGACTCCTGAAATTCAAATTATACTTATTTGAAAGACATCAAAAATTTTTTGCTACATTGAAAGGCAATTTTAGGCAGGTCTGGTTGTCTGCTTTATAAAGCGCGCGAACCTGGCTGAACTTTAAACTAGATTTTCTCGAAAACGAGCTGCCAAACGAAAAAATATTATTCCTTCTTTTCAACTTATTTTTGCATGTAAAACAATGTAGAATCAAACACCCTGTATGATAAGAGTACTCTACCTTCATGATTGCATTATGGCAATTTACGGTACCTTGCCTGCGATATAGGAACGGTGATAGGTCGGATAGTAGCGGGAAAGGTGTTGACTATTTGTCCCTCTGTTAGCGAACGTAATCACTGACAGGACCACTGCGCTACCTATTCCACTCTCCCCTCTACTTATTTTGACGTCATAACCAATAACTGTACCTATGCCGCCATGATTACCCTACGTCTGGCAAGCCCAACTGCTTTCCTTAGCGGAGGCGGTGTTTCTACGTCATATATTAACGTACAATCGGACGACATGGAAGGTAGGTTAATATTGTTTTGATTTTCTTCACTCTCGATGTAAATAAAAATTCTACGACATACACAATATCTGTAACGTCGTTACGCTAAAATAACATGAAAATAAAAAGATTTGCTAGGGACTACAATAGACAGTTAATCCCGTAAAAAGCATTGCCAGAATTTTCTGTATCAATATTACGTTTTACCATTGACGGAAAGCTGTGTAACATCTGCAAGCGATACACACGATTTATTAACAAAAAATTATTTGTAACCAATATGCTATAAGATATTGTTAAGTTTCATAAGGTATTTTAAATTAACAACAACATTCTAGTTATGTAATTAATATATTTTACTTACCGTGTTAACAAAATGAATTAAAAAACGGTAACATGATCAAATCGTTTTATACAGGAGATCACAGAATTGATGAGTACTCCTGTTTAGATGATCCTGAAAATACCGATGATTCTAATCATGAAGCCAGTGATCCGTTAGAAGGAGTTGGCGGTGGTAGCGGCGCAGGCCCGCTTCGCGAGCAAGATCGGTTTCTTCCGATAGCAAATGTGGCTAAAATCATGAAAAGAGCCATACCAGAAGCTGGTAAAATAGCCAAAGACGCACGTGAATGTGTTCAAGAATGTGTATCTGAATTCATATCGTTCATCACGTCTGAAGCAAGTGACCGGTGCCACATGGAGAAACGTAAGACTATCAATGGTGAAGACATTCTATTCGCCATGACAACTCTTGGTTTCGATAATTATGTGGAACCGCTAAAAGTGTACCTACAAAAATATAGAGAAGCAACGAAAGGAGATAATCCTCCAGGTACTGTTGCTACGACTGGTAATGGTAAAACAGAACCACAGGGAACTATATACGAGGATCAGTTGTTTGCGATTGCTGCAACAGGATCCAATGCTACCACTTCTGACGCACCAGTTATATACAGTTATGCAGCCACTGATCAAATGCAGTTTCAGCTTTCTTGATCAGCGTGGATTAAAGTGCTGCTAATATTCTGTGTAAACACGCGATTTGACTGTCACATATCTTCTATGTGCATAATCGCGTTCGTTTCTCGACGAACACTGTGAAATCAGTTTTGCGACTGTGAGCCGTTTTCACGTATGCTAGAACCGGCGCGAGATTTCTAAAATCTCGGATGGTAAGGTGAGAGATAACTTTAAATGATACCTTGTAAAGAGTGAATCTGAAGATGGAAGGAAATAAACGAGGAGGCAGTTGAAGGCTCATTGATAATTACTTGTTTACTTTTTCAAACACGGTAGGGGTAGAAAAACGTAGCCGATTGTTTATTTTTCTATTATTTTTAAGCACTAAGATTCGCATCGAACTAGAATTAGGCTGTGATGGTTTTTGTTTTGCGAGAACGGTTCAGGCCGAATGGAGATTAGATAAATTCTATATTGGACATGAACCGGCAGTTAATCGGCATGTTGATTTTCGTAGAAAACGTTCGTAAACGGTGTCTTCACTCTGGTAGTTGGGCAGGAGAGAGCAACAGCTCGTGTGCTTTTGTGGATGCTGATGCTAGACCACTTGAACATGCGGCCGATTGTTGATGTGGCTGTTGTTGTTGTTGTTGTTGTTGCTGTTGCGGCGGTGACAATAGTGAGGCGGTAGGCAATGGTCCGGCTGGACGCGCTTCTGCTTTCCTCACTTTCTCCTTCTTGTCGGATGCGACATGGCAAAATCCCCAACGGCATTGGCCACAACGACATAAACAGAGGCAAAGCAGCACCCGAAATAGGCAACACAGTAAACCGGCGCACAGTAGCGAAGGACCCACCAGCCTCAACTCCGGACTGAGGAATCCTTTCTCTCCAGTGCCGACAAACGAGATAACCAATCCGAGCGCTGTAGTTCCCAGCCCCGCATACAGTACGGTATTCACTGCCGCACTAACTTCTCCTCTACGACGGTTTGCATTACTGCTTCCATCTTCTTCGTCATCTTCTCCACTGCTCCCATAGCAATAACTTGCGTCTCTTATCTAAAAACGTTGATAGTATTAGTTTATTTCCGATTTCGGGGGTAAACTCTCGATTCCAGAATCACAAGTGCGCGGGATGCGCTTTCTCATTTCTCGATAATGCAGAAGATAAGGTTTTTCAGTAGTCAAAAGTCCTAGATTTTTAGATCTTAGATAGACTTTTGACGGCGATTGCGGACTAGATCACTTTAGCGCTTTTGACTACTAGAAAACTCCATCTTTGCACTATCGAGAAATGGGAAGGGGTATCCCACACCTTTCCAATCCCAGAAACGGAACTATCCCCAGTGTAAAGCAGAGTTTCGTTTCACAGCCGAGTTTACCCTGTTCCTTTTCATCCATCGTCGATGAGCTTCGCATTGCTTTGTCTTGTAGCCATCTCCGCGGCATCCATGAGGGGACATAGGAGACAATGGGAGGGGAGAAGGTCTGCTGCATCCTTGCCATGCTGCTTTACCAGGTCCTCCACCACACTGAAATTATTCAACATTGTAGTACTGTTGTTGAATTGTCTCTCATTAGAATTATCCCATCTACTATCAAGAATTTGTATTTTCGATAATCTAATAAATATGAAATAACTTTTCAATGTCTGTTTGTTATTCTAGTATATATAGATATTGTCTGAACTATTTTATATACAATATATAAATAAGTAATGAAACATAAAAGACAATTACATTATGATTATGTAATTTGCATCTTTCTCTATCATTTCTAAACATTTTCTGTAGTCTCTTTCGCTATTTCTTGTTATCCGTTAATTAATAATTTCTGTTTTATTTCCTCGTTACTCGGCACATAAATGATAATGTAAAAAACATGCATGCACGTACTAAATAGAACACAGAAAAAATTGGTATACATGTAACCAATCCCAAACACGTATAAACGTTTATACGTACATGTACTGCAGAATTTGTTTACATAAGTACACTGTACTCATTGCAGTCTAATCAACAATAAATTCTTTATTAAACCCACTTTGCGACCGTTGTTACCTTTGACCACAGAATACCGTGTGAATGCACTGTGATGTAATTTAATTTTCGAATTTATCATCAACACACACTTTCGAGACGAAAAATCGCACGATCATTGCTTTCTCCAATTTCCTTTATCATTCGTAATCTTTTACCCGGGAGATGGATATAACAATATACAATTAAAAAAGGAGAAAAAAACATAGAAAATGTAAAATATTTTGTAGCACATTTTATACATTCCATTGTATCCAAGTTTATTTTTCCCATGACCACAGTTTTTAGACGAAGAAATATTTAATGCATAAAGGATATGAAAAACATTAATATGCATCATGATAAGACAAAAGGAAAAAAAATGGACAAACACCAATAGTATACACTACAATTATGAATTTCTTTTCTCAAAAGGAGGCACATAAGGTTGATGCAGAGGTAATCAACTAGGAAAGAATAACAATTACCCACTGATGCCAATAGCTTATCGTCGATGATACAGGACATTGGAATGATTTGATACTTACCCCGTAAACATAAGATCGTGGGGGATATCGTGGAAGCGGCGGAATAAGTCTGGTGGCGAAGTTGGAGGGTAATTCTCTAAAGTTCACCACCTTACCCCCCCGTAACCGTTGCTTCTCCCTTCTAATTAATAAAGCAGCCTGCATTCCGCTCATTCATTTGCCTGTTTTATTGATCGTTAAGATCCCGACCGTCCTTCTCCTCCTCCTTTTTCTCCTTCTCACTTCCTTTACACACGGATACAATTTTCAACTCTCTGTTCCCCTCCTTTGCCCCGTTTGAAAAAAAAAAATTCATAAACCACACGTGTTCCTCCTCAAATATCACCTGATCCACCTTGATACCAGGCACTACAACTTACTCCTAACATTGCACTGTCTGCCTTTGGTAATAGTTGATGTACGTATGCGCTGATTGGAACCAGTAGAGACATATTAAATAACTAAAATTTACAAATGAATGGATAACCAGCTGACGAACCTGGGGCTGTTCAAGGATGCGTTACCGCGGGGATTACATACGCCACCAGACAGCCAATCGATGGTGTGTTCCTAATATATAAGTAAAGGTGTGCCAGCAAAGAGTAGGTGCAAAGTGCAACGAGGATTATCAAAATACTTATACAAGGACTGCACGATATACATGAGAGAGATAGGGTCACCTAGGCAAGAGCGACTAGCACGTGATAGAGAAAGAAGTGAAAGAGAGAACGAGAGCTCTAAAGATAAATAGAGAGACAGAGATAGACAGAGAAAGTGTATAAGTGCTATCATCCTAGGGCAAATTTTAGTTACCGGGTGACATAATCTACCCACCTGTAGCTCCGAAGAAGATGGCGATACTCGGAGATCGAGGATCGATGGTGGCGGGAAAGGGAAGTTGTTGGATTTAGTGGCGCAAGTAACTGAGCTAGGTGATTCGAGGGACAACGGCGGCGGCGATATTGGGAATTGGATTGGAGAGACAGGTGTGACCTGCGGAGACTTCTCGACATGACGCCGTCGATCGATGCTCTGATGGAATGCAGATGACGGTGGTTGTGGCTGTGGTGTGGAAGATGGTGGAACAACGTGCGGACGCGCAAACTTGCTCGGGTGGTGGTGGTGGTGTTGATGTTGGTGTTGATGCTGATGTTGATGCTGATGCTGGTGCTGGTGGTGGTGCTGCTGAGAAGCTGGAACTGTCTTGAGCCGTGCAGGGATCGCACCCTCGGCGACACGTTTGTTTAGCTGCAACCGTTTTTGCTTCCTCCTGTTCGCTATACTGGCGCCACCCGCAGCTGCGTACATCGCTCCGTGCCCCGATTACACTCTTCCCGGTTTAACGCCTTCGGGCCAGGCGTTCTCTCTGTTACGAGCTTAGGTCCCTTCGCATGGTCTTCCTTCCTGTCTTTCTTTTCCTCTGTAAAGGCAAGAAACGTGACGGAAATCCGCCCGCTATCGGCGGCCGTCATTTCTATGTCTACCGACTAAGTATTCTAGCGAGAAGCACGTGAAAAGCCATTTATTTACAGCGTTATTTACATATGCGTACTAGACACACAAGTAGCAGCTATGCGTACAGGGGCACTAGCCTTAACTCATACTAACTATTTAATGTATTACTTGTCAGAGTAACTCAACAGTCTATCGTTTCCTAATTTCCTAATTTCATGTTTGACGATACTGTACCGAAGTATGCTGAACGTTTCTTCTAACTCAAGCGAAGTACTATGTACAGGTTCTGATGAAGGGGCAACATTTTCAACGGATTTCAGTGATGTTTGTTGTAGACAAACTCCTACCGTCGGTATACATTTTAGTAGAGTTTCAAATAGAAAATAGCATGGTTCTTAAAGCTGATGCAATCTAAAAAAGTCTTTTTCAATATTCCTCTTTCGAAATCGGAAAACGAGAATTAAGTGATTGGAATATTTCTCACGGACAGTTTCTTTTCGGAATTTTTTATCTCGTTCGTTCGAAGTGCACGCTACGAACACACCTCTGTATTGACATCTTTCCGATTTGCTCCTTGACCCATCGATGGGTCAAGTGGCTCCGACACAAATGTAACAAATCGAAAACCCTCTTATCCCACTTCATTTTTTTTTGCTGCGACACGTTCCAGTTATCCCTTCCCACACCGCTCTATCGTTTTCCTTCTTTCTTCCCCGCTTCTACGTTCCGCACTTCATCACGTTCATTTCGGGTACCTTTCGCTATCTATCATTGTCTCTTCCGACCCTCCCACCTATCGTCTTCACCCACGTCCTTAACCCTTATAAATTTTTCATCGTAAGCGATCAGTGTTTACATAACCGATGCACAACTGAGGAGGAGGGTAAACAAATCGTTTCGGAAAATTTTGTCGCGACGAACCGCGGAAAAGAAGATTGATCGATGCGAATACAAAGTGGACTTGTCAGAACTGTCTTACGCGTTGAGAAGGAGTTACGTATGTATTCAGGGAAACTAAAGAACTCGCGCGAAGAAGCAAGTGGACAGCGGTGACCGGCCGTGTACGTCCACAGGCAACAAACACAGAAGCGATGAAACAATATACAACAAACTCGTGAATTAAACACAACGTGGAACCGAGTTACAACGATGGAAATGATCGCGGGGAGCTGCAATGATGTTCGGTGAACGTCATTGTTTAACGAACAGCAAGGTGTAGCCACCAAGAAAGCAGCACCGTGACGAATGGGCTGAAACCGTTTGGTCTCATCCAAAAGGCTACCAAATGCAACATTCAATTCGGGTGTATCTATATCGCTTCCAACGAATATATATATATAATACGTTCATGCAATGGTACGTGCGTGCACGAAGCTAATAGTAAAATAAAGGGGGATACACAAAGCCAAGTAACATGAAGTATCAGAAACGGAAAAAAGGAAGGTAACAACGAAAAAAATAGACAAATACCGACGGGACTTCGCGATGAACAAAGGACTAAACTGATAACCTATCCTACTGAGTATCTCCTGAAAATTAAGGACCACATGAAGCGCTTAACAAACAAAAAAGAATAAAAGGCTGGCTGGTGGCCGGCGGGCAACGTCACATTTATTATTTTTCCCTCTTTTTTTATCACTATTATCTGCTCTTTTCTTTTCTGTTTTTTTTCCGCGCGCTGGGGACACGCGCTTTTTGTACAGTAACGATGAGGACCAACGACGACGAAGAGAACGACGACGATCAGAAACAATGAAGGCTATACATTTGGTACTTTCTTTCTCTCCCTCTCTATCTCTCTGTTTCGCTCTCTCGCTCTCTCTCCCTCTCTTGCAACACAAAACACACACGCACGCACGCACGCACGCACTCACACACACATACACGCACACAATCCCTCTTTTTCTCGCTCATTTCGCATCGCTAGCAACTGCTGCAGCAACGTCGGCGGCGGTTCGACGGCGGCGGCAGAGACAGCAATAGCAAAGCAGGCGTCAATCAAGTCAGCCAGCCAACACCAAAATGCTGCTCGTACCAACGACTCGGGGTAACCAATGTGCACCGTGTTCGACCTGCCTCTCTCCGATCCCCTCGGTTCGACTACGTGGACGACATTTTTCCCGTTCGTTGTGCCTTTTTTTCTGTTCTTTGTCCTTTAAACCGCGTCGCACTAGACCTCCCTTTTTCTGTTCGTTCCTTTTAAATCGTCTCGTGCTGCCTCCTCCGTTACTTTCTCCGTTTCGTTCGGTCTCTCCTCGGTTTTACGCCGACTCTCGCGATATTACAGTCGAAACAAATCAAAACGGTCACCGTGCGCAGAGGACCCAGTGTACCACTCGCACACCAAGTAACACCGGAGAAGATACACGCACGCACACACAAAAAGGGCCGGGGGGTTCAAGGGAGGGAGAGAAGATGAAGGGGGGCCGGGGGGGAGGGGAGGGGGAAGGGCGCGCGCGATGGGGATACGCGGGGCCGCGAATCCAGGACACGATCCCCGTGTGCAGACGGCGCGTATCACTCGCTCGTCGCGATTAACGCAGCCTCCATCGCTAGCCCGCTCCTTCGTGGACGCGCCCGTTTCTCCCGAACAACCACCGACTGAGCACCGCCGCCGATCGCGCGCGCGCTGCTACCAGTGCTACCTCTCCACCCTCCAGTCAGCCGATCCGCGTCCTCCGCCTCTCCCTCCCGCCCTTCTTGTTGCCCTCGCACGCGCGCTACGCCGCTCGATTACGTACACCGCACACCACACCGCGTACAGTGTACAGCGGCTGGCAAAAGTGAGCGTACACCCCCGCCGACCATAAATTAGACATGTAAATAAAGTTCGAAGTTCGAACTAGTACATCGTAGGAAACGGCACAGCCGCTGGCATCGATCGCTCCAAAATTTTTCTTCTTTCTTTTTCATTAATCCTTTGCAGTGTATTTTAACCAGTCATACTCGTCGTGGAGATCTTAAACAAAGTTTAACAAATATGTATGTCACGCGTTTCCTCTTAAATTAAATTTGAGTCGCTTAAAATATAAATTTTCATTTCTCTTCTACGACATTATTGTGGATGAAGACGTTTTAATCGCTGTATTAAATCTCAATTGAGATTCATATTCGAGGCTAACCGATCTTGATGGAATTTATGATACTTAGGCAGTTCCAGGAAAATTATTCGACACCCACGTTGGAGAGGTGAAAACAGCCCTGGAAGTTCGAGGTCGAATGTACATTTTTTGAAATTGCATGATTTTCAAGTAAAAATCCTATCGTGTAAAAGAAGTTATGTTGTGAAATCATTTGTTTAATAAATACATTGAAGAATTGAATTTGCTTGCAATCTATTTCCATGAATAGACTGCGGATCATTAATAATTTTAATAGATAAATTTTTCAACAATTTTTAATTTCTAGTTCAAGTCAATTAGAGCTCAGTCTATTCATGAATTTTGATTGTAGAAAAAGACCGATGTATGTGATAATTTCTGTTACATTAAACAAAATATATTAAATATTGTATATTATGCATAATTGAATTTATTTGTTTTACGATCTAATCGATATCAGCAATTTTCACAGGATGTATCGATCTGATTATTTTATACGAGTTCAATATTGAACGTGGTTGTCCACGGGAAGCGCTATTGTCGTTGTTCATATTATGAACTCATATAAAATATTAATTTTGTCATTTATTTGAAGAAACAAAGATTCTCAAACTGGTAGCTCTTTTAGTAACTTACACGAATGTGGGTTATGGATTAATTCTTTCTCGATTGAAGAGGTACCCTTTACTGCGAACGTCTCCGTTGCCGAGCTTACTGAAGTCTAAAATGGAGAATGCAGGGGTGGTAATTCGCTTGAAAGATCTGAGCTCAAATCCTGCAATAAAGTGTTCGTTTACGATTGCACGTGTACTTTCAGAAACTATTTCATTAGTTAAAGAATAAAAATTTAATACCTATAACTTCGTATTTTATAAAATACTATGAGTTCAGGTTCTTTATAGATGTCTGACATAACAGCTTTTACTACTACTTTGAAGAAGCCCCTATTTTAGGCAACCGCAGTCCAGCGTAATACTTGCCGCTACTACTGGAACCAGGCGCCTTATAATAGGCAGCCATTGTCTGATACATCACTTACTAATTCTACTTAGAATGTGGGTCCTTTCAACGAGTAACCATTGTCTGATCTATTCCCAGGTAGACCTACTTGGAAATAGAGTTTTATACTGTGATACTACTTCATCATTGTCAATTATATTTTACTGTTACCGTGAAATAATTCAATCCAAAGTAAATGATTTCGAGTTAATGTTTATATATGCATTTCTCACACAGCCTGCTATCGCTCGATATCAACAGTAGTTCGTACTGCAATCAGTCACGCACAATCGACATTCGCTCTATTTCGTTCCATTCTTAACTAAATCGTAAGTTCGCAACGTATCGATCAACTCTACAGTGGAAAGCAGTTTCAATAGTGAAACGAGTATTTAACACTTTCTTCGCACGGCAAAGTTTGCTTTCGCTGTATAGTAAACTAACTATATAGATTCATTTATGAGTCGTACCTACCCATGGTCGATATCTACATCGAATCTAATTTCTCTAACCAACGTTTTCATCGTTGCTGCTCGAGAATTCGTAAAAGACAATGCGCATTGTCATGAATATTTTACTTAGCTTCAGGAAATGCAGAGGAATTGAGATTCTTCGGGTCCCTGAAGTAAAAGGAATAGGTTAAAGGTTATTTTTTAAAGTAGACCATCAGCTATATACCGCGCATCGGGGCTTAACAGTTTGATGGTCAAATAGGACACGTAAGTAGGATAATGCACTTCCGATCCGAAACGTTACATGCAACGTTGCCTCCACGCCCTCTGTCCTTATTTTATGCACGACGATATAATATTCGATAATATTCATGAACCGCAAGGGAATCGTTCGCGATCGATAGATATAGAGCGATATGCAGCGTCGAGTGTCGATCGCTAAATAATTCAAATTGTTCGGGATCAAATAATTCCGAGTCATCTGCCGGAAACAATTGCACTCGTCGTTTCGACAGCCGTGCAAAGTGCAAAGGCGAGCGAACGCGTCCGTATTCCGTTCGGATGGCATTGAACGTGTACACGTACACGTTACGTACAAAATCACATGCGGGGTGGAACCCCTTACAGATTCTAGGGCACCCGCTTTCGCACTTGCTCTCCCTCGTACCCGCGACCAGGTTACCTCGCCCTCTCAACTTCCACGAGTCGATATCCCGTGCTGCTTTTGACCTTTCACCTTTCTCCCGTCACCCTGATTCTCCGGCTAAAGGACAACCTACTTTATCGACTCGAAACGCTCCTGTGAATATTTATTTTCGTTCACGCTGAACTCGTTTAATCATAATGGCTAGACTGCAGATCTTTATGCAGAATCAAAATTGTCTACATCGATTGCAAGAAATAGAAATTAAATTTAATGTTGCTTCTTTCTTTAACCTGGCAGTGTCCACGTAAGGCTCCAGCGGATCCCCGCCGCTGAGATATGCTATCTATTTCTTATATTTATTTCGTAGCTACTTAAAAGCCGCTTTATCGAAGTAATAAAAACATGAAAAAAGAAGAACATTCCCAGAATGTTTTGGATGCAGCAGAAAGTATAGATGACTGGTTTGATAATTAATTCATGTTGTGTTGTATGGTGTATATTTATTTTATACTATTATTCTAACAAAAATATCATAAATGCATATTATGATAAACATAAAGTATTCTATGATCACTGCCGGGTTAATGATTCTAATAGAAGAGAAATCATATACTGACATCTTATCTTCTATTAATAGAAAAATTACCACGATATTCTTGTGGTACCATTTATTACAACGCTGTTCTCATTTGTAATATTAAAAATTCTAATAATATACATTGAAGTCTTGCGATAACAATGATTGGTCATTGATAAAACGTACTCAAAGGTAAAAAACTAATGACGAACGTTTTTATCTTCGTTTTCTACCGCCCGCTTTCAGACGCATGTCTCGCTTTCCTTTTCCACCTTTCGGTTTCTGTACTCCCGTTTGTTTAATTCCTCTTTTGCCTTTCTTTACCTTGGACGATGTCTTGGCAGGTTTCAGTCTGTAAAGTAAAAATGCTCGTTTACATTGATGTTGTTGCATTCGAAAGGAATCGTTGAATATTCAAGAACCTACTTTGGAGTAGAGAAGTCCTCACGGAAAATTTTTGTGTTGCGTGTAAGGATACTGTCAACTAAATCTTTGTTGCGTTTCTTCTCGTCTTGTAAATTACGAGGAGGTGCTTCTGCTTTTCGTTTCATACCGGGTACTTCTTTTGCGATGCCTTTGGCATCTTTTTCTTTCGGTAACCTGGATGCATGTTACGTTACGTGTTAATTTTTAAGTGCTACATGCGTACTTTTATGATTACTGTTTTAGTGAATACCTGTTCTGGAATTTGCCAACAGATGCTGTTGACGTACGGGCAACAGTGATGGCTTGAGACAGTTGTTGAGAATTGGGGAAATATTCTTTCGTAGGAAGACCTACTCGTGGCACTTTAATATTCTTCGATTTAGCAATATTACGCAATCTTTGTAGTTCATTCTTAGATTTCCTCTCTTCTTTTGCTGTCTTTGCTGCTGCGAATGGATCCTCCTTGACCTTACTATCATTGTTAACTTCAACCAACCATTCTTTCTGCTCTTCAGCTTTATTACGTTTGTAACCAAACAAAGGTATCCATTTCTGTAAAAATATTAAATCATTATTCACGTTTGATAAAGAAATATATAATTATAAAAAATCAAAGATACCTGTAATTGATCATCCCATTTAAGCTTAGACTTCTTCTTCTTTTTAGTTGCGATACCTTTCTCTTTAGCATACTGTTGCCACTTGGTTAATGGTTTTGGTTTTGGAATCTGCCTGGCTCTGGGCAACACATACACAGGTTTCGGTAATTTTGCTACTATGGTCTCCTCAACCCGTTCTATTGGGAGTTCCCAAATTTTGTTAATCAATATCTGCACATTATCTCTTGTCAAACTTGTTAAATATTTTTCTTTCTCGGATCTGTAAATTAACAAGTAACAACTTAAATAAGAGAACTATAGAATGATGTGTGTATATGGACATTATAAATAAATGTTAGGTTACTTTATCGAATTTATATTGATGGTATTGTAATCTAATGCCAAAAGCGATCCCAGGTCCGTTTCTACTTCCACATCCTTGTTCACTTCAGTTGATTTACGTGAATCCTTCTCCTGTGTCGGATTCTCCAAAATTGATTGTACGATATCCATGCTGTTTTAATCACGTAAGTATTCACTTAAATAATTCTAAAAAATGATCTTTCAATTAACTATTACGTATACTAGAAGAAATTCTCGATACTGTATTCTTTATTTCAAATGATCAGACGAATGAATGAAAATATAGAAACCTTACGTTTGTTGTTACTCTTCGTCCGTCAGAGTAATCTCGAAGCACGTGCAATTATGGTTATGTTGACACAAATGTGGTCTTTCTCGATACACGCGGTATGGAGGTCCGTAAGGTTTGAGAAAAATAAACCCATAGAAGAAAAATTTAATAACAAATATCTAGAGATGGAAAAAGGATAAATGAATTATTCTGTTAGGTTATATCGTGAAAATGTTTGTTCTCGCTGAATTGAAAGACACAGTTAGGATTCCACCGTGGGAGTTCAAACGGAAATTGAACGATGCGGTTACTGATGAACTTAATAGAAAACTTGCCAACAAGGTAAGAGATACTACGATTCAAACAACTTCAATGAAAATAATCGAGATCGATCATAGAAATGTACGTTTCAGGTTTATCTCAATGTGGGTCTTTGCATTGCTCTTCATGATATCACAAAAATTGAAGAATCATATATCTTTCCTGGTGATGGAGCATCCCATACTAAAGTAATATTTCGATTTATCGTGTTTCGTCCGTTTATGGAAGAAATCTTAATAGGAAAGATACGTAGTTGTAGTGTTGATGGAGTTCATGGTATGCGGCATTACTGTTTATTTTTTTGTTACATCATGCTACTTTAAGATTTTTACGGATGATTTAAAGTTATATACTTTTTTCTTTTTGTAGTGACATTAGGATTTTTTGAAGATATTGTAATCCCACCTCATAAACTGCAACATCCGTCGAGGTTTGATCAAATGGAACAAGCGTGGGTGTGGGAGTATGACACAGGCGATGGAGAAAAGCATGACTTATTTATGGATGCAGGTATATTAATGATAGTTGAAATTATTTCACAATATTGACTAGTAAACGGCTGATTTTTATGTAGAATAAAAAGAGTGTATCGATTGCAAGAAATGGGAACCAAATTGGATGTTATTACTTCTTTTAAGGGAGTAGACTCGTTTTGCCAGGATTGTATGAAAAGATCGATCTAGGCTGCTATCACCCTGAAAAGTCTTATTTTCTCGTTTAGAAGGTGCAATTTGCATTATTTTGAAGCATACAACTGGACATGCAGCTATTTTTATCTACTGTTTTTGATCATTGAAAAACACCATTTTTGTATTATCGAGAAATGAGAATGCGAATCCTGCACCCTTGCAATTCTGGAAACTATTCTATCGTCTTAATGATTTAAATACAGGAAGAATTATATATTGACATCTTCAATTTTTAAAATTTTCTATAAATGTTCTGCATTGATTGTGGAAAGGAGGAATAACATAAAAATTGATTTTATCCCTTATCAACGTTGTTACATCGAAAACAACATTACAATATTCTTAAATTTTTTAAATCTTTTCCTTCAGCAGTCTCACAATGATTACACGAGGTAAAATAATAATAACATTTCACATACCTTAGGGGAAATTATACGGTTCAGGGTAGTGAGCGAAACCTTCACAGAAGCTCTACCTACCGGACCAAACAACGTATCTGGAGAGTCTGTGGAGAAATCAGAAGCTAAAAATATATCTCCGTATACTTTGGGGGTATGTATAATTAATAACTAGTGAAAATGTCAATCGAAACATGCTCTCTCTATCTCGAGGTAATTTTAACTCTGCTATTTTCATTTTAATCGTAGGGTGCCATAGACGAGCCAGGACTTGGATTGCTTACATGGTGGGAGAATACCTAAGAGTTGTGATAATAAAATTTGGATCAATAAATTTTTATTTCACAGCACATTCCATCATGTTATCACGTTTTAAAGTTACATCCGTGATCGGCGTCACGCGCGACCCGATTTCAGATAGAATATTCACTGTGCGGATATATTCATATTTAGTTTCCATTGGTAACAGAATTATTAATTATCATTTGTACAATATATACAAAGACGTTGTGTGCTAAATATGTGGTAACACGCAAAAAATAATTTCAGTTCGGTAAAATTCGAGGTCATGCTAAAACGTTACACAGAAGTTATCCGATGGTAGAAGTCTCAACAAAAAGAACATTGCATAATCAGTAGTCGTTCGACTGCAACAGTGGCGTGAAATCCTTCACATCGTTACGTGCTGATGGAGCATAGTTAACGACACATTCGTATTTAGTTCTTCTTCTTTTTTTCGTGTTTCTTCAAGTAACCGTCGAAACCGTTTAACAGTATTAAACACATAAAATACGTTTTCCTATATTGCGGTATATCGTTACATTGAATGAAAAACATTCGAGAACTTAGCTAGGTATAAGCCTTAAATTTAAGAAACATTAATTACATGACAGTGGAATATACGTAGATAAAATGGAACTGAAAACATTTCTAGACGATAGATACATGTGCAATGATCATTTTCAGTTGTTCTTCTTTATAATTCAACAACGCTCGTCGTCGAATGTCACGCGAATCGTGTCTCGTAAATAAATAAAAATCTCCGTTATAAGACTTATCGGAATGTTTTTGCGCTTTTTAAATATTAATTTTTTTTCGCCGGTGAAACTGTCGCCTTCTAAATAGCTCGATTAGTCTTTGTTTTTTATTCTGTATATGCTCTTCATGCACCGCGATTAACGCATTGGAATCGCGGTCTTTAAACGGCCTTACAAGCGGGATGAACAACAGTCTAAACACATCCGGAGTAAAATAGTACACGTACAATAAAAATCCAAGTTCTAACTGTTTTGAGTCTGACGTGCCGTCTCATCGGACTTCCTCTACGTTCTTCAGCGAGAACCTACAAGATTAACTGTCTCCTTCCGTTTCCTCTATCATCAAGCGTCGCGTGAAACTCTGAACATTGTTTATCGATTGTACACGTTCTCTTCTATTTCGTTTCTCTGTGGATTTTCTCGATTCTCGAAAACATGGAAATACGACGACCAACCGCGTCCCGAAAACGCGGAATACCTAGCGGCTCGAAACACGAAAAAGTACGACAGGCTTCTCGAATGATTCAACGGTGACTCGTTAAAAATTGCACTGTCCAACAGACAGACATAATATGGCGTTCCAATAGACAATAAACGATTCTTGTAGATTTTCGTGCGCCAAATACGAGCACGGAGCCCGTTTCTTTTTCACTACATTTATTTCTTGAGAACTTTCATCTCAATAATATAGATAAATGTCAAATTAAATTGGAAGGGGAGTTTCGAACTCGTATTCGTCGCATGCAAATCTAAAAGGATTGGAACACATAGAAAAATGAGAAATTCATCGGACGATGCGATTTGTATCATGAGATGCGAAGATATGGAGACCAACAATATTCCTTCAGATCCTTAAACAGTCTCGAGCGGTCAAAGATACAATATTGCTTAATAATAACAATTATGTCAACGACCATGGCCTCGCTGCAAACCGAAGTTAAACAGCGTTGGACGTTGGCCGGGCTTGGATGGGTGACCGCGCATGGGTATACAGTATACTTCAGGCGGTGACTTGTCTGGGTACTGGCCATGTGTTATTGGCAAAAAGGTGGTTGGAAAGAAGAAGGGGGGAGATGGTGAACGGATGAAACCCCTGAGGGTACCAAATATCAAAAACCAATAATAACAATTATTAGCCCCGTTTAAGGGTGTCAAAGTTTGCAACAAAGGACCAGTAAAAACGCTTCTTCGTTGGAATCGCGTTTCTTCATGTTTCAGTCCACTGTGTATCGGCCACAATCGCAGAGTCTAGCGTGAACAGAAGGGGTGCGATTCATACAGGAGCTTCGGTGTATTAAAAATGCCTATATGCGCTATTTAGTATCTCGTCATCGTTACTTTACACGTTTAAGGGCTAGTAGTGTTCCTCATTTTTTTTACTTTCTCATTTTCTCCGTTTATTTTCTTTGTCTCGTTTATAGATCATTATACAAGAGAAACAAAACACAGTGTATTTAGTTTGCGTTTGGACGTCAATTGCTTCTTCTCCATTCGCACGGTGGTGCGTCTTCTTCAGTCGTCGTCAGCCATTGTCTTTGTAAGTATTGCTTTACGTGAAACATTTGTCTTTTCTCTCGCATATATATATATCTCTCTTTTTTTGTCCTTTCCATTTTTGTTCGGTTTAAAGGAACACAAACTCCCCCGTGCTGTGTTTCTCGATCGCGGCGCGCGTATCGTTGAAACCCGAAGATCTTCCCGGAGGCATTCCCTGCCTCTAATCGATCGTGAACGAGTCTACTCGATGATTAGGCAGCGCGGCAGATGTTCACGTAAGTAGTTGAATAATTCCTGAGATGTTCCTGGACAGTTGGTTAGTTCGAGCTCGTGCAAATGTCGAAGCTGTATCAGCCTGGACAATTCGCCGCTCGTGAGCAATGGGCAGCCTGGAAAACAATTTTCTTTGCTGAACAGAAATGCAAGGGAACCAGCCAGCATAATTACAAAATAGTTTGATTCGATAAATCTGCGGATCTTTACGGATTTATGGCTTCTTGAAATTTCCAAAAACGGGTGGAATATAAAATTCGACAGAATTTAGTACAAATCTCTTTTTACGAGATCTGCAGAAGGCTACTTCCACTGGAAATAAGATTGTGTTTTATTCCACTTTCTTAAAATTCATCTACAAAAATTGAAAATTCTATAAACATCCGCAGTCTAGTTATTACATTATAACACGAGCGAAAAATGTTTAAAAATGCGATATATTCCACGATGTCGCACGACGAGATAAGCCTGTGAGATTTACGAGGCCAGCTTATCTCCAGGATATGAAGCTCCATAAAATGGAATTTATACGGAACTTGCGACGTTGAAAATATTATTTATTAAATTTCAACTTGGCGAGATTGTAAATCATTTCAGATATCAATTTTATGAGATAACACGTAGTCGGACTAATCGATATACAAATTGATTTTTCTCGTAAAAGGAATATATATTTTCGATGTATTTTTGCACAAGGATCACCTTGCGTCGATCACAATTCGTTTTGTGCCTGCTTTTAAACTTCGATCAACATATAGGACGAGCCTTACCTGCCAAGGAGAGTACTTGTAAGGATTTCATGCCGCACAAGTGCTGAAGACTCAAGTCTTTAAGTTGCGAGCACCATCTCAAGAACAATGCGCTGAGTGATACCATTGTGGAGATGTAACCTACGCCTATGTCCGTGATGTGCACACATCTACACAAACAAAAGAACATTCTTTATAGCAGATTTCTTTCTTTATATAATTCTGCATAAATATATATAATTTTTATTTATTTTGAATGAAATTGATTTATAAATTAACATTCGAAACATAAATTTGTATATATTAACTCCTCAATTTTACATAAAGTTAAATACTTTATTTTCAAATTATATATTTTATAAAATTTATATAAAAATTCCTCAAATTTTATATAAAATTTATATTTTTATATCAAATTCTATTTAATTTTAAATAATTTACATGAATTTATATATTAACATTTCGAATTTCTCCTAGCCGAAGTCCCTGATGTTGAAACTCCGACTTCTAATTTTAAGCAACAAGTATCAACTCGCCGTTTCGAACGTTTAGTTTGCAACACTGTGAAATTGGACTGTCAAATCTCTGTTTTTATTGCAGTTCTGAGTTTGCTAATCGTTCCGCGGTCACGCTCCGTTAACGTCTCACTCCTAGACAAATTGGCACGGATATTCGACGACAATATGTCACACGGTCGACACGTTAGCCGATCAGGACTAGTTCCAACATGTTCGGAGTCCGGTATATCATCGCGTCGAGCACTCAATCGGTCGCCTAAGCAGATTATATGTAAGTCTGTCTCCTTAGGTGTCTCGAGGAGCCTTGCTAGGTGAATCACTTATTGCGTAATGACCGATCCTAAATAGAATGCTCGTTAGTGCGCTCAGTATTTGGACCATGAATGAAGCGATCGAGCGGATCGTACGGTTTATACTGTGATAAAATCCTGCCTGCGGCGAAACCGGATTTATTAGGGTGATCGGGAACGTTACCCGATCGTTTACAACATCCTTTACGGATTTCTAGAACTTTACAGGTACTTTAAGACCGCTGGGTAACCCAGAATAAAGTTGTTTCCTGTTTGTATTTATTTGTGTTCGAAGAAACTGATAATCTCTGGGTAAACCTGATTTATTAGGGCGAATAGGAACGTCATCCGAGCGTTTACGTCGTTTAATTTCTATAACTTTACAGGTAGTTCGAGAATGATAGATGATGACCCAGAATAAAATTTCTTTTGTGTTCGAAAAAAGGATTTTACTCGAAGGAAATATTTTCAACCTGTAATGAAAGCATTCCGTTAGTTTCCGATCGATTCTTACCTGTCCAACGTAAGCTCTTCCAAGTGATTCAAATCACAGGCAATATATTCTAAGGCTGCGTCAGTAATCCTTGAGCACCAACTCAGATCTAAGGAACGAAGTCTTGGCAAGTTTTCCGCGATCAACTCAACACCGTCGTCCGTTACTTTGCTGCACCCTGACAGCGACAGCACTGTCAGATTCGGCAAGGAATGCACTGGAAAAGAGAAAAGATTGCTTCTATTATTACGCGACTTTTACATCTTACGAAAACGTGTCGTTTCAGCTTCCAAATAGCTTTGCAAGATAAATGTAACTATAACCGTGCTTATAAAAGACTGTGTTCGCGACTGCGCAAAGTTTATTCAAGAAGGAAATGATAAAATATTAAATTGCAAATGCGTTCCTTGGTCAGTGTATTCTAGATTTTGCCTTTATTTGCAACAGAATTTGATAAAGCTTCTATTTTTATTTCAACACTGTCCGCTATGCCAGTCACGCGTGAGTGACATATATTCTAGTCTGAAGCTAAAAATATCATCCACATAACTTGGACATAGCCGGAACAATTGGAACAATAATTTTAATCTACGCAATTCTCGACAGAATAGTTTGAATTTTAAGGTTCCAACCTGAGAGACGAATTTTAGGAAAAATAATATTCATTTGTGCATAGGCCGCAGTCCAGTTTTACGATGCTGCGAATTGTGTGTTTCGGTGGTCGCGTGTATTCGCGCATATCGAGTTTCATGAAAATTTTTTCACTGTATAAATAACGGCAACCGGTCGTTGACCACCCACTCGCCTAGGAAATTAAGTCTGAAGTATTGCTGACATCTAGAAAGCTAAATAAAGCTGTGTTCCTTAATTCTAAATTTATAATGGCCGGATGCGTGTAACACCTGACTTAATTTCACGCTATCATCGTCTCAGTATTTCTACCTGGACCGTCGTGGAACACGTTGACGCAATTGTCTCGTTCGCGCGGGTCTTTGCGTAACGTCTGACGTGTCTCCTTTCGTTAGCATGTTTAACCGGCGTGCAAATATTCGCAAAAAATTCGCGTTCACCAGTCTCATGAAACTCCTATTCACATTCTAGTCAATCATAGCGAATTAAGGTGGTACGACACAATGACAATTAACAGACTGTGGATCTTTATATATTTACAGAAAAGTTGAGCAGATGAAACTCAAAATTGTAGGAAAATTTTGAAAATTGAAGATGTATGATTTCATCAATACACGATTTCTCATCAATTAAAATGATTAAGACAATTTTTATTTCGCATAAATATCCGCAGTCTAATAATGAAATTTATACCTTAGCTGACGATGCAGTCTCAAGATTCTTTAGCACTAAACTCACCACCACCAGTTCAAGAATTTTTTATTTTACAATTATTGAACTAATAAAAATGATTTTGTAAGGAGTGGTTGTATATTTATCATTAGTAGAGCACGTATTACAATACAGACCTCACAAAGTCTAAATAAAATCAGTCTTGTCATTTTGATAAGGGAAGATGTACCAGTTACTTTTAAGGCTCGGTAGGTTTAGTGTTAAAACTAATTTAGAACATTCCAAATTATGTATTTAATGGTATCGGACAAGATTTATTGAAAATTTTCAAAAGGTCCCAGTATGGCCTCGTAATCTGAGTAATGGTTGAACTAAGGGTTGAAAAGAGATTTAAATCTTTGTGATGCGGTTGGTTTAAACGGAGCTTAACAATAATTAATTAATTGGTCATCGATCGTAATTTATCTTCAGGACATTATCTACAACATTTTAATAGCTAACGTGGTTCTCGAACCTGAAGATTCAAATCCAGCGTTTAGTATCTCACAAATATGCCTAATTGTTGTTGTAAATGATCGAACCTTACCTAATAATAATTTGTAACATCCTGGAGCTTAACAATGTTTGTTAAGCTCCGTTAAACAATTTCTTGTTTAACGAGTTCTTACCGATGTTATGTACACCGTGATTGGTAAGCTCCCAGCAGGATTGGAGCCTCAGAATGCTGAGGGCACTGCTCTGCTTGGAGTTGAAGTAGCCGAGGGCGGCGTCGGTGACATGGTAAGCTTGCAACGAGAACTCGTAGAGGCTCGGCAGCAATTGAGCGACAGCCCCGACGGCTTCATCGGCCACGTTAATACAATCCGACAAGGAGAGCGATACTATTCTAGGTGTCAAGCAAGTCCACAAGCCAGCTTCCGTTATCTCGTTACAACCGGCTAATTCAAGCTCGAACAATGCCTAAAAATAAAAGACCGTTAGAAAAATTTGTCGCGCATGATCTCGCGCGACCCCGGCAAAATTTTCTAAACAGATACACCTCAGGAAACCAGGAAGTGGGTCAGGTTCTAGGCTCGCAATTATCAAGCTGTACGCGCACCGAGTTTGCGTCAATTAAAATGAAACTAAAATGCAATTTTTTAACGATTAACTTGTTAGATCGTCGACAAAAAGCTATCTTTTTTAGAAAGGTATCGTTCGATTCACTGTGTGTATCATTTGTCTCTATCGATGAAAAGCGGCGCGAACTTCCTCGGTCGCTCGATGAATAAATGATTTGTTCAGGGAGGTCATGCCTAATCCATAAAAAGCTTGATAGCGACAGGTCTAGTTTATGCAAATAGAAGCAGAATATGAAATGATGGAGGTAGAATTTAGTAACGGCTCGTCTGCGTTACAAAACAATTGCGAATAAGAAAGTTCTTGAATTCTAACTCTATAATAATTAATACTTATAATAATAATTTATTATTATTATAATTATAATATTATATTATGTAATATTATAATAATATATTATATTATAATTACTATTATAATAATTTATTATTATTATTATAATTATAATTCTATAATTCTACGGATATTTAACAAATTTTTTGCAGAATTTCGTCGAATCCAAGTACAAAGAGTTTGATTGTAGATCCGAGAAGTGTCGCAATAAACTGTAAAATCGAAATGAAGTTTTTCCAGAAAATAGCTTAGCAAACCATAAAGTTTGACCTCGGTTTTATAGTTCCGCAGACCTTCGGAGCGATGGGATTTATTGGTTATCGGCGTGGCACCCTATTATCATGGACGTATTATTTTCTAGCCCTAATGCTCACTTGCAAATGATCTAAAAGAGCCTCGAGGCCCTTATCGGTGACTGCACAGCATTTCAGGGACAACGAGTGAACGTTCCGTTGCGCGAGAGGAAATCCATGGATCAGTTCCGGAATATCCTCGTCGGCGGCACCTAGAAGGACCAGTGATCGGAACCCTCTTCTGACCAGGGAAGCGTAGAGGCGGGTACGTGAGCTGGGTAGCATGGTGCGTACTTCTCGGCACCTGACGACGGGTACCAATCCTGCCCAAAGCCGTGGTCGCGCGTACAGTATGTCCCTCCATCTTGTGCACACCTGTAAACACGTCAACGATCAGCAAACTGCTTAGAATTGCTTGGAAAACTCTAGCCCTACGCTGAATTCAAGAATAACATTTTCTAAAGCAATATATGTCCTTTTTTGAAAATGATCCACATAGAGATCGAAACGCCAAGATACGTTTATAAATAATTGCACATTTGCTGTTTGTGTAAAATTGATCAAACCTTGCGCCGAAATCATAAATTCATTTTCTAAAGCTGTTACAAGAAACAGGAAATAATAATTAAAAAAAAATAATAATAATGAAATAAAAATAATAACAATAATAATGAAATAAAAATATTAAATTGCAAATTTAAAGATATTAAATAAAAAGGAATCGGATATAAATTAATTTTAGTTAGTTCAAAATGATTATCTAATGAATTTCATATATACTTATTTGTTTTTTCATAGAATTCAGAGAATTGATTTGTTTCTTCTGTTAAATGGATTTGTTATTATCGTTACTGTAAATTGCGTTTTATAAAATCTTTTCGCAACGACGGTAAGCTGCGAACACCTGCTGATGACAGACGTGTTAATATAGATTTTACATTTTGTCGGTAGAAAGTGCACAAAGCGTGGAATTGCAGTGAAATAAAAGCTTCGTTATACAGCGAGTGCCATTGTGAGAATAAAAGAAGTACTTTTTACTCGACTCCGGTAGATTTGCCTGGGAGAGTATAAATTAGTATAAACATCCGCCGGCTGTTCATTGGAAGATCGTAGTCTTCGTGTGCTAGGGGTTCTAAAAATATGAGACATCTTCGGATAATCGATCTTGCATGTTAAGATATTAAAAGCAAGTTATTTATGTTATATTTATATAATTTTTATTCGATTAATTGATCGTTACGTCTTGTATTTCGTGGACATCATTATTGTTATCCTCGTGTCTGCATTTCGAGAGATGAAGAGAGATCAATTAAAATATAATTGATGCAGCCACGATCCACCTTGTTATCCGTGAACGTCGAGTTGAGTATTTTTTTCCGGTAAAACAAGAGTCGAACGTATGTAAATCGTATTAGGACTGATTTTAGCAAGTTTTACTAGGAACTTCCGGGACTTCTCTGGCTCTAGCTCTACACTCTATAGTATCATTAAGCAGAGTCATAAACAGAGTCATAAACAATCGCAGTCGACACGAGCGCATAGCGCAGCGAATCCTCCTCCACCGGTTTGATTTATTTCTGACAAGAGGAATTACCTTCTTCTCAAGGAGAATTACGCAAGACAAAGATAGCCGGGTTCTCTGGACATAAACCATATCCGTGACAAATTCTACACTCTCGCCATTTATTCAAGATGATCCGAGCTGAACTAACTCATAAAGTGAACCACCCGCGAAACACGTCCTCCGATTATAATATGCGCATTCTCTTTTGAATAGTTGGGGCACCACACGGATGTTTATAGCCTACTCATTCTCCCGTTCACTGTATTTTGACACTAATGTTTATTACTATATGTTACCGATAAACGCAATATTCTATGTTTGCTCTATAAATATTTCATCTCATTGCAACACAGGTTCCCTGTTTATAGGTAACTAATAATTACCGGAAACACCGGCTTCAACTATTGAAACATGCAGAAATGAAGTAATTAAAATTCTGCAGTAGTGCATGGTTAAATTTACAAAAATTAGCAGCCCCATCGTTTTCCCAATCAAACCATGTTTCAAGTTCGACGAAGCTATCTCAGTGGGCAAGGATAGAGACATTCAAAATTTAATTTTCAATAATTGTCGTCTTATCTTTATAATTGTAGCATCAATGGATAGTTCAGATTTTTCCGATTGAAATAAGTCCAAACACGAGGTAAATCAGAGTAACTCTACTTCAGGCTCGGCAACTGGTTTTTACTCCTACCACCACGCTCCGACTCCCGCGAGCGCGGTAGTGGGGGAAGCGGCTGGAGTGTCGGCAGCTCGTGAGCCATCAGTTGGCGGGCCTGAGTACCCGAACCGATAAAAGTAGTCCGATTTGCATCGTGTTTGGACTCGTTTTAACCGGAAGAATCTCAGCTATCCATTGTTACTGAAATGATGGAAGTAGAACGACAATTACGGTAAATGAATTTCAGTAAATGAACCGTGCACTACTGCGATGGTCGTCGCATCGTAGTATGGACCTGAGCCAAAGTTCGCCTCTCGGTCGCGTTGAAGTAGAGGAAAAATTTGCCGAGGAAGTGGTCATCCTGCATCAGCTGCTCCCACGAGACGGGCCGAACGTATCCGCCGGTTCCTCCACTGGCTAACGGGACGACGTTCTTCGAACGGTTCCTGGATATCCGTCCCCGTGTCGGCGTGCTGTTGCTCATCGACGTCGGTACGCTCCGGCTTGGCTTTTCCGGGGTTGCGTTCGCATTGTTCGCGCTCTGCAGAGTCATGTAGGCCACACCGGCGTTCCCGCAGAATACGTTCGTAACGCGGTCCATGACGCTGGCCTTTCCTGCACCTGAGAACAGATTCGTTCGGTTCGTTCACTTCGATCCGATTCGAGTCAACGTCGAGTCGATTGCGTAACAAAGGGGGACACCGCGTTGCGGACGTTCTGCTTAGGGGGAGGGTTTCGTTAGCTGTTACTGCCTCCGGGGGCCGCGCCGTCCGTGTTCCACGTGCAACGCTGTTCAACACATACTTTCTGTTCCAATAACCAGTAGCCGTTTTCGTGCGCCGAATACCAATCTGACAAACGTACTACCTCTCTAGACTGCGGATCTTTTCAACATCGATGTACTTTATTTATTTATCTTGGAAGCAAATAAAGCTCCATGTAAAAAATGCGATTATCATATAATTTTTTAAAAGTCCATGATTAAAGATTTTTTTTAGTAGATCTTTCAACTGCAATAGTAATTTTCATTCCGAACCAACGAGTCGACTTCGGTATCTGATAATTTCGTTTCAGATTGTCATGCAAAAAATTATCTTTTGGTATATTGTATTATTCAAAGTGTGACAGTAAATTTTGAGTAAAAATTTTCTATTTAAATTGAAACGAAATGAACATTTAATTTATTTCTTAATGTGTTGGAAATAATAAGCCAATATTTTTGTCATGAATGCATTAAATATATCTAACGATAAGAGACACGTTGCTGGTAATATTTTCAGTTAATGAGAACACGTTCGCGACGGCGCCCTATGAGCATAATCATTTCTGTGCCACCCTACAAGCCGGCGTGTTAAATAATATTTAACTTGAACGTGAACAGTGTTACAAAGAAACACGTGACGTATTTGAGACGCGATTGTAAGTCGAAGGGTTAACACGTTTCGTGCCACGTGTATCACCGATGACACACGCGTTCAAAGCGATTGAAAAATGTGCAATGCAGCATCCTACAAAAATATATTACATTGGAATTTTAAATATCGTCCTGTTAAGTTGCATCAGCTGTTCTTACTGGTTTCATAAGCAATTTTCTACCGAGCTATTGCAATTACTGTAGTAGTTGATCGTTCTATATATAATCTCGAAAGGCAGAAATAACCAGCGTATTTTATTTAAAATTCCGCAGGCGTATACTGAACTGACGTCATATTGCAAAGAGATATTGATTTAAAATGGCTACAAAGGCGATTCATTTATCTGCCCTTTCCTGATTCACTGCACTTCCCACACTCAGTTAGTCGACGTCATTTTCTTAGGGAGGGTACGTTACTATGAACAAATCTCGAAGGTGTCGAAATAATGAATGAGGAGAAATGTATTGAAATGGCTCGTAGTTGATCGTTGCCATTTTAAAGTGTACAATTCTGAAATTCTTATGAAATACAGTTTGTATTGGAGGAATATTTATGACACTCGAGATAATACCTCGTCATCCGCCCGTAACGTGCTGACACGTTGACTGCCGTCGCGGTTACCGATGACCGGCAGTCGATTTGTCACTGACGCCGTGGGGGTCGTCGGAGACCGACGGCAATGAAATCATAATTGCAACAATCGATGCAAGTAAACGGGAGAGATACTTCGTGTGCTGGTTTACGGAAGATACTGAAACGTCCTATATCCCGGCTGATGTATAAAACGCCGATAAACACTAATTTATACAATAGCGTTATAATTAACATTAAATAAGGACAGTGGATTTTATGTATTTCTAACGAAAACGAGGCGTAATTTAACACTAACCGTGTCGCATCGATTAAACGACCGCTCAATAAATCTCTTTATTCGAGCACCTATTATTATTATTATTATTATTATTATTATAAAAGCTGTGAAATCAAATCACATTCTTCTATCGATCGTATTTGTTGTTAATATAAAATGGTTAATGTTTTCGGAGCAAGATATGATCGTTATAGGGAATAGGGGAATCCCATTATCACACGGTTGACAGTTGGCAATTTGTTAAAGAAATTAAACATTAACGAAAACATTAAACATTATTAAAGAAAACATTAACCATTCTATATTAATATTGATAATATTAAAACAACAAAGACATATTAAGAAAGAATTTCAAAATACTGACAATTGAAAAGTAAATTAATTTCCATTTCAAAATGTAGAGCATTTCTATTTTCCATGAAAATGGGCTGTCTGATAATCAAGTTTCCAATGACTTTGTTAATTGCAACGCGATTGAAACGATGCTTGGAAACGAGTCCGTTCGATTGCGACTGAATTTCTTCCGCGATTTTATATCTAATTTCCGTGTTCGCGTGTTGAAGTGCCACGCGGCACGCTAGTTCCAGCACGATAAAAATTGTTTATGGGACAATACGGTGTCCGTGTGGGTGAACTGATTGCGAATAGTGCACGTCACCGGTTGAAGGCTCGACGAAAAAATGGTTGCGACGCGATAAAGAGATGGACAAGAAATAGAGGCGTACTCGGAGCCAAATAGGACGTACAGGTCGAAAATAAAACGAGAATAACTGCTGCATCTTCGCTGAGTTTACCTTTGCGGAAACGCCTTTAGAGCCGCACTCGCCAATACGGCTGTGCGTCGTATAGTACTCGGAAAATCGGTCTTCCGCATTTAGTGGATCGTAAAGGATGCCATTCTCATAATAGCACTGATACGAGCACGATTCGACAGAATATAAATGAAGAAAAACTTATTCGCGTTTATCTCTACCCCATATTCGTTCTCTCACCTGCCAGAAAATTGTTTCATGTCGCAACACGTGTAATAAACTAGACTACGGATCTTCGTGCATTTATAGCAAAATGGAGTAGGTGAAATTGAAAATTGTCGGAAAATTTTTCAAATTCAAATTGTCGATGTATGATTTCTCCTCTATTAAAATCATTGAGGGAAGAAAATGATAATTCAATTTGGTTTCTACTTCTTGCAATTGACACAGACAATTTTTATTTTACACTAGCTAATCCTACAGACGTTGTCCGCGGTCCTTTCAATAATACCCATAGAAAATCAAATACCGAAATCCCATAGAAAAAAGCACTTTCATTTTCCCGGACAACTTTTCTAATTTTTCTTTCCCTTATTCGGAGTATTACGAACATTTTTTTTTAAATTAGCTATATCTGTCCAGCCCTTCTCAAGTGATACCAACGAACAGCATTTAATTTTTATTTATATAGATAATAGATAAAGAGCCGTAATCTAGTAATAACATACTTTACGATTAGCAACGTCGTAATATCCGCCGTACGACGGATTGGTGTAGTACACTGTACCTCGAGTCAGTTTCGAGGAATCTCACTTTTAGTGTGTCACACTTTTAATAGAATATGTTCGTCCGTACAGGTCGTCACATTTATCCAAGTAGTGGAAAACACTCGAAACTTTGGAACGAAGACGCGGCGAGCAATTAAACACAACATGCCCAACTAGTTCTTCTAAGAGAGACGAGCTCACATACTAGTTACTCGAAAAAGTAATGTTCCCCAGGAAAACACACATATATATATAAATATTTAACGATTATAGCCGGCACCGCGAGTCTCGTGTACCGTGAATCGAAAACGAGGACACTCGTCGACAGTCTTTTAATGTTCCAAGTGCGCAGAACGTGAGAGGCTCGTAAGCTCATCCATTAAACGCTGCTATCAGTCCGCGAGGAAAAATAAACGATAGAAAAACGAAGTTCCCGAGACCGATGTACAATATCGCCGACGGATCTTTCATTGTGCAGATCGCGAACGTTATCGAGGATCGAGGATGACCCAGCTTCGCTGTTTGCACGATCGTTGCACGCATCGGCGTCATGCAACCGATGAAACGATAAAAGATTCGATCAATCATTACCCACCCCAGAATCGTTGCAGAGTTAGTTTTACGAATAGAGTCGATTTCGTTAATCTCAACACTCTACTTACGGTTATGTTTCCTTTTACCCCTCTTCCTACGATGCTTCTTGGCGATAATATTGTTACAGGTCTTCATGGTGATAATATTGTTACAGGTCTTCATGGTATTATATTCCACAATTTAACAGTATTTCACCACGATTTCACTAAGCACGTTTTCCAATGTAAACACGAAGGAATTCGTTGAGAACGAGGTAACTCCAGAGCCTGGACACTAACGCGGAAGCAATGTGCAATGATGGATTTGTATTTTACTGATGATAGAATTGATTTTTACTAAATAAACTGCCTTCTATTCGGTTCCAAACAACAGACGTTCGGGGTTCAGGTGAAATTACGTTCTGACTACTTAGGAACGGTTTGCGTTGCTTTAATACCATTCCACGAACCATACTCTCGACCAATCAGCGATTCTGAATTTTGGGTTTTACCCGGTTATGGTGTCTAGGTATACAATTGTTGCACCGAGCAGGTAGGTACTTAGGTACGCGCCGCTAGGAGTTTGCGGGATTGCAAGGCTTTGCGTTGTCTTTTCTTGACGCAGGTGTATGCATGAATGTTTGGAATTATTTCACAATATTGACTAGTAAACTGCTGATTTTTATGTAAAATAAACAGAGTGTGCATCGATGTTATTGGATGTTATTTCTTCTTTTAAGGGAATAGTATTTTAATTTGCATTATTTATAAGAATATAACTGGGCATACAACTAATTTTATTTACCGTTTATTTACCGTTTTTGATTATTGAAAAACACCATTTTGGTATTATCGAGATATGAGAACGCGAATCGTGCACCCTTGCAATTCTGGAAACGATTCTATCACCATAATGATTTATCCTATTTTTTCGTAGCTACTTTCATAGCTACATGCTGATGAATAAAGCAAATTATAATTGTTTATTTATTAATTATAATTAATCGGCTTTCTTCGAATTACTGCCACTATTTGTAACATTGATTTTAGAGTCGTTAGTTTTTCATTTTTGAAAGACAATTAAATTGTTGTAAGTACAATATGTCGTCGATCATAATTTTTATTTTAATGTTATAAACAAGGAAGATTCCAGTAAAGAAGATCATCATTATGCTTTTACTTCTTTGCGTTCGAATGTCAGCTCTGTGACATTGATTTTGGAGTCGTTAATTTTTCATTGTTAAAAGACAATTAAATCGTCGATCATAATTTTTATTTTACTACTATAAACGAAGATCTCGGTAAAGAAGATCATCATTATGCTTTTAATTCTTTTTGCATTCGAATGGTAGCTCTGTAACATTGATTTTGGAGTCGTTAATTTTTCATTTTTGAGAGACAATTAAATCGTCGATCATATTTTTATTTTAATGCTATAAACAATGAAGATCCCAGTAAACAAGATCATCATTATGCTTTTCTAAAGACTATTATAGAAAATTCAAGTGTGCTGCGAGTAAACACGTCCAACTGTACACTATTATTTCTGTAGTGGAAATAGCTCCGAGTGTAAAATAACAAATGACTAAAATTACCAGTGGGATAGCGGTTCCGCAAACAGAGAACGGTCGAATATTCGTCGGACAAGGGGTTGAAAAGGTGTGCAACGTTGAAATTTGGGATCGGTGGCCGCGAACGAGGTGCGCAAACGAACGTTCCTCTAAAAAGTTATTTATTCCGGCGGAGGGGAGGGGGGTAATCGGTGTGTACGGTGATTCGGTGGCCATTTTCGAACGGGCAGACTCGGCCAAAGCGGAAAGAGCTTCGATAATCAGCGCGACGACACGGAACGAATGATTAATTGTCCTCTCCGGATCCATCGAGCGATTTTATCAGCCCCTCTACAAGCTGGCTAGCTTCCAGCCACCGGCGATCGGCCATTTCACGCATTTAAATAAATCCCCCGTCAGCGTTTCGTCGAGAGCAATGCCGTGCGTTCACGTTCCCGGAGAGCCTTTTGTTTTTAAGTCGGGCCGCGTCGCTTCGCAGTGTGTACATTCGGATCGGTTTCTCTTTCTATTTCTCGGCGACCGAGCGGCGTCGAGACAAATGTCGATTCACCGAGTGTTTCCGCTTCGCAAATTGCTGACGCGTTTCCGTAAACCGATACGAGTCCATCGTGTACACTGCTGCGAGAACCGACAATGGCCGAGTCCCGCTAACAGAGAACTCTCGGGAATTACCCCTATTGTTCAGACGCTGGAACTCTCCACGCCGACGTTCGAAAATATTTGTTCGACTTTTATTGCCGATGAATATGCAACCGGAGATCGGCCAGCAAAAACCATTCTGTCCGACAAACGAACCGTTTTTTATGGATATCGCCCAGCCTGTGCAGGCATAAAACCTTTTTACCCGCTGCGGACGAAATCCGCCGCTCCACTGGCAAAACATTCATTATTAAGACATTTATTAACCTCCTGTCGTATTCTTTGCAGTTACAGTAAAAAAATAGTTTTCTTTTATATTTATAGTTTTTTAAAAATTATTTTTTTCAATAATTACACATACTTCTTTTATTTACGAAACGTACAGAAAGTTTTTCATCATTACGAAAAAAGATATCTATACATCCATTCCTTATAAAATCATTTTTATTATTTCAATAATTGTTAGACTTTAATTATATAAATACGTATTTAATTAAATTAAGTATTTAAAATACGACAAAGGGTTAATCAAATCTCGAAAAAGACCACTCATGTATAAACCTGCAGTTGCCATTATTCTCTTACAATGTCTAACAAATAAATACGATTAGGTTCGACCGCTAGAACAGAATGCACCGGGTTGTGCTTCGTTACAGGAGAAATTCTAGAGAAAGACGTAAAAATAAAATCCTCGACGATGGACTAGAAGATGAACCATGTCGAAGAACGTTAAATATAGCCACTGACCAATGGGCGTTCCCTCGAAGGTGTGCAATAGAAGGAACAACTTACGGGAACAAGATTATAGTCCTGTTGATTGATGGGAGCGCGGATAGAGTAGAAGAAAAAAGTAACGCGAAAATTGGCAACAAAATTTCTGTGTTTGTTGGCAACCGCGTGATCATCGTCCCTTTGATCTCCTCGAGGGATAACGGAGACTGTAACTAACGTCGTCGCACGAATACCTGTTCTAATGATGTTCGATAAAATTAATCGGTGACGCGGTTCAAAAGTAATCAAAAGAAAAATCTCGATATTTCCACTGCAGATCTCTTTTACTTGTGTCACTGTCGCAAACGTTGTCAGCGAATATACAGTTAGGAGGAAATGGCAGTTGTACGCCAAAAAATCATGAAAAATTGAAATTTTTATCACGTTTGATGGTTTATAATTCTTAAACCAATTAACCAATTTCAATGAAATTTTCAGAACGTACTCGTATACAATTTATATACTATTTATTTTATTTTATTATTTTATTTATGTTTATATTTATATACAAAACAAAAATATCTTTGAAATTTTCGTGATTGGCTCAGCTAAAAAAGTTGTAAAATCATTTTTTTTAAGAATAAATGCATTTTTTCCAACATATTTATTAGATGTCATTTACTAAATTAATTCTTCTAGCCTTACAGAGAAATTGGTTCATCAGTTATGCTCCTAACTGTATAAGTCAAAATGGTCAGTTAGAAAGAGATGTATCGGACAAACTTGCTCGAAGGTCTAGTCTGATTAACTAGTCTGAAATTTTTAAACTCGGAATTCTCCGACGCACGATGTTACACAAACAAATGTCATTCCATTATTTTGTCGTTCTTACACCGCGCATTGTTTATTTGAAGTGTGGAAAAAACGTAAAAAGGTCGCGAAACATCGGTATATTTGACCGCTGAGCGAAGAGCCGACACGTGACTCGTTTTTGTTTGTTTCGTCTGTGTTTTTTGTTAATAACTCCTAAACAAAGCCGCTGGCGTCATTTTTGTAAAGGAAAATGTCGCTTCAAATGACCCAAGGAACCTTCCATTTCCGGGAAGTACTCGAATCTTGGGACACCCTGTATAAAAGTCGAATTAACAAGTGTGCAACGATGGTTGTCGAAGGAAAAAAAAGGAGGGATTGTTTCGATCAAGTTTTATCGCGATCGTCCTAAATCGTGCGAATGGTGATCGGAGCAGAAGTAAGGATTGTCCGGGTCAGGCTCGAAAACGGATCGCGTGATTTCGCGTACGAGGCGGGGAACGAGCCTCGGAGGGGAAGAGGGCGAAGGGCTCGGTGATACTTCGATTCATTCTAGTTTCCACGTTTCCACGTGCACGGGGACGAACGCTATCGATTCCATTGCAGTTCGGATTGCGACTGAAGCCAGCCGGTAGCCACTAAAACGCCGTCGAAATCTCTGAAGCGACGGGTCTCGACGACTCACCATCGTTCAACGACGTTCAATAATCTCTTTTACCCATCTTTCACCATGTATTTTCGTTACATAATGTGATCCCTTTCACACGGTGTAAAGAAGAGTTAGTTATAATTAATTGTGTGTTAATACGTTCGAGTGCAACAAAGACAAATCTTGGATGTTCTACCTTATTCTACACTTATGTTCTATTCTATCATTAACTCTTAAATATTTCACTAATACAGTTTCATTCCGATATAAAACGATGACTCAGGACCGGTTTTCGCCGTATTTCGAATAAAGTCGGCGAATCTTCATGCAAAATGAAAATTGTCTACGAGAGGAGACCAATAGAAATATTTCTCCTTCTGTAACGAGTAGACTGCAGACTTTTATGCATAACATCATCACGAAACATTTTATTTCTTGAATCTTTGTAATTGTTAAATAATTAATTAGTTTATCGATCGTAATTTATCTTTCGGATATTATGAATTTTATTCTCGGCGCCACGGTTTGTTCATTTGTATTTGTGCTTGCTATCTTGTTGTTACTTTGACACAGAGATGCAGACAATCTTTATAACAACTTCTAAAGCATTAAGTACATGATAGTGTTTTATCAGGCAAAGAGAAAGATGAGCAAACAGTCGGATGTAGTAACAGCGTTGCATTCTTACCGAAACGAATTCGTCATTCTGATTGGTAGATCTTCGTGCATACCTATTTGTTTGATAAACGTCGTGTCATCCGCGGAAAGGTCTGGGGGTCCCGGAAGTCTCTTTCGTTTTCAAAGAATTAGAGAAAATGGCACGGGTAAATAGGAGGAAGCTTGAGAAGAAATAATAAAACGGAAATAGAACGTTGACGGATGGAAAATTTTCGAAAATCTTCTGGGAATGATATCTGTGATATGTTCCAAATATAGAAAGTATTTTTTCTTTACAGTTTGCTCCAAAAATGTATGGGGTCCAATTACACCATGTACACGGTTAATATTAAATTAACAGTACACAGAGAGATGGTTAATCGTGCTTATCGCGAGAGAAACTTTTCGGACAACCTAATATTATCTTAAAAGAACCGGCAGATCCAAAAATCTTCTATGAATACTATTTGTGAATTACTTCTTTTAAAACTAAATATAATTTTGCAAATGCTCAATCAAACAAATTTTACCACGTTTTTATTAGCTCGCTTTTTTGTTTGTTTGTCTGTCTGTTCGGTGGAAAATTTTGCAATTGATTTTAAACCAACTTCCTAATGAGCTAGAGACTTGAAATTAAATACATGGCTCAGAACTGGATGACAATGCATTATTAAAAAAAATTTTGAAAAGTCTATTTTCTTTACAGTTTGCTCCAAAAATGTATGAGGTCCAATTACACCCCTGTACACGGTTAACATTAAAATAATAATACACAGAGAGATAGTTAATCGTGGTTATCACGAGAGAAACTTTTCGGACAACCTAGTATTATCTTAAAAGAACCTGCAGATTTGACGAAACTTTTAAAGTCTAAATCTAAGCGATCGCGCAACGATGGTTGGCCAAACTTGTGAGGTGGTGGCGAGTCCGTTTGTTCGCAATGTGGGAGAAGTGGATCGACAAACTCGGGCGTATTAAAATCCTTCGAAATAATGTAGCACAGTAGAAACGGAGAGGGAAAAGTGTCGAGAATTTAAGTTTAAACTGGGTTAGGTCTGGATTATGCATGAGTGCTGTTAGAGTCGGGTCAGGGCCGGATTGGATCCGCCCAAGCATAAGTTAGGCTTGAGTTTGATCAGAATGAAGATCATGCGGTGTTCGGTCAGGCGTCACTTCGGATTTCGCAAAATACAGAACGGAATCGAGTTAGAGGGTTCTTGGGTTTCATTGATTGAATCTGATTTGAAGGCAGGCCGACCGCGATCGTCGCGTCGTTTGAAATTTGGTGAGATTAGAATTAGAATCTTGTTAGGGTTTCCAGCTGTGTGTGGACAAAACAGAGGCGGGGATTTGTCTTACGCTAATTGAATCTGACACGGGGGTTGGGTTAGGCTTTGCTTCGGAGTGAGTCGGGTCAGACCCGTACTTCGGTTTCGCTGTCTGAAAAGCGACTTCTTAAGTTCATTACAAATTGCACACGTAATCACGATGATGTAGAATCTGGGTTTTGATCGGAACTGCTAATGGTACCTGATCCTCGTGTTCCATATGGAACAGTTGTCTCGTATCAGGGTACATTTATTTTTCTATATCAATTTTATTGATCGACGAAACGATTTGTTATTTGCACTGACTTGTTGCCTCGACTACGATGGAATTTCCATTCGCGTAGACAATTTTATAAAACCAGAAGAAAGGATAAATTTTTAAATAAATTATATTTAAATTATTCTCGGTTTGTTTTCATAAATGTAAATTAATTATGACTCGACGCGATACTAGGTTGATTCGATTGGAATCGATACGAGCTAGGTTGATTCAGTCAACTGAATATCAGTCGCGCAGGAGTTGAACGCAATCTGAAAGTTGATTAAGATGGGAACGACTATAGGGATGTGTTGAATCCGGGATAGATTCAAGGTAAATCCCCACGTTACGCCATTTTTAACTCCCGAATGCAGAATCCGAGTGACCCAATTGTGGCTGTTGCTACATTTATTTCTTAACATATGTATTCGTATAGTTGTTACTGTAAGCCGTGTAATTATGCGTGAACGTACCATACGAGGTTAAAAGCACACACGCGCACACACACACACATATATATATATGCACAACTAAAATTATCCTGTAAATTACGTGCAGTGGAAACGATGCGTTCGACAGTAATTAATCGAAAGAATAATTGAAATCAAAGTTGCGTGCTATCAGTTACGCCCAACACATACAAATTTGCGTTAACACCAGAGCCAGCAGAGTAGTCAAAATGGTTCTGGCAAGAATTTATAAAACATACTGATTCGTTTGTGTGCACAGTAGAATAAGATTTAATGAAGATTCCACTAAATGCATTTCTTATAAATTCATAAGAGAAAGTGATTGAAAAAAGATAACGTGTACTGATCTTTCGTTATGTAAGTAATTATAATTATTTGTTTACCGCTATAGAAATTACACGCGCTGTCCCGATGTCAATACGTCGATACTCATTAAAATCAAATTCAGTCAGTTCGATCGCTCGGAGTACTTCTAGTATCAATTTCCCAGTGCACTGTCAATAATCATTCAGAATGTTAATCGAAAATTGTCATCGACTTCGGGTGTCGTTGTGCGGGTTACGTGGAAAGCAAATCGAATGAATGAACACTGGAACCACCTACGGTTGAAAGTAGGGTTGGAATGACCTACTTCAGATTTCTAGTTTTGCTAAAAGCGAACGTGGTCTTGTAGGAAATTGTAAATTATACTGATTCGTTCTTAAATAGAATGAAGGTTCGAACATGGAGAGGTTCAATTTCATAATTTCATCGTATTTCGATCGCTCGGTAGTTGCAGTGTTCGACGATTCGCTGTCAATTGTAAAGAATTGCGATGCGGGTTACGAGTAAAATGGATCGACAATATTACCAACCATGGTGCTTGGACGCTTTGAGCCCCAGACCGTTGATTCTCTTGGTTAACTCGGCGCTGGCTCTTTCGACGACCCCCTGCGCTGATATCGAAGACATCTCTCAAGCGGTGGAGGCGCACTCCCTTTGTTCAGCCAGGATTCGTAGTCAAGACGAGCACGGGTCCGCGTGGCCGTGGTTAAAGCGCCGCATATTCAAGCGGAAGAACGCACCGAGCCGAGGATCGTTTTCCCGTTTCTTTCCCTCGGGCCGTGTTCACGGCACGCATCGATCCGATAATATCCGAGCGGCAGAAATCACAACAGCCCCTGGTGGTGGTGTCGACGCGCGCGACGCGACGCGACGTTCCGATAGCACACACAAACCCCGGGCCCGGTTATTCCGCGAAGAGGCGCATTCGATCGCTAATTTTCTACGGGGATATCGGGGAACCTTCTAAATTTATCGCGCGCATCGCCGGGACGCGACGAGAGGAACGACAAACGCAACCCTCCGGCGCGGTGGCTCTCTACGACGCGAATCGATGATGGAACGTTTCACTGGAGAGATCTATTTTAATCGCTGGCATGACTCTCGAACGATTAAACGGTGGGCCACGGCGGCGAATGAAGGACGCAACGCGGTGTACACGGGGCGGTGCGGCACCGAGGGTGCTCGGGGAAAAACGGGGGTTACGCGACCCTACACCCCTCGCGACAATTCGCGAAACACCGAGAACAATCTCGGCACCGATCCGCGGATTTATTCAAGAAACTTTGACCACCTCACTGCGAAACGTACGAACGACGGAACGCCTCTACGAGAAATAGTAATCGATAAACGACCGATGATCGGCTAACGAGGGTTATGCGTTTCGATCGGCGTTTATCGTCTCCTTTTTCGCTCGGTTCGAACGGAGGCTGCGTTTGCACGGGACGCGACGCGTTTCCTGTGGACCACGTCGCCGCGGCTGGACCGTGTACCGCGGTGTCCCTCTGTTTATGTGTCAGTCATGACACCGAGCGGAAAACAAAGCTAAAAGGTGGAGCTGTTCTGCAACGGGCTCGGTACATGGGGGTGGTTTGCGCGAGACTGAATCGATAGTCGCGCTGAACTTGTCCGGCTGCCTCCACCGCCCGCCCCACCCCCACCCCCTTCCCGGCCACGCGATCGTGTTCCGTGTGGTTTCTAGGCACGAGCGAACCTCTTTACGCCTGTCGACCGGTGACCCGCCGTGCACGACGCGACGCCCAACGATATGCAACCCTCTCGACCGAAAGGTATTCCGGTCCCACCCGCCCGGCGCATGCCATAATTCTGGCCATTGAATTCTCCGAATTAAATTGACATCGGTTCGAGAACCAGCAGAGCATCTTTTCCGTGAAGGCTTCCAGGTGTACGCCGTGTCCTAGAGGAATTATTTTCTCAACGTTCCGATATCAGTGTCTTCGACCTCCTGATGAAGCTAACTGCGATGCTGGCGAAACTTTAGGAAAGTAATTCCTCTAGGACCCGGCTTACACCCGAAAGCCTTGACCCTCCATCTTTCTTTTACAAGGAGTTACTCGAGCACTGCAAAGCTTGAGAATCGGTATAACGAGCGGAAGTCGTAGGTTGGGACGCGGCATTTCAACGAGAGATCACGACTGAAAAAATTAAATATGCTATGAAGGAAACTTCATTTTGAATGATTATCGTCTTACAATTGCAGTAATACCAATGGATAGTCGAGAAACAACTCCTAACACGGTGTAAATTGGATTATTTTTATCGGTTTAGGTACATACGTGTAGATTGCCCTATATTAAATCGGTAGAATTAGTCTGATTTACCTCATTTTTCGACTCCGTTTAATCGAAAGAATCTCAGCCGTTCATAGGCGCTGCAATTATAAAGGTAAGACGACAATTACTGGAAATCAAATTTTCTTTATTCCATGTTTAGTTTTTCCAGTCGTCTAGCCTCGTGCTACAAAACTGTTTTTAACAAAGAAAATTATTGTTAAAAATTATTTTATACATCAACAACTTCTACCTATCGAAAAGAGACGAAGTTCGAAAAGAACCGTAATATGTTGCAAATAAATAGATGAAAATGAACACTATCTGGGATTACAAAATGTTTCTCGTATTTAATAACAATGATAAATAAATTTGCATCACGATTCGCAGTTCAGTTTGAATGTAGATTGAATTGTTATTTCTTCGTTCAGATATGATCTGTAATTTCCTTCAGAGGAGAACACCACGGGGCATAATGAGAAATTGTATATTTTTTCAGTTTTAACATTTATACATCTTTGTGTTTGATGTAATATCTTCATTCATCTTTAGGATATAAAAAAAATTGTTCTTATGCTATCTTGAGACCAGCGATGGAATTCTCGAGGAGCTAGAGGGTAGAAGAAAGACAAAGAGAAATTAATTGTAAAATTGTCCAGTACGAAAAAAGGTCAATTTTTGAAGCTTACCTTGAGATCCCAGACTACCAACTGACCGTCTAAACCGCTTGTACTAAATTCGTTATCTGATACTTTCCGTACGCAATTAATTGTATTTTGGTGTATGCTATCCAAGGCATTATCGTTTGTATCCGTTCTCGCTTGCCGATCCAACGATTGGAATTTCCGCATAGCAGATAAGCCGGCAGCCTCTTTTTTCTGTGTGTTGTCTAATTTTGATACAAAATACAGTTGACCGTTGTCGTCAATGGAATACAACATGGGCATGCAGCTATGACCCTAAACAATAAATAAAATTATCAATAAGTGATTGTTACATAAATTAAAATCTTATTTAGCAATTGAGAACATTAATATTTATACCGCTGCAATAATGGAATTGGACCCCATCCAAACACAACTTAAGAATGGTAAATGTTCTGTATACAATCGTACGACTGCATTTCCTTTAGTAGCATCAGCAATACATATAGATGAATTGTGTGCAACCCAACATATTTTATTACCACATGGACTAAATGCGACAGAATGTATCCAACCCCCTGTGTACAAGAATCCAACCAAGTAAGAGACAGAAGTAAATAACATTTAGACGAATAAAAAGAATATGACGAGATCTACCTCCGTTAGGGGTATTTTGAAATTCAGCAAGTAACGTTCCTAAAGTATTGCTTTGACCCCAAGAACTAGAGCCTGGTGCATCTTCCATGTCATTGATAAATGCGCTAAAGACACGAACTTTGTAATCGGTAGATCCAGCAACAAGAACTTTGTTATTCGGGTGCCAGTCGACTGTAGTTACAGTGGACCTCAACGGACGCTTTATATGCTTACACTGCCACCAATTATTTTCGGAGACAAAGTAACACACAGCTATTATTCTACCTCCTGATCCAACAGCAAATTTATTTTCTGCAAAATAAAATACAACTAATCAGCAAATTGATTTAGAGACAATTACACTGCATAATTGATTTAAATTAGAATAAATATAAAATATACCTAATGGAGACCATTTGACGCATGTTGCAGCTCGGTTTATTCTTAAAACGACCCATGTAGGATTCCATTTTCCATCTTCTTCTTGCGTCCAAACGTACGCATTCTTATCTGCTGAACAAGTTACTATTCGATTAGCGTTTGGTGCCCAATCGATGCCCATGACATGCATATGATGCTCTTGGAAGTCCTGCAGCAATTTCCAACCGCTCGATGTACGCTTGTGAACTTGTATTTCATTATTATTTGGACAGATAGCCACTTCTATAAAGAACAGATTAAAGATGTTCATTAATTTGAAAGAAGCTCACCACTGGATAAACGAATGTCATACCTTTCCTGTCTTTATTCCAAGCATGACAGCTGATAGCCTCAACACCCAAGTTATGTACTTCTGTCATCTTGTCACTGATTTTCACAAACGTATACAATTCCAATGAAGGTATAAGTATTTATTCGCGGCGCACAGGTTCGATCATTTATTACAAGCAAAGAAAAAGGTGTTTCGTCCTGGACCAGTAAGTCATCAGTAAGGCTATCTAGCCGCTAGATAGCCTTACTGATGACTTACTGGTCCAGGACGAAACACCTTTTTCTTTACTTGTAATAAATGATCGAACCTGTGCGCCGCGAATAAATACTTATACCTTCATTAGTATACAATTCCAACGAAATTACATACGATATCTTTCAGATCGGTATTCGATCAACCGCAAATTATCTCTGTATATGAATCACCGCACGTTACCGTTCAAAAACGGGTGCGGTCGCACATTAAACGTAATTCACTTATTTTACCGGAGAAGTTTACTTATGTACGTAGATTTTCGGAAATTCGTGGACTCTGGTCAGTCGACACGAATTTCCCAGATATTTGACGAACGGCACGACACGAAAATGCTCTGTCTAAATGCACCGAAATTGACAGTTCATCCGCCGACAGCGGGTTATCAAGGCACCCTTTTAAGGTTATGTTGTTCCAGATAGTAATATCAGAGAGGGTCTTCCGAGTCTTCTCTGGTGATATATTCTACAACGCTTCTACCAATTCTACTTTTATCGTAGCGCCCTCTATTTTTAAGGAAATAATTATGTGAATTACAATCACCGTCAATCACCGTACATTTTGTCTCCAGGGTAGTTTCACTCTAATACTGTTAGCATGAATTTAGTACAGGAACACAAAATAAAGATGTCACTACTGTGCAAGAGTAATTCTCAAAGTATCGTACGCTGCCCAAGTCCTTAGCCACTCGATGGCTGCAACTATAAATATTATGGCACGCCACAGTAAGTATTAGCGTTACGATTACAGTCCACTGTTTATTATAATTAATTTGAAGTAAAGAA
>CM052341.1:8403837-8485478 GCA_028455595.1 Lasioglossum vierecki
TGCACATATTTTAAAACATAAATAGGATTATATTTCAAATTCTATTTTACCGAAAGTTTGGTGAACAATAAATATCGTCCGATGACAATCAAATGGCACACAAATTTCAACGATAAGTGTGCAGATAGTTTTGAGCGGGGGTGTAGATCGGTAGTCGGAGTGACAGCGGATAAAGAAGGTCTGGGGGCGAGGGGTAGGGGAAGATAGAGAAGAAGAAGACTGCGTTTCGAGCAGCGGCAACGACGGGGCACCGGTACCTTGAATGCCTCGGCGCGTATCCCACAACAGTTTGCGAAAATTACTGCTGTCATTTGCCGTCGGCTTTGTTCTTAGCCCGTCGGTGTCGGTGTGTCGGTGGCTGGAAGTTCGCACACGCTCGCACCTGGCGTGCACCGGGACGCGTAGTCCTCGGGATTGCACAGGTACACGTACAGGTACACTTACACGGAGGAGCAGGCGTGGTATTATTGTGAGCGAGCATGCTCGAAGCAATTTCCGATCCACCTTCCTCGCTCCGTCCTCTCTCTGTCCGTTTCTCTCTCTGCCGTCTCTCTTTCTCCCTCTCCAGCTCTCTTCTCCTCGATTCTCTCTCTCTCTCTCCGCCACTTCCTCCGTGTCCATCCTATCTCCTCGGCTGAATGCATCCGCCGGCGCACGTTCATCCCAATCGGTTGTATTTGCACTTAATTGCTTCTCGTAAGGTATTATTACGGCACGTTTAAAAGTATGCGCCAGTCCTTTGCATAGGAAATGAACGGGGGCCTTTCGTCGCCGCGACAACCATGCCTTTCCAGGCTTTCCGCGAAACGGGAACGAACAGACTCGCGCTGACAGCCTCGCCGGGATATCACGGGAACCGGGCCGGCTTTACTGACGGTCGTAGCCGAGCTGCTGCTAGGGTCCTTGCGAATAATGCACGTTGTTAACCACTCCGAGGTCAAGGCTGATCAGCCTGACACATGCAAAATATTTTTAGACTTGTCTTACTCGCATGAAACGTACAAGCTGTTCGACTACAAGCGTCAGGTATTCGTACACGCTCGCTACCAGCTGCCACGTACAGTGGTCTCGGCAACCACTGGCGCAAAATTAAATTCCTTTACTGGAATTGCAAAAAACTACAGTACAAATATGGAACGTCATTTTTTAATATGTTTAGCAGGCTGAAAATAATGCAGCAACATTTTTCAATTGTAATGTCTACCCTGTTTCATAATGGGTAAGCAGAATTTAAAGCAGTGGACGTATGAAAAAGATTTAAAGATATCAGCGTATTGGTTTAAGCTTAATCAAATAATTACAAGAAGAAAGATATTTTTATTTCGCTCCTGTGTCTTGTAGTCGATGCATTTTTTATTTTGCATAAAGATCCGCAGTATAGTTATAAGAATGGTCCAAGCTTGAAGATCACTCACCTGTCTTATTTTATGTGAACCAAGTGGGAAATACCATCACCTCAAAGAAGTAAATCCAAATATACTTCATACATGTGTGGTGAGAACGAGACAGAAACATAACGAGTGAGTTTGGTTGAACGAAATGAATAAATGAGTGTGCACGAGGGAGCGTTTTGTTTGGAAAAATTGTCAGTCGTTGATAGAACATCGTTTGCGTTACACGTAATATACAATTTAGTGAACCCTTCACTATATAGAGTATCATATATGACACATTTAACAAATCTGGTACATAGTAAACTAAGAATGTGTTTTCTAACAATGTTTATTTATGTTTGTTCTTCTAAAAATATTATTTAATATTTTTCCCTTAAACAAACCACAAAAACTGACCTTCTTTCAATTTTTTCATCCCAACTAAAAAAATCACGCAATGAAGGGTTAATATTTTTATTCCATCCACTGCTCGAACAACCTCTGTTTTCGTTAATTTTCGTTCGGTCAATCGTCACGCTGCCAAATCCTCTGCAATGAGTGTGAATAATAAACAAGCGTGGTAAAAAGTAGTATTCACAGGATACGAGTCCGAGTGTACCCTTCGTCTGACCGAGGGTTAAACCCTAAATCCGCGTGGCCCGAGGGTGTGGGTGGTGTTCGCTGAGCGATTTCATCAGTGGAAATTATCAATTCTGTTTTCGTTCCTATGAAAATCAATCAGCGTACTCGGGGACCTCCCATTGGTCGTGGCCTCGTCACCGTTCATCCGAAACGGCCACGTGATCGTCGAGCACAAAGGATGCCACCACGGGAGACCGTTATTATTCGAACGAATTATAACGTTACAGGTTTGCCGGCCTATAGATAACGGCGAAATAATAATAACCCGCTTTGTCGATCTCTCGCAAGCGTTAGATTTTCGGTTGCCGGTTAAATGCGAGGGGTGGAGGAGGCGAATTCGGTGGTTTCTGTGACGTGTTACGCGACTGTAATTTGACGCCGTTAGTTCCCCCCTCCACACTTCTGGTCCTCCTGTCCGTCAGCGGGAGCCCTATGAAACGCGGGAATTTTCAAAGTTTAATCGAAACCCGTCGCGCTTCCGTCCTCCCTTGATTAAACATTTTCCGACGGGCTCTCTCGCGTCTCCGGCTCGTAAATATTTTATTCAGCCCGGGTGGCCGGTCTGCGGGGGACAGCGCGCTCGCGAGAGAACGAATTATTCTCGGCGTTGCAGGGCAAATCACGCGCGATACATTAATTATAAAATGTTTCGGCTACGGACCGAACCGAGACCGGGCCGTTGGGCGGCTGCGACGCTTCGGATAAATAAAGTCGGTAAATCTGTTAATTGTAATGCCGAATGATTTCGCGCTTTAATTAATGGCTCGAACGATTTCTGTCTCGCGCGCTCTCTCTCTCTCTCTCGCTCACTTTTGGCTGAGTCCATCGGCGAATTCGAAGCTTTGGTCGACCGACAGGGTTCACGTGTCGGAATCGTTACAAGCGTTAACGGATCCAGTTACGGCGCTGCGGTCTGAACGCGACCGACCAACGCACAGTGGTTCGCTAGCCCGCTTTTTGTGGCCAAAACTATTGCGTTGTTTCAATATTTAATATTATCATGAGTCTATTATTATACGTCGTTGGATTCGTCCTGATACTTCTTAGAATATTATGATGTAAATAGGATATATTAATAGTTAAGAAATTGAGGTAACCTTCATTTATTTTTATATAAAAAATTGTTTTCTTCAATTTTTCTATATTGAAGTTTGTTGGAAAGCCAACACTGATCAACTTTCGTTCGAAATATTTTAAAAATCGTGTCAACAATGCTGACAATGTATATTACGGTTCAGTAATTGCAGAAAAGTAACCAAAACTTAATTCTTCATAAATGAAATTAGCATTGAGAGGTTTTCGGGGTCTCTGATTACGAATGTGAAGTTAAAAATTCAACATTCAACAATTCAGCTTTTAATGGTACCTCAGAGTGGACAGTCGGGTGCAAATGATTAAACATTTTCGAATTCATTCAATATAAAACAAACGGTTGCACTGATATGAAAGGTATTTCGAACATATTGTTTCCAGCAATCTTTTCAATCGATTCCGAAACGAGCGTCAGCTGTGAAGAATTTGATAAATAAACCGAAGAAGAAGAAATAATATTTTTCGGATGGGAAGATAAATAAATGCGGATCGGCAGCGAGCGTACGGTCTTGAATCCCCTGTGCTCCCGGGTCCGGACAGACCCGAGGGTGAATTTCGACGAAACGAGGGGAACGAAAACGAACCGCCCGGGTAGAACGTGGACCAGAGGCGAACAGAAGAGCTAGCAGGGAAGCGCATTGTATCGATTCCTCCATTATTCGTTGACCGATCTAACTCGATGGCTCTCGCCGTTCGTTAGCCGACGCAGGACTCGCGATTAATTCCAATATTTCACTTGGTATCCTGGCCTCAATTAAAAGCTGTCGTCGGGGTTTTAACTGCGCCGTACGCTCCACTGGAAATCCGTTTCAAGTGTTCCCATTACAGCCTCGCGATGCGCGTTGGCTGTAGGCGTGTGCACCAGCTTTTAAGATCGTCCGCGAATGTGCTGGCGCGAACAACAATGGGAAATAAAACATACGTGCTTCCATCGGTAGCGACGATGTCCCCTTAACACTCTGTGCTGCGAATTTTTTAATGAGCACTGCGGAATGTGCGTAACTTCAACTGACCAGATGGAAATCGACGGGGCTTAGAATTCTTACAAAACTGAAACACTGAACAATATCACAACTAGCAGGTAGGTGTAATTTCGAACAATAATATTCCTTACGATTCAACAAAACCAATTGAATAAATAAATTTTGTTCCGATATTCTGCAATTCATACAAACAATTTTTATTTTGTATAAAATTTGTATAAAATGTAAGGAAGAATATTGAAAAAATTCAATTATTATTTCTAAACGAGTAACATTGCTAAGAAAATAAATAAATGCCGGTGTAGCTCCCGCAGACAATTTTCATTGAAAAATCCGCGGTCAAAATGACTTCACGTGGAGTTACAGAGAGTTGACTAAATCATTGGAAGATCATCGCATCGTTCCATACCGTCTGGATGCTCCACAGCGATCGAACCCAAAAAACGCACTTGCATCGCGGACATGGATGAACCACGAACGCACGTCGTTATGATCGATACACGCAAATTATCATGCACTATCATAGCGACTTTCAGAATGGGCTGGAATTGTTGAAATTGCCCGAATGTTTGGAGCCGTTGGAGCTCTTGGAATAGCCGGGATTGTTGAAAGTTTTGGTGCTATTCGTGCTGTACGAATCGCCGGATTTGGCCGAACCGTTTGAAATCGTTGGAAGTTTTTAAGTTTTTGTTATCCTCGAAGCCGCGCTGGTTATCGGGATCGTTAGAATTGTTGTTGTAGAAATGCCTCGATTATGAATGCCATCACTTCTTCCTTCAGACTTTTCTGACAGGAGCATGATGCGCCTAGAAACAGACATAAACCAAAAAAAAAAAGTCTCGAGTGATCAATTTAAAATTCTACGAGGCTTTCATAGAAAAATCTTTTCCTGGAAAACGGTTATTGCTCGCCTGCTTATTTTTAAAAAATGTTATGTGACAATAATAATTTATATCCGATATTATTTTAGATTCACGAAATATGGATAATAGATAAATGAACAAGTGTTATAAAATTAACTGTATAAAAATTTGACTAAGATAGAAACGAAACGTTTTAGAATTTATTTGATGTTTTACATTAAAAAGTTTATTGTGATGGGAACGGAGCGTTCTAGAACTGATGTATCGTTTTTACATAAAACCTACAGTCCAACAACGACTGTTATTCATAAAACAGACCATGACAATGGCAATAACTCATGCCGAATAAAATTCTTGTAACGCCAGTTGGTTGGGACGCGTCTCAGAAATAGAACGAGAGACATGAATGAGAGCGAAAATAGAAGCGAAGGGAAAGAAAGGTCTTGGAACTTGAAAGGGCGGTTTGAACAGTTTGAAGTCTCGATAACAGGCTGAGAGAGAAAGAGAGAGAGATAGATAGGAGGCAGCTCGGCTGGCACGTCATCGAAACTTTTGTCTACGAGGCTTTCGGAAGGAGACGGGGCTCATTTCGCAACGAGACCCGCTTAATGAGCAAAGCGAATAAAGATAGCGGCGCGGAATTGCGAGGACAGTTCGCTGAAAGTGGTGACGACTCGGTTTTAACAATCGGTAAACACGATCGGGTCAAGTGTGTACGACTGCCGCGAACTTTCCTCGAGCGGATTCCCGTTCAAGCTCTCGCTCGAAGCCGCCGTTAGTTTCCCCGTTTTATTCTTCCTCCGGGCCGCTTCTGTTTCTTTGCGCTTCGTTCGTCACCTTTTCAACGCTCGCCCGGGAGAGCTTATTCCGCGCGCAGTTAAGCGGAGAACGCCAACTAGTTAGAAGTTTAAACCACCGTGGCGTAATAACAACTTGATATTTTACTTTTCTGGTGGACCCCGGTTGTGTTATTCCACGTGTCGCGTGTACACGATCGACAAGGATCACCATATTATCGCAGCCCTCTCTCTTTAACCCTCATCCACACAACGTGGTACCCGGGTACCTATTTCAAATTCATTCACATAATATTCAATATTTTTCAATTGATATGTCCTCTATCTTTCGTGACATCTCAAATCAACTTTAGATGAATTAGTATCCTTGGAATTAAACAAAAATTTTATACATTTCACAAAAAAAAACTCCCAAACCTTTTTTTACCACGTTTTTATTTGCTCGCTTTCTTGTTTGTCTGTCTGTTTGTTCGGTGGTAAATTTTGCAATTGATTTTAAACTAACTTCCTGATGACCTAGAGACTTGAAATTGCACACATGGCTCAGAACTGGATGACAATGCATTATTAAAAAAAATTTTTTTTTAAAGTCTTACCGTTTCGGAGAAAATAACAATTAAATATTTACCTTTTCATCCCCCCGCGAACTACGTCATCGCGTTCAGCGTTCCCCACTCCGTTCGACAACCCCCTCTACTTTACTATGCATGCGCACTCTGACTCGTCCCCACTTCACGAACTCATTTCGCCCCGACGCGCGAACCATCGGTAGTGTAGTACATCATCGCGCGACGATCGCTATCGGTAGTGCATCATCGCTTTGTTTACCAAGTGGAATTTACAGTAAGGTTAGTGAGTATATAAAGTATTAATAAAGAGTGATAGAAGTATTAACACAAGACTAAAAAGTAGAAAATAATTATTTAAATAAAAATAAATTTTTAAAAATACCGCGATAGATAATTGATGCATTTTGCGCCCCACGTTTTTCGTTTTAAATCTCACAAATATTTTCACAGCTATTCAAAATTCACAATCACAAATTTTCAGGACTATCTGTACGAGGTTAGGAATCTGTATGGCACTAGGAAAAATTATTTTATACTTTTTAGTCCGTTTTTAAAAACGTGGTATTTTTAAAAATTTATTTTTTGAATGAAGATCCGCTGTGCATTCATGAGATACCCGGGTACTCGGGTAATTTTTGTTTACACGAATACCCCGGGTATTCGGGTAATGCTGTTTACCCGGGTATCTCGTAAGTCGCAGCTCTAGCTACAACAGTATGCAGCAACCTATATGGATACCTGGGTACCTCTTCACGCAGAATCGTATAAAAAATTAACTGTGTGGATGAGGGTTAAAGCTCGCATTCTGTATTACTCTCTTAACGCTCCGCGTTCGCGGCTTCAAACAATCGAATTCTACCCGCGCGGTTTTTCTCCCCCAGGGGTTTTATTCCCTGAAAATATAACCTCGAGTCGCGACACGCTTTTGTCACGAACCCGCTTGATCGCCCGTAACAAACGCGATTTTTTTTTGTTTGTTTGTTTACAAATTCGCGGCCGTTGGCAAACCGACGGAGTGCACTCGAAAGTTCGATGTTAAATGGTTCCGCAGTTTCGTTGCGCAAAAAATCTCCGAGTTGGTCTGAAATTTCGCGCTCTCCGCTAACGCACCACCCCTCGAACAGGTTTCTCCAAGTTGTTGCCATGATATCTCGACAGCCGAGCATCCGATGTACTTGAAACTTGGCAGACATCTTAAGTAGGTGTCTCATTCTCGTCGGAGATAGAAATAAGTTGGTGTTTTTCGAAAGTCGAGTCACCGGGGAACCATCCTTGGCATTCGTGCAGATTAAAAGTTTCTTCCGTTTTATTTAATTTTCTTACGATTCAAATTTCTTCGAAGAATTGAAAGAAAGGGTGAAGCTTTGTCACGCGAGAGGTGTTAACAGGAATTTCTTTGTTCGAGGTTAGGCCATAGAAATCGTCTAGGAAACTTTGCTAAAGTTAAAGTCACCTTGAAAATTCATTCAGGTGAAACTTTTTTTAGATGCTACACTATTGAAAGTTGCAAATATTTTTCTGTCAGACTACTGGAAGTGGAGTGAGCCACTCCGTGTAAACTGAAAAGGTCCAATGGAAATCACCGACACAGATTTCCCCGACACAGTTTTCGCCGACAACATTTCACCAACTCCAGATTTGACCGACAACGAATTTAACCGACAACATTTCACCGACTCCAGATTAGACCGACAACGAATTTAACCGACAAAATTTCACCGACTCCAGATTAGACCGACAACGAATTTAACCGATAACGCCTTTAACCAACAGCGGATTTGATCGACAACAAACTTGACCGCCAACGAATCTAAAATCGTTTTCGGTCAAACTCATGTCGGTCAAAATCATTGTCAGTTAAATGCGTTGTGGGTCAAATTTGGAGTCGGTGAAATGTTGTCGGTCAAATCTAGAGTCGGTGAAATGTTGTCGGTTAAATTCGTTGTCGGTCTAATCTGGAGTCGGTGAAATGTTGTCGGTTAAATTCGTTGTCGGTCAAATCTGTGTCTGTGATTTCCATGGGACCCAAACTGAAAGTGGCACAGTGTCTCGTCCTGCGTTGCGACGCGTATGCAAACATCAAGTGGGACAGTATTGCATATAAGGGTTGACTGAAGGGAAATGGCGTACGGGGTCATGCCAGTCCCGGTGGAAACTAAACAAATCTGTCGAACTGGTTTAGCAAATCGGACTTAACCCAATTCCACCCCCTTAGCCACCCCGTTCCTTCCGGAAATTGCGTCCAGAGTTGCGTGTTATTACTATGCGAGCGGGGTTTTATAGAAATTGAAAAATTGAATTTCCGTTGGCGGGAAAGCGGATTTCTTGCCCCGTCGTTCGCCAACGGACAAATTAAGGTCAACGCCGCGTCGGCCGAGGATATTTCCAGTGAAATATTCTGTCGGCGCGTATCGCGAATCGACGATAATATCGTTGAAATTTAAACATTAAAAGTTAAACGGAATATCGACACATTTCCTGTTGAAGCGATCATGAACCTTCGAATCCGAGCGTTGAACGCCGTTCAATATTCAGATTGCATTCTAAGACATTATCGATCGCGTTTATTATCATCGGGCTGCGGATTATTATGCAAATGAAAAATTGTCCCATCGTACGTGAGACTTAAGTTGGATAAAAACGCGTCTCGTCGTTTAATCATTTTTTAATAATTCCAATGTTTTTACAGTTCTGTATTTGGCCAATCCGTTACTATCTTGACTGCATAAAATCCACCGTCTAATCGTCACAATTAAATTAAGCTTAGAATAACTTCAATGCAAAAAGAAAAATAAATTTTTGCATTACTTTAATAACTTTTCATGTTTATCTGTAGCACGAAAGTATTGATCTTCCCGACGTGCCTTTTATTTTCGCAACGATGCCAAATTAGGACTTGTACTTTATGAACCAGAAGAGGAAAAATTTCCGAACCAGTGACATCTGAATTTTTCACAAAATCTGCCTGTCCCGGCTCGTTTCGAATATTATTCATTTTAGAAACAGGTAACGTAAAACGATGCTAATTGAACGGATAATTGCGCAGTCCGCCGTAAACAGTATACTTTCATATTATCGAAAAAATTTCGATGAAACTCGATCTCGATGGAAACACGATTAAAGAATTCGGAATAAAACGTTCGACGATCGGAGCTGCCATCCGAGAAAAATTGATGTCCCCGTTATTTTAATACGTGGACTGTCGTGTTGTATACGTGTGGCGCAATTATCCGGCCAGATTCAACGATTCATTTTCGTGCTGATATATCGCTACGAAATTTGGCAAGCATTAAAATTTCATTAACAGAAAAATCGTATGAATCTTTTGACGACAATCGGTAAATTATAATGCTAACAAATAAATAAATTAATTAGTTATCGATCGTAATTTATCTTCAAGATATCACAAATTTTTATTCGCGGCGCAAAGGTTCACAAAATTTACAAAAATAGCTAATTGTTGTAGTAAATGATTGAACTTTGCGCCGCGAATAAAAATTTCTAACAAATAAATTAATTAATTATTTATCGATCGTGATTTATCTTCAGGATATTACAAATTTTTATTCGCGGCGCAAAGCTTCACAAAATTCACAAAAATAGCTAATTGTTATTGTAAATGATCTTTGCGCCGCGAATAAAAATTTCTAACAAATAAATGCTGGATAAAATCGATTGCTGTTCGCTCGCGATTGGAATTCGATTTGGCACGCCGAACTTTCGATCGAGGAAAGACTTGGAGACAAATGTACGTGTATTTCAAGAAAAATTACGTCGAGCCTGTCGATACGCTTCTACCGTATAAACAAACGAAAATGAAAGGGGAGGGAAAACAAGAAACGGGGAAAATGTGTCAAACACAAACACGGCTGTCGTGTCGCTGCATTCGTAACGCTATTGAACGAAGGATTACAATGGCGAACAGGCGAGTAGTGGCTAATAACCACGGCACAAGCGGCACAGCGACGTGAAAACTCAGCGTTTCCTTTTTGCGCCCTCTGCGCCCCGCCTCGGCGCCGGCACTGTCGATATGACACAATAACGCGGACAGTTAAATCGTCGAATGTATCCTCCGCGAAATACATCGAGACGTCCCTCAATTCGCGTCGCAACGTCCGACAAGCAAATTTGTTCTACATCCATAAAGCAGATAGAAAATCCCGGCCATAGGTCAGCTTCGATTAAACCACCTCCGCGTCGCCACCCCCGACCAACCCTCCCCTCGGCCCCCTTTCCACAGTCCCGGTATGGATTTATAGATTTCATTAAAACGATTGTAGTAGCAGTTCCATTTGAAATTTTCATTAGCGCCCGAGGAAAATGGCGCGGAACCAGGGAACCGGGGCCATTTAGTCGACTCTCATTTTTATCGGATTCGTGAGGCGGGGCCGGGACGAACTCAAAAGTATCTGCGAGCGCTAGCGACGTTGCAAATGATCCAAATTTTTTATCATCGCAATTATCGACTTGTCACGCACGATTACTGCTGAACTAGCGGTTGGAATGGATTTTGTTATAAACGGTATAGAAAATATTTCTAGAATTTTCATTTCTTCCTTCGAAACAATTAAAAACCTATTATAAGCTTTATCGCAAGTTTGATTGAAAAACGTGAAAATAATTTCCGTGAAAAGTTTTCGGGATTGAACCATACGATATTGAAAACCTGCTACGCTTGCTTCTATCCCATAACGGCTCTTCAATGACGCGTTCCATTACACGAGTAGTCCTGACTACGCGGTTTTTCCAAACTTTCGCATTTTCCAAAATTGCCTGATCATCGCAGGTTGTTGAAATTTGATGCATAGCTCCGAACGAGTTGTTACTTCAATAAGTTAATGCAGTATACCGTTCTTTGTGCGTTGTCAGCCATGCACATGTTTGTTATTATACTTTAAACAGTCACGCACACAAGTCCATTTCCGATTATTAATTCGCATTCTCGAAATAAGAATTTGTGAAAACTTTCTGATTATCTATTAGGCGTGCACGGGTGTTCAAAATTTAAAATTGTACGTCGGGATCTCAGAATTTTAGAAAATCCGGGTACCCAAACTTTACTGGGTTCCATGGAAACTACCGACACAGATATCCCCGACACAATTTTCACCGACTCCAGATTTGACCGACAACCAATTTAACTGACAACACCTTTAACCGACAGCGGATTTCATTGACAACGAATTTAATCGCCAATAAAATTGACCGGCAACGAATCTGAAATCGTTGTCGGTTAAATTCGTTGGCGGTCAAATCTGGAGTCGGTGAAAATTGTGTCGGGGAAATCTGTGTCGGTGATTTTGAGCAAACTTATTATTATTATTTATTATAGACGGACTGAAGCCCTTTCACATAAGTGTTTACAATAAAGAAAAGAGAAAGGCTACTCGTCTAATCCTTCATGATCTTCCAATCTAATTTCGCAATTTAGCTTCCCGGATACTCGAACATTGCAAACTTTGACAACAACTTCGGATACTCGCACGTTATAAACTTTCGGAAGCCCGACCCGGCTCGAGACTCGATTACCCACACACTACCGAGCGTTGACGTGTTCATATGTATCCAAACATTTTCAAGGACAACAAGGTTTCCTAGAGTTGGTTAGCGCCATTTTTGTTTACACGTTAACAATTTCAACCACGAACCTCAGCCTTACAGTGAGATGCAACGGTGCACCACTGCATCGTAGCCAGCTCCCACCCCCGTTGACCGGTAATATCGTGGTCTCTGTTCCGCATCGACCGGTATCCACTCCTTTAATCCTCTGCGAACCTTATCTCGTTGACGAGATATCTGCTATAGCAGGGGCCGAGGATCGCGCCGAATCCTCTCCGGCCAGCCCAGCAAAACCGTTTTAATCGGAGCCGTCGATCGATGTGGATAGGCTCGCCGATCGAACCCTTGTCTCTCTTCCTCTCTCTCTCGTTCTCTCCTCCAGGTAGTGCGGTTTTGTAGACGAGGATTTAATCGAGGGGTTCTGTGCCACGGGGTTCCGTAGATGGGGAGCCGGCCCTGTCGGCGTCTCTAGTAAGTGGATAGTTTATGGAGGTCTGCGGCTGCCTCGACGGACGGGAATATCAATTTCGGCGACGATTAAAATTCGATGGCGTTAACGGATACCATTATCGAAGCTCTTTCATCCCTATTTTTCTTTTCTCTAATCGATGCATCGCCCCGCCTCCTCCTGCCACCCTCCCATCCCTGTCTAGGTATTAAGCCTTTGACTGCGACTCGCATGACGATCCTCGTGGATTGATGATTCACCAGCAGATTATGGCTTCCGCGAAAGTTCGACTGGCAGGGGCTGCGACCGATCCGATATGAATCCGATTTCAATGAAGTTCGCCGGACGACGTAAAAGGGTAGTCAAAGTAGACGGTATTACTACTTGCACAGAGAGATCATGAAGGTGGGATCATGTATTTTAATGATACAAATTAAGCAGACCCAGGTCCGAGCGTTGTTTATGAAGGTAATCAACATTTAATTTTATAATTTAACTAGCTTTCCCCCCGCGGCTTCGCTCGTACAGGAAACTGTTTAATGCCCTCGAGAATTGATATTGTTTCTCCATAAAACATTTTAACTCCCCATTCACCTCAATTCAGATTGTATCAATGAGCATTAAGAAAGACCAAGTATGATGTAAATCAGACCACGAATAATATATTCCTCACATACAAACGTTGCAACTCCTCACCCCCTTAGGGGATGAATTTTTTAAAATGGCGAAGTAAGTGATTGATTAATTATATCAAAAAGCATTAAGACCAAGTTTCAAGCAAATCTGACCACAAATAAAATATTCCTCGTACAAAAGTTGCTACCCCTTTTCACGCCCTTAAGCGTTGTATTTCGAAACATCCTTTCTTATCTCGTGTATAAATCATAAAGGAAAGTCCGTCAGCACGTCGTTTTTATATATATAGATAAAATATCTTTGTACACTTCATTTTCAATTAATTTAAACCGAAGAATTAATTTAAACCGTTGGAAGATTGTAGTTTATTAATGTTTTTCAATTTTGGTTAAAGGTGAAAGGTGCTATAATAAATGTATATTCGACACTCGAGGTTTAAAATATGGATTTACCTTTAAAATTTAAATTTTCTGGACGAATTTCGAGGAGCTTTTAAAAATGCGCACGTAGTGCGAGTGGATGATTTTTGAAAAAAAATATCGTTGGTAGAAAATTTTGAAAAAACCAGTGAGTGTTGGTTTTCATGGCATTTAAATCTGGCGTGTGTTGCCCATAAAAACAACAAAATTGAATGTTCCTCGATTCCGCGGGATTTTCGTTACGGTGTAATAGCATTTGTGTAATCTCTGGACGGCGATTGGTTTTATATATGAAAATTGGAAAATCGGATATTGGCCGCGAGAAGCAGCTTTCCGGAGCAGCGTGCGTGGACACGCCATCGATGTACGGTTTATCTCGATCCATCGAGGTCGCATCACAGATGGTGGTCGCTAGCGGAACGTTTCATCAACGTCCTTCCTTCTTGCTGTTCTCATCCTCGAAGGATTTCGTTGTTCCCTTTTTTATCTGTCCCTAAACTCTCGCACGAACCTGAGAGGATCGGCGACTGGTCAAGGTTGCTTTCCCCATCAGATATCGTGACTGTCAGAAAAACCGTGGTGGATCGTTTCTAGGTTTTCTATGGGGAATTCCAGAAAATAGACTGCGTGGTGTGCGTTCGTGCTGATGATTGACGAGGCACCGGTTAGCTCGATAATGATTTTTCTACCCTGCTCTCTCGACACCGTATCGGTAGCCATCTCATAAATTGCCGATTTCATCCATTTATACCAGAAATGAGCAGGCACAATTTAAAAGATTAAAACATTAGAAGAATCTAATATCATTACGTGATTTCCAACATATTAAAAATATTAAGAACATTCGCATAGAAACAATTACAAAAATCGAAAACCATTCAGTTGTTTTATATTTTCGTTATAAATATTTGGGCTCTAGCATGTTCCTTGTAAAATGTAAGAGTGTAGATATTCTAATTTAATCCTTCCAATTAAATGATGTCTTGTAGTAATAAGTTTTACATTGACATGTATAGAATTCTATACATTTTCTTTTGGTATTTTCTTCTTAATTTTATCGTTACAAACATACTCTGTTTTATACTTAATTTGTTACTGTTTTCGGCGCACAGTATCGATCAATTTAAATAACTATTAGCAATTTTGTAATTTAATTTTGCAATTATCTTTTTCAAAGAGATTTTGCGTCTATAAAATATTAAAAATACTCTGTTTTCTAAACAAATTCATTCCTCATTCTCGTTAACAGTCCCCGATATAATCTATCAAGAAATGTAATAAACAATTCGAATACACATTGTCGGTCTTGCTCAATATATCAAAGATACCAAGACGTACAAAATATTATAAGAAAATGTACCGTGTTGCTAATGACTTCTGATGTTAAAGCAACATTAAATAAATAGATTAAAAAAAAATTCTAATACAAACTACTCGAATATAAAACTACCGCCATTAATCAGCAGATTAAAAAGGAGAACTTTCCCCGTTTAATTATGTGTACCGAAATGAAGTGGCCATAGAACTAGTCCACAAAAAGAGACATTTGCCTTGAACCATCCTCCAAAGAGATGTGTATCAGTTAAAGGATTAGTATCCATCCTGGCTAGAGCTCGGGTCCGGCAATTTTTCAGGATCTCGAGGGATGAGGGTAAGATCGAGGCGAGCGAAAAACGAGAAACAGGAGCATAATTTCCAGCGGTTGGAAATACGTTAGGCGGTCGTAGATGAGATTTTATCTATCGTTTCTCGGTGAATGCATAATGCGGATGTTGCGTGTTCGGTCCGGTGATTGTTCCCGATCCGTTTTCGAGGTATCCGTCGGCGCCTGAGAGATTCACCTTCCGCGAATTCCGGATAAAAGTTTAATAGAGGGAATAATTATCTGAATTCCTGGAGGTGGACGCCGCTTCCGTTCTCCGGGGACTTGTCGCGGCAATAATGGCCCCCGATGTAATGTAATTGGATACGGTACGCGCCGGATATAATTCATTCCTGTAGCTACGCTGTTTACGACTAATTTCATTAATCGTTACATGCCCCGGCTAATGCCATGCACGAAACTTTCAATTTTACTCTCCCTCCCCTGGATAAGGTCACGGATTCACGGCTCGCCGGGTTCCTGTTCTCCGGTTTCGATCGATTCGACGATTGTCTCCCAGCGGAGGGGCCATTCATAAACGTCACGCGAAAATTCGCTGGAACCGACCTCCGAATAGTTAAGGAAATGGAAATAGTTCGGAATCACGGATTCGTCGCTTTTCGATTCCTTTACCCTTGCTGTTACTCCAGGAATTTATCTGTATTCTTAATTGCTTACTCAACTGTTTGCCTTCCACTCCGGGTCCTCCAGCGATGTTGCGAAATCTGCTCGACCAATTGGCTCAAAACTTTATGCGCGTCAATGGTCACGTGCCTTTGTAGTTCTTTTAAGGTTGAGAAATTTTTAAGCATCACTGCCTTTTTCATTATCGACGATTTTTGTTTCCAGTTTCCGCTATGCGCAAACTCGTTAAGAATCATAAGACGATCGTGTTACGTATTAACGAGTTTTATTTCGTTTCAGTAGAAGAATATGTTAATATTGTGTATACTGAAATATTTATACTGAACTTTTTTCTCGAGGAAAGAAGTGTTACAATTCTGTTGAAAAAATTTCCCGAAGGACGCAACGATGCGCCATTCACACTAGAACACTCCCTTAAGAGGGCGTGAATATAATTTGATCACTGGACTGTGAATTTCTGCAGGTAACATGAATAAGTGAAACACTGAACAGAGAGCAGATATAGTATGGAAGTATACGAATGTCGTTTTGCACTCGTTAAAATTATTGAACAAAAATATATGTAATAATGTTTTATTCGATGCATTTGTGACAAAAATGTGCACCATGTTTTATTTGATGCATTTGTGACAAAAAAGTGCATAATGTATTATTTGATGCACTTGTGACAAAAATGTGCATAATGTTTCATTCGATGCATTTGTGACAAAAATGTGCATAATGTTTCATTCGATGCATTTGTGACAAAAATATATATAATATTTTATTTGATGCATTTGTCACAAGAATGTGTATCATGTTTTATTCTTTTGTGAAGAAAATTTCTATTCCCAGTTTGTTGCAATTCAGGTAGAACAATTTGTTTTGCTGAAACTGCATTTCTCCGCAGTGATCACACTTGTCGCCGATATTCCAGAACAGTATCACTGAAGGAAAGTTCGTAGGACATCGAGCGTCTAAGTTTCCGACAATGCTTACGGTGAAACGTCGTGTGAGTTCGCTTTGACGAATTTGTAGAATTTCACGGGGGGAAGAGCGACAGCCGATTGATTGTGTGTGAATCTATAGCTTCATAGCGAGGAATAAAACAAACTGATAAGAGATTACTTGATTTAAAATAAATCAAGTTAACATGCCATTTTCTAGATTTGACCGACAACGGATTTGACCGCCAACAAATCTAAAAATGTTGTCGGTCAAATTCGTGTCGGTCTAAATCGTTGTCGATCTAAATCGTTGTCGGTTAAAGGGTGTTGTCGGTCAAATCTGGAGTCGGTGAAAACTGTGTCGGTGATTTCCATAGGACCCTGACTAGTAACGTTAAATTATGGAAATTTGAAAATCATATTTGAATAACATTTTTTCACAACTTTAATTGAGCTGCAAAAATTTATGTACACCCGCAAGACAAATTATTATTGCAAATAACACCATCGTAAAGTCAATCTGACCTTGTTTATACAAACCAGAAGGACGCCGCACGATGACGCTGGCAGCGAAAGTGTTTATGTATGAAGGCAGTGAACTGCGTGACCATTATAAATGACTTATTGATTCGATTTGAGAGACATCATTGATAATAGTATCTAGCATATGATAGCAATGTTTTAATAAATAGTCTGACATTGTTTATTCATGATCAGCATTCATTTCAGAGCAGAATCGATAATCCGTGTTACTCTGGTCCTCTATATTCTGAATTATTAATCACTCTTGTTTCGTACTGCTAACCGTACGTGTCCCGGGACTCTTTGAATAATATATTGGCTCGGGAAAAATTGATAACGGTTTGGAGGATGTGCAAATCACTCGGATATGGAGCAATTACTTTGCTTAATAAATTATACGACGTCTGCTGTCTTCTATAATTTGATTCCACTATTCCGTAATCTGATTCGGTCTTCGTTAATAATTCATACTAAAGTAATTTTATTTCCACGAGATTAAAAACAGGCATGACTTCTTCCTTCATCCAATATGTATATCGAATAATAATAATTTTATTAACTCTCACGTGCGTTACATAAGTAATGAAAAGAAGATCCGGGATTCTGGTTCGCCCAATTTGTTTCCGCTTTAATCCAACAAATCGCGTTCTATTTACAATTTCATGTATCAAATATCGTATTAGAACTCGGTAAAAGAGAAATACAAATTTCTCTGCAAGTAGAAAGTGGGCGAATTTTCACGGTGAACTGGATATGCAATTTTTAACTTTTCTCTTTACTACCAACTAGAAAAATAGAAAGTTAAGGATATCCTAGAATGTATTAAAGATTACATCATGGCATTCGTGTCTTTCATACTGTAACCTTTATAAAAATTTGTTAAAAACCACAGACATTAAATTTTTGATATAATGTCTGTCATTTAAAAAGTCTTCTAAAAATTAATATAATTAAATATAAATCATATAAAGTCATAATATCGTTACTAAAAAGTAATTGCGTCTCAAAATGAATTTTCAAGCTTAAATTTTTTGAACAGCGAACTAATAACCTCGTCTGAAAATAAAAATGAGCATTCCCTATCAAAGGACTGTGTTTCGCAGAAAATTTCGAATGTTGGCGGAAAATATCGCATCCTCGACAAGACAAAGAGTGAAAATACACCGTACAAATTTCCCGAAGGGCGTGCGCAAGGGTTAATAAACCCTTGAAGCGCAAATAAAAATGAACACAAAGGTAGCCCGGCAGAGGGATCCGAATTGTTCCGCAGGAAATCGCGGAGTTCGTTGAAAGTATAGCGTTCTGGACTAGATAGAGAGAGCCAGCCCCTTTAAAGTCAGAGGCCGATCTCGCCGGGAAACGGTAGCCGGGCGCGCGTTATTCGACAGTGAAATATTCTTGACGAATTCCACTATTTCTGCGCTGGCCCGGAATAATGAGCGCGAGAAAAATATTCGAGCTACCTACCCGAGAATTATTAACACCGGGCTGGCTACCGTCGTGCACACGCTCTCCCTCGGCCACCGTAAATTGTTTGGACGGATATTAATACCGTTAAACGCGGCGCGAGCACCTAAAAAATATTCTCTCTGTCTTCCGGGACGCGGCACCGTGCGGAACGCCTATTTTCTTGGACGCGAAGATATCCCGCGTGAAAACATCGCCGATAGTCTTCGAATATCGTGCGAAATTGCAAGAAAATTCGATAATCATTCAGAAAAGAGTCCTCGCTGATCTTGATGACTTTGAAATGGTCTTATCAAGCTTATAAGTTTCTTTTCTAGATACTTGAAAACTGTTAAACCTAACTCAAACTTAAAATGAAAGCAACGCACTTTAAAAAATATTACACAATGTTTGGTTATACAATGTATTGTTTAACCCTTGCGATCATGGCGTCCTCATACAAGAACATATTAAATAAATGCATACATTTATATTTTCAAAGTCAGCTAGCGAAAGATCAGCTATGATTTTGTTTCTTCAGGAATGAATAATTCGTGGCCGAAAGGGTTACTGAAAATGTGATGATTACTTCAACCCTTAAGTATTTTAAACTGGTTACGTTTACTCCCCTGTTAAAATTCCAACGTATGCAACAGTTTAATGATTATTTTTCTTACCCGTTCCACTCCGCGTCTTAATATTTTAATCAACGGCCAGGAGGATTGATGCGCTCTCAGGTCTGCTAACGTTCACCTTCCTCTCCCATCGATACTCTTTTCACCCCTCCGGAAGCCTTCTTTGATCATCTCCTCCCGAATCCCTCGATATCCCTGTTTTCAATAAGCCTGTACAGCGTGGCCGTGTCCTTTTCATTAGAGGGACACTTCATTGTCCCGTTTTCAACCCCTCTTTCTCTTTCAGCCCCCTTCCCACCCCGTAGTCCTACGATCCTCCGCGCCTTTACCGGCATCCCTGAAAGCGTTGAAATTCGCGAGAGCATGCAAACTACGTTACGACGATAATGGCCGTAGTAAATAAGCAAGTGCAGGATAAATTATAGCCGCCGCTCGCCTCCCCTCCCTGCACCCTTTGCATCCCCGGTTCGCGTCACCCCGTCTCTTCCGGTTTGCAACGAGAGAGGGAGGCAGCTGCTAAAACACTTAACTTAACGAATCCTGCGGATAAAGGGTTACGCTCCGTTGCACAAAGGAGAACACTCGAAAAAATATAATTAAATGCTTTATTCATAACTCTTGTCCAACCCACCCCTTCGTTCCTCCCTCTCTTTCTCTTTTTCTCTGGCAACCCCCATCAAGGTCTTCTTTCTCTTTGAATGCCCGCAGAGGGTGGGGAGAATGCGAACACGCGGTTGCAAACGAACGCACGAAATTCTCGAGAGCCTCCGAGACAAACGAGAAGGTCGTATTTATCGAGAGGACGAGGTTAGGGGAACCGCGATTCGTCGTTGGCGGCCAATAATCGAGTTTCCAAAATAAGAATCTAAATTAATTTGATTTAGTCGCTATTTTTATCCAAGCTTTATATCAATTAATCAATTAAAATGGAAACTTATTTATTGAAAGATCGTAGTGGGAGAAATAGGGTTTCTTTGGCGGCCAATAATCGAGTTTCCAAAATAAGAATCTAAATTAATTTGATTTAGTCGCTATTTTTATCCAAGCTTTATACCAATTAATCAATTAAAATGGGAACGTATTTATTGAAAGGTCGTAGTGGATAGGGGGTCGTTGGCGGCCAATAATCAAGTTTCTAAAATAATAATCTAAATTAATTTGATTTAGTCGCTATTTTAATCCAAGCTTTATATCAATTAATCAATTAAAATGGAAACGTATTTATTGAAAGGTCGTAGTGGGGGAAATAGGAGACAAAGTGGGGATACATAATTTTCGATTTGACGTTTTATTATTGATGAGTCGTATAGTAATGTTGAAAAATAAAGTGAGACAGATTATTGACGGAACACCGTCCCCTCAAGGATTCTATTACCAAATCATACTTCTCGCGTCTCATACTTTTCTTGAAGTTGGCAATTTTGAAAAGTGCGCTGCATACGTGTCAAAAGGTCGCGCGAGGATTAAATTATTAAATCGATACTTCCCGGGTATGTCTTCCCGAAGTTCGAAATTTTGAGCAGCGACGCACAGCAGATTCTTCATGAAATACTAGCGAGCGTTCAATTATTAAATGGATCATCTCGCAATGGAACTTCCGTCACGAGCTTGTGTTCATAATCGGATTAGAAATTTCGAAAATTCGGTGGATTCTTCGCCGCATACCGTTCACGCGAGAACGAGATCATTAGATCAATATTTATCGTGTCAGTTTCCGTGAAGGTTCCTCGATATTTTCGGTATCCACGCCGGAAGCGAAATGAAATGATAAAGGACGTGTGTAATCTGATTAACCGTTGGCCGAAATAACTGATTAAAAAAGGAATTTTTATTTAGCCCCGTTCCGCGAGCTGAATCGAATCCGTAAGATTGGGTCACCGAACCGGGAGAAGAGTGGAAAAAAATAGTGGCACGTAAAAAAGTTTATTATGGATCGCTAATTGGAAACCAATCAGGCTTCATAGGCGCGCTTCAACGTACAAGTCATCCGATCCGAAAATCGAGTGGACGTTACAAAGAATCGAAAATGGATTAAACGCTGTCAATCGACTTTTTTATTCAGTAATTAACGCGTGACAGGAAACAGGGAACTATCGATATCGGTCGAAAGGGCTGCGTCGAAAAAATAGGCGATTTTTTTGAAACGAACTTTCACAGCAGGGTCCTGCTCGATTCAAAGAACAAAGAAGATCAACTATTCTCATTATCCTTTGTTTTTAATAAGAACTTTCGTACTATATTCCTCTGCAAATAATGTTTGATTATACAATTTAAAAAAAATTATGAGGAGTGAGAGTTCAGTGACATTGAACATTTTATTAAAAAAAAAAGCCAACTATTTCAATGCAAAACAAATAAAACGAGACCATCATTCGTGTCTTCAAATGATGACTACGTTTCGACCTGGCACGAGAAATTAATTGCATTTTACGTATCTTTCCGCCATTTCTCGTACAAATCAGAAAAATAATTAATTCGGAACATTGTCGTTCGCAAGAGCGATTGCGATTTTCGCCGACACGATCGATTGCACAGCGATTGTGTTCGATTTTAAATTCACCGGGAGACGGGGGGGGGGGGGGTAGAACGAGTAGGCAGCCAATAACGACACGAGGTTAGGAGAAGTAAGAGAGAGGGAGGAAGAGAGAAAAAGAGATCTCGGTGAATATCAGGGTTAACTATTCCGGCTCGTTTCAGCGCCACTCCTCTTTCAGCTCCGCCATCGAAATTACGTTTTCGAGTCACTTCACCCAACGAGATTTGCCTATGCACCGTGAGACACGGAGGCGGAGGGTGGAGGGTGGCTGCAGCGAGGGAAGTTCACCCTCTATTGGCCGAATTTTTGCAATACACTTTTGAATAGCCGCCGGTTGCTTGTGCTGGTCCGAGTCGAGCTTTTCATCGGGACACACGGAAAGATAGGACAAACGGGGACCGTCCGGGGGGTGAGACATTGTATCGTGCGGGGGTGGGGTACAGGGGGTTCAACACATATACAGTCGGGTACACGAGTGATAACTGCTCCCTCCTGAAAGTGCTCGTCGCCGCCGCCTTGTTGCCCGAGCGATGAAAAGACCGTTGTTCCTCGTTGCGGACAGAAAGAACGCCGTCCGCAGAAATATAATTTGATTCCTAATTAGGGTAAACTGTACCACGATTAGCACCCTAAGCCAAAATCGTGGTAAAAATCTTCTTATCTTTTGTTGAAATGCTTGAACGAGCTTAACTTTCTACTATTATAAGCTAATAGTAAAAAATAAAATTTTCCAGCAAGGTGAAACAGTTTTACAAGTCACAAATCTTTTATTATAAAATATATTCGGTGAATAACAAATGCGAGACAAGTAGTACAGTCGTTGGCACATTTGCTAAACAGTCATATAAGGAATTCTGTTATGGAAATTTATTAAAATAATTTATTAAAGTATACTTATTAAAATTACTGTAGTGCCAACACTGGTACGGTTTACCCTAATTTGTTATTATGGACTGACGTGAAATTATTTTTGATTTCAAAAAATCAACTTTCCTTCCTGTGGACTTAGATGATGAAGAAAATCAACCCCTTAAGATTTATTTCACAATTAAAATGATTGAAACATCAGTGACCTTTAAAATTCACTAGGACAATACAAAATTTAAAATTATTTTATACCGACGCATTCTCCGATGGCTGAATATCGACAATAATAAGTTAAAATTTCATTCCGATTGAAAGGGAATTAACCACATACATATATATTTAGTGAATTCTGTTCGAAGCTTTTATCACGAGTCTGATCCGATATTGAAGTACTTGCGGTTAATGAAATTCCATATTTTAGTTATTATGAACGTTTAAATTTAATTGGTTTGGAAGTAGTACGTTTTATGTGAGAGATCTGCTTACGGTCTTCAAGATGTATTTATTAGTCGATTTTATAATTTATCTCAATATGAAGCATTCCTCCCCCATAATAAATAAGTAATCCGCGGATATTTATGTAAAACATTAGTTGTACTAATTAATGTAATCATCAAAGTGCACAGAAAGTATTTGGAATTATTTCAGAGTATAATGTCATTTTGTTGTTGGAAAATAATTAGTTCATGAACAAGCAGCCACAAATTAATTTGTAATAGTGTACAATATTTAACAATGCCACCAAAGTACACAGAAAGTATTTGGAATTATTTCACAGGGCAGAATGTCATTTTGTTGTTGCAAAATAATTAGTTCATGAACAAACAGCCACAAATTAATTTGTAATAATATACAATATCTAACAATACCACCAAAGTGCACAGAAAGTATTTGGAATTATTTCACAGGGTAGAATGTCATTTCGTTGTTGGAAAATAATTCATGAACAAACAGCCACACATTAATTTGTAATAATATACGATATCTAACAATATACTATGAAGAGAATATAGAATGATATATGAAAAAATCTGTCCATTCAACAAAGTTATAAATTCAATTTTCCTTTTAATTTTTCGTCGAGTTTCATTTTACGGGTTGCAGTCGGTACGTGTATAGGGTGGGCTAAAAGAACTGACACGTTACTTCTTTTTTGGTGCACGGACGGAATCGCTAGGAGTGAAATTGATGAACACGCGAATTGATCTTTGGCTTAGCCCGTGGTGTAAAGCCAATTTGAGCGTGATTGAACACGTAATCTGTTAACAAGATGGCACCTCGCTCGTGAATACCTATTAAATTACAATGAAAAGGATTTGATATAATTTGCCTTGCGATAAACAGGAATATGCTGTAGTTTACACCGGCACAAATATCTCCGTGCGTGTAAATCAAATTACCTATGGGCACATGAACGACGCGGTGGAAAATGGTTGGAGGGTGTAGTCTAATGCAAATGACGCGGTGTCTCGGCTCACTCGATTAATTGCCTCTAAACGATGATATTCACGTGAAACATATTTTCTCCCAGTTTTTTTTACGAGTAAATCATATTTGTTATCAATATCATATATAATCATGTAATCATATTGTTAATTCAACTTGAATGTACAAAATTTTTAAAACACAGAGTTCATTGAAATTAGATAGTTTCTTTCTTATTCTAAGTTTCATTTCCCTTTCACTTCTTAGTCGCATAAACCAACCTTTGTATTATGTTCTTCATAGCAGACCTGGATAAAAAATATTTCAAATAAGAAATACAAATATTTGCAAACACTATTTCTCACAACTGTTACATAAGTTTAATTTGAAACTAATATTAAATTACTGTTTCAGTTGAAACGTATGTAACACAGTTGTGAAAAATAGTATTTGCAAATATTTGTATTTCGTAGTTGAAATATGTTTTATCTAAGTCTGCTTCACAGTTACAATAATTCGAATTACTAAGATGCTATTCCCTATAGTTTCGTCAGGTGACATGTTTCGTCTCTATCGTGTATGTGTCAGTCTGACTAATCCGGTACTGACAGGGAAGGGGTAACTTCTCCCCTCAATTCATGCGTCTTCATTTAATTAAACACTTGAACATTGATCACAGACGAATAAAATTTAATTTCCATTGAAAAGAGATGGATGGCAAATATTTCATTGTCGTTTTTTGTTTTGTTTTCATTATTACTAGACTGTGGATCAATAAACAACGAACCAATAGCAAAATATAAATTTATTTGACTCTATAATAGTTTCAATAAAATTGTCATAGTGTTTTGATATTTATAAATTCTTTTAATATTTTTACTATTTCGAGTGACACCCATCTAATTGTAAGTGCATAAAATTCATAGGAAGGGGTTAATATACTGTTCTATGTTCTACATGCTGAGAAGAAATTTTAAATCATGGATTATGAGCACCCCTGAGCGAGAAATCTCAAATGTCCCCAGTGTCTCAGGAATTTGTTAACGTTCTGTCACAGGGAACACCTTGACGTCTCGGAATCGTATTTCCCGCTTGAAACACCCTGACAGCAGGGCGAGATTGAAATATATCATCTAACTCAGTCAATTCGTCAGAAGGAAACACACCACCCCTTTTAAGGGGTAGACAGGCTCGGCTTACCTCACCCACGTAATGGAAAAAAATGGAACGTATGTGAAACACGTTACCTTCTACCATCCCTACATTTGCCTCGAATATCGTACCTCCTCGTTACTTGCTCGCTTTAGAAGATTACGCGAAACCACCTCGGAACGCCATTTTTCACCGAAAATCCCCGGCTCGTTTATTTATTCACGTATACTTTAAAGACGGGGAAAATATTAATACATAACTGCGACGAAGAACTAACACCGAATATCTAATTTGTTCCCATCTTAAAATAGCGATTTAATATATCCTTCTTTTTTACTCAATTTTTACATTGAAAATAAAAAAATATGCATAGATTCTTATTAAAATCTCTTTTAATAATGAACCTGTCAAGCGCTGAAACCTGAAAATGCTTTATCTTCTAAAAACGACACGAGGTACTTTCATTTCGATTTTGTGCGGTAGAAAAAATTTAATCACTTTCCATGGAAGAATTTTTGAAGCTTCAATAAACATGAAATATTAAAAAGAAATAATTATCAGGTCGTTATGTATGTAACTTGACAAATGTGTTTGAAATTTCTGTTCTATTTGTCAAGTTTCATACTTAACGACCTGCTACTTAACTATTATTTGGTTATCGCCAAATCAGATTTACAAAATGTCACCCGAAGATTGATTTATGAGAAATTGAAGGAATATCACGTGCACTCAATCTCCTCTTACGTGACTACATAGTTACACACGAGACGTCGCGGAAATGCGACGCGGCGACGACGTCGAGAATCTGAAAAATTCGAATATTCGAGGGTCATTTAGCTTTCGTCACCGCAGGATATATCCCATGGGAAGGGAAAGCAGTGAACGTTTAAAGACGTCGTAAATTAAGTCTTCCTCGGCACTGCGTCGTCGAGCGGCCTATGAAGGCCCTGTCTAAACACCTGTCTTTATCATTCATACCGTGAACGATCCTTCGTTTTGTAAACCCTGCAGAGCTATCCCGTTTCACAGACCGCGGAATGTCACTGTGGGGTCGTTCTGAATGGTGCATCATGGAGAGAAATGCAAACTTCAACTGTACAAAAGAAATTTTAGAAATGCGATACGTCAAATCATTTTTATTATAAAAATCATTTATTATTAAAATTCACAACATTGCAAAATGCACATCTTACAATATTTTGTCTGACTTGTGCTGAATTTTCTGAACAGATTCTGATAAAAATGTATGTTAATAATTCCTAAACACCTGTCTTTATCATTCATACCGTGAACGATCCTTCGTTTTGTAAACCCTGCAGAGCTATCCCGTTTCACAGACCGCGGAATGTCACTGTGGGGTCGTTCTGAATGGTGCACCATAGAGAGAAATGGAGACAAACTTCAACTGTACAAAAGAAATTTTCGAAATGCGATACGTCAAATCATTTTTATTATAAAAATCCTTTATTATTAAAATTAACAACACTGCAAAACACACACCCCTTGCCTTACAATATCGTCTGTGACTCGTGCTGAATTTTCTGATTCTGATAAAAATGTATGTTAATAATTTCCTCGAAACCGAACTAAACTTCTATGTGTTGGTCATGTTAATGTAAGCTATTAGTTCTCAACATGCATTGGAGAACTTTCTTCGTTTTTAGAAAATTACAATCACCAGAAAAGTTGTAAAACCTTCAAATAAATCGTAGGGGTTGAAATTGCTGAATGTCGTGCTTTAATGTATAATTGACAAAAGGCATTCATATATCACGGCTGCGATTATAATCGCGTCGCTAATAACAATTTGCGCGGCGCTAGGCTTGCGGTAGAAAAACCCGCGAATCTTCAATTTCCCTACAACGGAACACCGAGTTATTTCCAGCAGTAATAATTATTACCCGGCTCCGTGGCTCGGGCTGTGGAGCGAAAAACGACACGGCGCGGGAAAAAAGGAGACGTTGCCAAAAGGAAGAGCGAATGAGACGAAGGAGATAGTGACGGTAGAAAGAAGAAGAAGAAGAAGAGGATGTAGAAAGAGAGGCGGTTAGGGGGATGAACATACCGTGGACTCTGTGTGTAGTCGCACGCGCCCCAGTATCGAACGAAAATGTCGCCCGCGAGGAGAGAGAAAGAGGGATGGCCTAGGAAAAAGGGGGTGGTTGATAGGAGAACACGCGGCCGTGAGAAAGAGCGAGAAGGAGAGGATACGTTGGGCGAGTCTCTCGGTGCTGTCGGCGAAACTGGCGTGATTCCAATGAACGGGGAAAGAAGAGCATAGTTGGGGCACCGTTGGTACGAGTGGATAGGGGTGCAGCGGGAGGGGAGGTACATGTCGCGACACAAAACGGGTCCAGTCATTCTCGAAATAGGCGGCTGGAATGTCAGTTCTTGGTAGCGAGAGACAGCGGCGTGTCTCCTCTCTGTCGCTACCTTTCTTTCTCTCTTTCCGTCCTCTCCTCTTTATCCGACCCCCTCTCCGCCTCTCCGTTCCTCTCGTCACGCTGCTGGCTTTCGGTCCATCTCTTGATTCTTTATAACGGCCGGGGAGAGGAGGAGAACGACGGAAGGAAAAGAGAAGAGACAAGACGAGAAGAGAGGAGAGAGGAGAGAAGAGAAGAGGGCCACCCATGTCTAGGGCCGCGATCGTGGAAGGCGCTGAGCAGCCATTCGGCACAAAGGACGGGAACGACAAGCACGACAAGACCGGGCCACCGAGAAAGATACCGATGGCATTTAATAGCTTACCTCGGAACGTTTTAGATAATGACTGCGGCCGGACCTCGAAGTGCCTTCTTTCGTTTGATTCCGACCGGTGAACCGCCCGCTCCTCCTTTCTCTCTCGCTCTCCCGGCGACAGAAACGAGGGCGGCGGGGAGGGGGTGAAAAAGCGAGCGGCCAGATAGATGAAAAGGAAGAGCACTCGACGGACGGAGCGCGGAGACGGAAGAGGCGGCGCCGGAGCGGAATGATTGATACAGTTCTTTTTTACGAGCGACCGTAAAGAAAAAGGAAAGGACGGAGAAAGGAGAGAAAAAATATACACGCCCCGGGAAATTAATTGCGCTCCGGGTTATCGTTAAATAGCCGATGAAAACACCGACCTCTTCCTCTGCCCTCTTCTGCTACTCGGTTTGCACCTACGCAGCCATTTTAGCGAACGTCTTTGCACCCGATTGATTTCTCGAGGAAAACGCCGCGGGATTCTGCTTCGGCTGCAGAAATATTGGGGACACTGGTATAAGTATCGTGATTCGATGTATGGACAAAATTTTTATTTCTCTTCTTTAACAATGTTAATCAGCTCAAGACAATATATTGTCACATTCTCGAATTCTTTTAATATCATTGAAGTTATAAAGATGTTTCTATTATAACAAGAACCGCACAAACTCTAAATAAATTCAATCTCGTAATTTTTACAAGGCCACGTGTCATTTAAGTAGGAATTGAAACAACATTAAACGAATCTTAAACCCTCAGGAACGACATTGGTACACCGTGCCGATGAATATTTAAAAATTGTTCAAAAATGGTTAAATTATTAGATACAATACGCTTCAGTATTTTATTATTTTCTTTTTAATGCTTGGACATCACACGAAAAGAACCGCTCGGCCGTCTCGTCGGGTTAATAATTACTACAATTTAATATACGATTAATTTTTTCACCCGCCACTGTTTTTCGGAAAAACACAAAATTCTGGAGCAAGTGTACGTCGAATGGTCATCGGTGTTTCTCATTTCCGAATAGTTTCCGGGCGTTTGCGAGCCGACCAGGCGAGCCGGAAAACCCGGCGAAGTGAGAAACATGGCGTTTAAACAACAAAAATAGTGGAGGGTGGGTACCAATGGGAGAGAGAGAGAAGTGGAAAAAATAGCAAAGCTTCGCGGAGGAAATGTTTTTATCATTCGTTTAAATTGAAACGCGGCAAAGCGGTCGTCCGCTACTGAATGGCAAAAGCGGCCGCGAATGTTTGTATTCACAATGGCGGCTGGCGAATTTGTACCGCTCGGCTGATTTTCCTTTTTCCCCCCCACCCGAGTCAAAGATTCACCGTGCGCGCCACTTTTGTCCGGAAGAGATTCCCCGTCGATGCTTTTGTTTCGATTCGGCCGCCGGTTCTATGATTGAATAGACGACGCGGGACAAATACTCGCTTATTGTTCTTAATAAAATGATTGTTCGTTTTTGGCGAAAGAACTCTGTTATTGGTGGCAACGTTGCTCCGATCACTCGCGGCCATGTTGGACGCTTCTGTTAAATCGTTTCCCGAAATCGACGGAAGTGATAAAAAAACAATTTTAATATGCTGCTTTGAACTTTCCGTTGTCCGAATAATATCAATTTTTAGACTAGTATTTTTTTTAATACAAATCTTTCTAGAGCACAATATCTGTGTTTTGGTATGTACATTTGCAGAAATTCAAATTTATGAATAGTGGATCTTTATGCAAATTTTTTTTTTCATTTGTTATTTTACACAAATCTAAAGGAGGTAAACATAAAATGAGAATGCAGTTAATTTTTATTAATGTGCTCGTCTCCTTGCATTTTACAAATTTGCACCTATCTTATTGTTATGTATTTGGTTTCGCAATTGGACTGTACTTTTGTTGGTTCGCTTTGCGTGTGTTCGCGATCGATGTCGCCGTAATCAGATTAAAAAAACTTAAATATTGAATCACGATGCCCATTGCCCAACCAACTACGTCGAATATCGAATAACGCAACTGATCAAACGGGCTCGCCATATTTTGCGTAACTTTCCCTTAACAGACAAAAACGGATTGCTACGTGATTTACAGTTTCCCTCGAGCGAGCGAAAAACATGGTGGTGCGTGATCCGCCGTTGACCACGATGCAAATCGTCTGCATTACAATAATCGACGGGTTGCCTTGAATCGAATAAAACGCACCATAACGTGACTCAAAATTTCACAAAAAACCAGCGAAATTGTAAAACGACTGCTGCAATTGTTACCGAAGCCATTCGCGTGTCGCAAACGCTCGCGCGCGAAAAACCATTCTTATTTGCAATCGGGCTCTTGCAATTGCATCAAATTCCAATTAAAATCAATAGTAGTTATATATTTTATAATTGTAAATTCTTCTTTTTCAAATTAAAAATTAACATACTAATTCAAATTCAAACATTTACCCCTTATTTTATAATACTGAATCCATGGTGAAAATTTTAAATTAAAAATGAACATAATAATTCAAATTCAAACATTTACCCCTTATTTTATAGTGTTAAATCCATGTTGAAAAGTTTAAATTAAAAATGAACATAATAATTCAAATTCAAACGTTAAGCCCTTATTTTATAATACTGAATCCATGGTGAAAAGTTTCAATTAAAAATGAACTTAACATAATAATACAAATTCAAACATTAACCGCTTATTTTATAGTGCTAAATCCATGTTGAAAAGTTTACATTCAAAATAAATATGGATGAAGTACCGCGCACATATATATATAAAATACAAAATTAAAAGTAGTACTGAGGTAGTGTTGAGGAACGGTCCTCACTACTACAAAAAGAGATTGCAAGCATTTAACAGGTTTTCGAAAAATCAAAATTTTAATTTTGCGTGATAGGTCTCGAAACAACGAAATCACATTTGCGTGACACCGGCCGACCACTGCCAAACGCGCGATGTCACTCGTACGTGACGTTACCTGTCAGTCGGTTACATTTTAAAAACCGAGGTTACTACGCGTGAATACGGCTCGTTACCGGTGCATTTTTATGCCATGGAAAAATCAGTTTTCTTCTCGAAACCACTTCAGTTGATCGACGCATTGATATAAACCGGCGAAACGTGAACGCGTGAAAGGGATGATAAGAGAAAAAAAATTATTTTACGCAGTTACACTTTCATCATTTACGCTGAAGTAACAAACATTAAAAAAAGATCGGAATTTCACAGCTCATGCATATACACACTGTGATACTTTTATTAAACATTTCCGTTCGATGCACACAACTATTTATATTGCAAATATTGGCGTGTAGTTCCGTGATCTTACTAAAAACAATTTGTTCGATTATACACTTCTTCTACCCATTTATCACTATATTCGAATTTTTATTTTTTACCAAATGCACGTTTGGAATCGATTTCCACGATATTCCATCGCAATTCTAAAATACAAGACCTTCCATACAGAAATGTTATTTTCAATTATTAAAAAACACTGTTTTATGCAATTCACAATTTAATATCATTCTACTACAAATCTTCACAAATAAAAAATGACTAAAAAACAATTTTCATATTTCGGTTTTAATATATTAAAAACGAGATTTCCCAGTGACGTCAGCAGCTGACTATTACACGATCAGTAGCATTAATAATAAACAGACTGCGGGTCTTTATGCAAAATAAAAAATGTTTGTATTGATCGCAGAACTCAGGAGCTAAATAAAAATTGTATTCCTCTTTTAATTCTCCCATGAAGCTGAAACAAATACATAGACGTCCTCGTATATTATTAACATGTACAAATATTAAAAATATCATAAAGACATCTGTTATATAATTAAATGCATAAAATCCGCAGTCTCTCGGTCGACAATTATGAATAAATAAATTGATATTTTCGGTGCAATGGTCTTAAACCAGACCGAAACGTTGAAAAAAGTTATATTAATTTGCAAAACTGCTTGGTTAGTAACATAGGATCGAATGTGTGCGCCGAAAATATTAATTTATTTATTTACCAATGTATAAACATTTAAAATATTTCTAAAATCGTTCAAAGTACAAATATTGTTTGGAACAACTGCGGACTCGGCGACCGTGCTAAACAGCTAATTATCTGCGTTAGCAGAGTCGCACAATGCCCGAGCAAGATTGCGCATTGTCCCCAGAAAATAATGGCGATCTATTAGGAAACCATCAGAAGTTTTGCGCCTAGCCAATACTTGGTACAAGGGTGTCGTCAGCCATAGTTTCTCGCGGAACAAAGGAACGTCGTACGCGTCACGGCGTAATAACAGCGCGCGAGTTACAACTGTTTACGAGCGAGGCTCGCGGAAGTTAACATACCCATTCAGGTCCACGGCGACGACGGTACAGCCCACGGAGATCGTTAACGTGATGCGCAAACATCGGTTGACAGTGGAAGACACAGGTTGTATTATTACAGAAGCCGGCAATTTCCTCCGGCGTTTTTCTACCATTTCCCACGCGGCCACGTCGAGACACACTTATATCACCAGGCCGTCTCTTATTACGCGAACCACTTATCCGTTTATCCATCGCCACGCGACACCGTTATAGTACATGCTGATACACTGATTGCGATTCTCGATCGCACGCGATGCATCCTGCCCACTTGTCTACAGATGCGATCCTGACGCGTGCGTTCGGTTAAATCCCCGCATTTCAGCGAGCAATCTAAGGCTTAAACTTGTTATTAGTACTTATTAAAAACAAATACGAACGACGAAATCAAAGTTTATTATAATGAAATCAAATTTTTCAATGAAAATTACGGAAAATGATGTTCTCATCACTGTAGCCATAATTAAATTGATACTGCAAGGGGTTAAAGCGAATTTATACTTTTTCAATTGGAATACACCTTGCGAACGTGGTTATCCTTTTTCACTTTGGATGAATGACGGAATCAAATGTTATTATAATCAACATTTAAAAAGATTAGATTTTTTCATCTTTTGCAACATTTTTTGAAAATTGACGTTTTGATCACTGTAGTCATAATTAAAATGATACTGCAAGGGGTTAAAGCGAATTTATACCATTTCATTTGGAAAACACCTCACGAACGTGAACATTTTCTTTACAGATACAATTAAAATCTCGTAGAAGGGAAAGCAAACTTTACATTTTTTGTATGGCTACATTTATTTGAATGCAAATTTTATTTTATCTGAAATGAAATGTGTAACATTCATATACATAGACATTGTTACAATTCTTCATCACGAGTCTGGCTTAATAAAAATGAATGAAATCTGGCCAAATAAAAATGACGTTCTCATCACTGTAGCCATAATACTGAGCACTGAATTTGATAATTTAAATAATGTTGTGAATAATGGTACAGCAATTTTTAAGTGGTGGAAATTTCTTTGCCACGTGATCTGGTGAACTAAGTCTAGCCTCTCGACAAGATCCATTTTTCAATAAATTTATTTATTCGAGAACGTACTATAATAAAAATCGTAGGCTGATTGATTTAATCTTGAAATTTCTATAAAAGCAATATATAAATAAAGCAATATATATATAATATATATTTGCTCTACCAATATTCACAACATTATTTAAATTAACAAGTATCGTAAATTATCATTATTTAAATTATTAACTATCGTATGAGGTATCATATCAATGTCATATCCACGAAATGAAAACATCATATTCCATGGAATTATTCTAGGACGGAAGAAATGTTTAATTTTCGAGTTAAAATAGCACGGACTGTGACGGGTTAAGTAGTATTTTTGCGTGCGAGTATCCTAATTGACAATCAGAAGTTCCGGCTGCTTAGGCGAAATTGAACTGACTACAATTACATACCGGTTAGCCACGACCCGAAGGAAAGAAGAGACTACGTGACGAAGAGAGCGGAATGGCCGCGGAGCGAGTTGGTCGATTCCAGCGGGTAAAAATTTTTCCTGCACCGCCGCAATTTTCCAGCGTAATGGCTAAGAATGCTCGCGGTTTAACCTAATGGATAAGAGGCGATTTCTCTTCATTAACATGTCCGTGGTTCGGATTAGAACTGGCGAACGTTATCGTCCTCGACGATTACACGTGTCCTCCGCAGTATGCCGGATGCGATTTTCGATTCCGCGCGACTCGTGCTGATAATGTCTTATCAGTTGATTGCGGATTATATGCATTGATACGCATGATAACTAGACAGCGGGTTTTTATGCAAAATCAAAATTTTCTGCACGAATTGCAACAATCTGCAGTGAAGCAGACATTTATTTTCTTTCTTAATATGTTTAATAAGCTGAAAATAATGTAACAGTATTTTAAAATTCTTCTAATGTTTTTACTGTTTTAAATTAAAATCCGCTGTCTAATGATAATTATTTCTCTCTAGATTTAAAAAGATTAAAGAAGTTATTTCTTATAATTTATATTTCTAATAATAATTATTTCTCTCTAGATTTAAATGGTATTTATTTATGGTAAAGATGGATTAAAGATGAGTGTACAAAATTACAGGTTTACTTATAAAAGAAAAACTAAAGATCGTATTGGCAATTGTTAAAATAGTATTAGCAAACGGTGTGATCATTCTAAAGCTCTCTTTGAAACGTGTTATTTACAATAGATAAAAAAGTTTCCAATCAAACCACAGAATAATCTAATCTAATCTTGATCCACCCTGTATACCATCTTCATTTTTCCGAGGTGAAGAGAAACCTACTGCAGACATACTTTCGAAAACATATAAGTTAAATGGAATTAGAAAAATTGCTTCTCAGTGCTCCAAAGCAGGAATGCCGTCTTAAGAAGGCACGATACCATTGCATAGGAAAAATCAATGATTTCTTCATGCCTGGATTACCTCGATACGGTTTAACGAACATACTAATTACTTTTGTCAGGCAACAGATACATTTACGAGTAATTTTAAACAAAATAATTGCCAGGATGTTGAAAACTCTCCAAGTTATTGAACATTAAAGATAGAAGCACACGCGGAGTAGCGCGCAGCTGTAGTCGGTGTACATAGTTTCAGCAGATCCAATTGAGTTTCAGGAAAACCAATAGAGAGAGAGAGAGAGAGAGAGAGAGAGAGAGAGAGAGAGAGTGGAACTCGTTGAATGAGTTCGGACAAAAATTGTGAAAGTTACACGGAGAACAATCTTCTTCGCATTTTCATATAAAAAGATAACCTTTCATAATTTACAAATGGTTTTGTGAGGATTCAATTTTCATGCTCAAGCTGAACTTTGCGAAAAAATTGCATTTGCACAGCTTGGAGTAAAAGAAAAATTATTGAATCGTTCAATAATTATAATTAATGGATTGAATAGATGAAATGCGAAACAGAGTTAAAAGAATTTAAAAATATATATATTTAAGAGACACATACATTTAACTTCTGAGTTAGCTGAATCAATATTTATTATTTAAAAAACGAGGCTTTCAAAATCGATAAAAAAATCTGTATCCTCTTAAATTTAACCAGCAATTTTCTACAGCTAACAAGCTAAATCTTGTTTAAATTATTCAGAAACGACGATGCTTCAAATATCAATATAAAGAAGAGCTGCATCCTCTTAAATTAAGCTGCCAATTTCTCACAACTAAAAAACAAAATTATTTTTTAAAATCTGTAAAAAGATATCTGCAGCAATCAACTTTCTACAGCTAGCTTAATTTTTGTTTAATGTTCAGGTAAACGAAGGAGGCTTTTAAAATCAATGTGAGAACAATCCGTAGCATTTTCAAATTTTTGAAAAATGGGAGATAAAGGGGGTGGCTTGGGGATGGAGGTCGGGTTGGTATTCCGTGCATGAAAATCTATAAGACTCGTCTATCGGCTGCTGGGACACAAAGTGTGTGGCGGACAGAGTAATTTACGGACAAGCGAAGTTGCGGGCCGCGTTTCGATGGTATCTTCCCCAGGTAGATACGATCAACCTGTGGCGGTATTCCGCGCGCAGAATCGCCGCGACTTGCATGCATAAACTTTCTATCTCGTAAGGGGCGGCCATGTTTTGGCGCGCCGTGTCACGAGCTGCCCTTCTGCCACGGAGAGGATTTTCCTGTGTAACTGTGTGCACACGTGCCCCGCGTACCTGCGGCCACAAGTCGATAATAATAAGAGCAAAATGGACGAGAGTGAGCTGCGACCTTGCCGAAACTTGTTCACTCATTGGGTACGGGAACGCTTAGACGGGTTACCCAACTTGCAATGGGTTGAGCACGAGACTGTGAGGACGGAACGATTTTTTGGATGGAATGTTAATTATACCGGAGGAGACGAATTAACTAGCTCCTCTTGTTCTTTTTCCTTTGCAAGTCGACTAATAATTCATTCATAAAAGACCTGCGGTTTGTACGCGTTGTTAGTTAAAGAATTTTAAGTATACATTTATGTTATTTATTTATTTAATGCTTTAAACCAGATGTGGTTTACACAGCATATTCAATACATGATTTCCATTAGCGTATTACATAATGGATTAATACGCCTCTTACCTTAGCTTAACTTAACAGTAACTTTTTATTAAAAAAAATTGATTCAATGAAATTAAATTTTTAGTTCACAACGCTTACTAAAATCGAAAATATTATTTTTAACATGTCGAAAATATTAATGAAAGCAATTTTGTACGGCAATTTTACTCGTTTCTTGCCATGTCTTTCTAAATATTTATAATTAAAAAGATCACCCAACAAGGTGAAAATTCAAACTAGAATAATTGTTGCTCCACAAAACTGTGTGTTGGCTTGTATTTCATTGTAAAATAATTTAAAGATTTAAAAAATGTTGAGTATTTATTATTTTTGAAAGCAATGGTCGTATACATCCATTTCAATTTATCTCGTTTGTCACGTTTCTATAAATTTTCAAAATTTTCAAATCGTCCAACCAGGTACAAGTAGTTGATTTAATTATTCACGTATCAAAATATTCAAATGGATTATCGTTGCTCCTCAAAACTGTGTGCCGACTCGTATTTAATTCGAGTGACAAGTGTCGTTTCTGAAAATCTAGATCGCACGTGCCGATCTCCTGCAAAAAATTATTACAGAAAAAAAACAGAGTGTACCTTTTTGATCCACAGCGTTTGATGGAGTTTGTGTGTACTCGGTGAATTCGTTGACGCCACACTATGTCACAATAGAAAGTACAAGGGACCTATAAATACAACGACAGAATTTTTTGTATTTAGTCTCGCATGCGTACATGCATTCTATTTTTTTCCCCACTCGAATTTACGAGTATCCACGGTGATTTTCAGTTAGGGAATTGGGATCGGTCACGGGATTTAAGGGCGGTGTATCGAGCGCGTCGCGCCAACTTTGACGTATGAGCGGTAACCTACATTTTCCCATTGTTACCGTTTTATGCGATGTTTTACTGTTACCCGAGCCCATATTAACGCCGTACCTTCATTACACATTATTCGCGCGGACAATCTATCACTCGCATCGAGCATTACATTAATGTTTGGAGATTAATTCGAAAAATCGCTTCCGTACGAATGAAAACACGTGGTCCTTCACTGGAACTTCGAAGTAGAAAAATTCAAATTACACTTCAGAAGATGGAATTTTCAGCTGTATTATTCGAAACATTTCTACCACCCTTTAAACTCGTTTAATTTCTCATATTTATCCTTGCGTGACTGAAAGTGTTTCAATCGAATTTCACTTTGGAAAATTTTTGTTTCACTCCATACAATGGCAGTTCACAAGCGCAGACCTTTTATCTATTATCGAAAAATTCATACCTTCCTTTAATGCATTTATCTGCTTTACAGTGTTTAATATTGTGATAACTGAAAAATTGAATTTGTTTTAATCGATTCCAATCGAACCTTTAAAATTCAAACAATTTTATTCCGCTTCGTGAGGTAGTACTTCACACAGTAGAGCTTTTAATGTACTTATTTCTTTAGTAGCATGTATACACTTTATAAATTTTGTCGTCTTTTATTATATCAATTATTAAACGAGTACAATTACGATGGCGACTAAAATTTTACTCTAATCAACGTAGATATATGAGGTTGTCCCAAAAATCCAACTTTGAAAGTCTGGTTCGGCGGCAGGTTTCATTGAGCGTAGCGACAAAGCAGTGAACAAGAGAAACACGACACTGATGTTACACAAAATTTGTCTGAAGAGAGGGAAGGCATTAGAATTTTCCTAGAAATTAGTACACAGAGTAGATGGGTAATTGTTCGAAAAAAGTTTGTCCTTTTACCCAGTAAGAGAAGTAAATATCAGGTCTACGTGGCGTTAAGAGTCTCTATTGTCCTATACCTTCCATAAGTAACCCTCTAAAGGAAGGGCCGACGTTTTTTGCGAACAGTTACCCTATAAATCTTATAGGGGTCATAACAGACGCATCGTGCCCCCTCCCTAAATCCTTCAGAAAAATTTTGCTTTAAGTCAGTGTTGTTCGAACCGCGGTGGAGACAACGTCTCTAAACGTGTGCTTCAATCCGACAGTGCATGTTTTCAAATATGAAAAATGAGTGAATGTGGACAACCTACGTGTCATCTGTTCTTCTCTTGTTCACTGTTTCATCACGACGAGACGCCAACGCTACGCTCAGTGGAACCTACTACCGTACCGAGCTGGACTTTAAGGTAGGACAATTTTTGGGTGAATCCAGAACTCGTTCATTAACCCCTTGCCGTATTTTAACGAATCACACTCATGAAGATTTTGAACAAAGTCTAACAAACACAAATATTATGCCTTCCTGTTCAAATGAAATAAAATTTGATTAATTTCTAACCTAAAAATTAATAAAAAATTTTAAGCATTACAGTAATTGTAGCCATACAAAAATATATTTTTTGTTGCCTGTTCTACCACATTTTTGGGGATAAAGATCACTGTAATTGTATATAATATGATACGGCAATGGGTTGAAATAAATTTTAGTCATACAATTACTACTTGTCTTGCATTAAGTTTTCGTAACTATTTATAATTAAGAAGTCACTCGATTAAAAGATTAATAATTAGATTCTTGCGTTATGTCTAAATGCTCGCATTATCTAGCGATGTTACACATGCATCGTTAACTGTCTTTGTTGGGAACATATTTTCCTCTTCCAGTGTATGTATTTATTTTGCGTATTAATTACTTATTGGCACCGCGGACGGAATATATATTACGTAGTTTTTATTGCGAATGGGTTTTGCGTTATTTTAATATTGAGTCCGCGATACACGCGTGTTCCCACTTTCTAGCGGCGACGTCGCGTCGACGGAATACCGGGATTGTCCTTTGTCCTCAAAAACAGTGTAAACGCAAACGAGTAAATTTCCTAGGCGCGCGCGTTGCGTGTGCGAAATCGCCAACTCGCTAGGATAAGTGGTATTTCGAAGTTGCAGCTCATTGCTAGGCTCTGGCATTGAGCACCCCTTCAATGTGCTTATGCTCTCGAGTATAAGCATATTATACGTACAATGCGTCGCTGTAATTACCATCATATATGAATTTCCATCGCAAATAGAGCTTCGTTTATTTAATCAGCTCAACACTGTTTGTTAGCTGCAAACGGGAAAGATCGTTTTCCTTTCACCAGCGCTCTCCCCGACCTGTTACGCGGAATTATTTATGCAATACACGGACGGATTGTTTTTCTGCTGATTTATACGGGCAAAGGATTCGCCAGACATTGATCACGGGTAGCAATGTTTTTTCCGGAGCTGGAAATATTTATACTGCAAAACTCAAATTTGAAAATTACTGTTCCTCTGTTAAAAGGTGCACGAACAACAAAATTGCGACTGAAAGTGCTTTCTAATATATTTTGGAATAATTAATTTTATGCTTCGAGTCGAATATGTTTAAACATTTATTTGTGTTAAATATTTTTTTTTAAATGAACGTTTTTTAAATGAATGATCACACACGTTTTGTTTGGCTAAAATTTGTTATACTTAATACGTTATAATTAACGAGTATGTCACGTGGATTAGAGAAATATGGGTTGAATATTTTTTAAAAGTGAATCGATCACTTCTTGCTTTGGTCTAATTTTTTTTTTATTCCATATAAAATTTTGTGCACGGTGCTAATTTCGTAATAGGGTTATAATTAACGAGTTTGTCATGTGGAATAGGGAGATATGAGTTGAATATTTTGAAAAAATGAATCGATCATTTCCTGCTTTGGACTATTTTTTTATTCCAGTTAAACATATTGTACACGGTGTTGATTTCGTAATAGTGTTATGACTAGACATCAGATCGTTATGCAAACTAAAAATTTTCTACCAGAATTACAAGAAACTGGAGTGAAATTGATTTTATCTCTTAATATGGTCGAATTGCAACAATCTGCAGTGACATTTGTTTTCTTTCTTAATATGTTTAATAAGCTAAAAATAATATAACAATATTTCTAGATCATTCTAATATTTTCACTGCTTTTAATTACATCTATCTATTTTTGTCATAAATACATAAAATCCGCTGTCTAGTAATGATTAAGTATTTCGTTGAAATATTTTGAATTTAAGAAAAATAAGCCACAGCGCGAGGAAAGATTCTTTGGCGGTTCATAATTATCTTTTGACGATTTCCACATACCGACTCGCATTCGTCAGGAGGTTGTTTCGGTCGATGTAAGCCGAATCAGTGACTGTCGCAATGCGAAAGTAAAATATTCGTTATCCGCGCGAGCGTTGCGAACGCACGCCTACTACGGCGAGATTGGCACGTTGCGTAATATTTTCGGCACACGGTTCACCCTGTGTCAATAACCGGCATTTTCTACGATACCCAATTATTCCGAAATCGCGTTTGAAACTTTTGACGCATGATACAACGTTCTAAAGCGAATGTGGACCAGTATTCAAAGTTATTATAAAAGAAAAAAAATACACGACAGATGTAAAAGGAGCGGAGGAGTGTAAAGAAATTTTCAAACGCAAGTCGGAAGTGGGGTGCTCGTCATTATTAGCACGCGGTTTCTATATGCAAATTTACATTTTTCACCGCGAAACATTGCAAGGCGAAGTAGAATTTCATTTCCAACCTTAATATCGTGCTAGAAGAATGTTATTTTAAAATGGAGCTAGGTTGACGCTGGAATTACCGGACCTGTCAAAATGATGGATTTTAAATTCTTTGTTTTACTGTAAAAGTGCTTTTTTAAAACTCTTGCTGCTATTTGTTGATTTCGTTATTTTCGAAAGGTTAAATGAATTAGCCGGTTTTATAAATTCCTCGACGACTGTCATCGACCGGTAGTACTATGAATGCACGATCCATTTATTATAGATGGGGAGTGCGTAATAAATATCGGTTCAATTTTCGACACGAAGGCGTCGACGCTGATTAAAAGAGGACAATGACGCTCGACCGTTTTAAACGCGATTTTCTCATGTATTAATCACCCGACGTGCACGACACTCCCGTCTGACGTGCTGAGTAATTCGAGAGGGAACAGAACGATTTTTTCGTACGGCGAATCGTGACGAGGCTAACGAAAATAGCACCGTACAAAGACAATAGCGCGTGACGACCTTAAGGTTAATGTACGGATTTTTACAACCTCCGCGTCGATAGACTACACACTTCCGCTCTGTCTCTTGCTTATCGTTCATCAAACAGCTATCAGTTTTTGTCTCACCGTGAAACTGGGGTTCGGTTAAAAACTGCTGATATTACCTTTACGCTGGAACTACTATTTTTTACGTCACTGCATGGAAAGATCGCATTTATTTATACACAATTTTTATTAATCTCTTAAATAATTCTCTGAAAACGACGAGTTCGAATATTTTTAATTTGCAACTATTAAGATCGTAAATGAGAAATTGTTTAATAAATTTATTTCTTTGGAAAATTTTCTTGGAGCAATTGTAGAATTTATGAGTAGATCTTCAATTTATCAAAGACTTTTATACCAACTTATATTACTTATATCTTTACCAAAATTTTATGTCTATAAAAAATGTGAAAATATTCCAAGATGCGTATCGAAGTCTCAGATTCAATATCCAAGTGTTAGACGAATAACTGTTTTCTTTGTTCACGATCGCCAATTTTAAATAAATAGGTTGAATATATATGTTACTAACTAAGCAGTTTTGCGAATTAATATAACTTTTTTCGACGTTTCGGTCTCGAATATATTTTACATATTCTTGAAAATGGTTTTAAACTAGACCGAAACGTAGAAAAAAATTATATTAATTTGCAATATAAATTAGTAATCGGATCGCGGATCGAACCTGTGCGCCGTAAACTTCAACCTCTCTAGTTAGACGAAATGCTAAAAAAAATAGAAATTCTACCTGTAAACTAGCGAAGGGTAACGAAGGGGAGATAATTTGTAAAGATACACTCTCAAAAAACGTCACTACCTTCCCACCTATTCTGATTCGCCGATGAGATGGCGGGTGGCGTCGATTCGTAAATGAAAAATGCGGCAGATTAAAAAATGTGTCGTGCCTCTGACGGAATGAAGATTATCGGTTCGCGGCGGATTGAAATGAAAAAAAATGAGAGCAGACACGCATCGACACAGACAGGCGCGGCGGGGCTCCTCGGAGAGGAGCTGAAAAGCTGAAAAGCGTGTTTGAAGTGCGTGCGGGTGTGCGTGGCGGCCCTCGGACAGAGAAAAGTATCCACTCCCATGGGCGCGTCTGCGTTCGCGGAGGGTGCGAAACTCTGTACGCAAGATGAAGCGGTGCCGCGTCGCTTTGTGCGTGTATACCTCTTGGTATACCTTTCGCCGTTCACTCCTACAATTAGACCAGCCCTCGGACTCATTTCGGTGCTCCCCGGGCCGTTTTTATGAGAACGAAACTCGGAGAAGAGCCGGCCCGTGAGACCGGAGGAAACGATGAGAAACGATTCCGAGAAAAAACCACCCGGCCGTTCGCCCCGAGACGTTTCGACAGAATCACGACGTGTCGTACATAGCCGCGTTTTCTGTTCTCCTAACCGCTCCAAACTGTTGCCAACCTGCATGACTATTTCTTAACCTCTCTTGCGCATTCCTCTTTCGCGCGACTCCTTATTAAGAGGCATTGAGTAAACGCGACACGGTTAATGACTACGACGAAATTGTACTACGAACGCTCAGGAAGCCCTGTATCAATTAACCTCTTCCAGAGCTCTTCACGAATATTTCACTGCGCGAGCAATCAGAATTTCTTTGTCGGCAATAATCGCTTTTTAAAGATCATTGGTACACATTGTACATCAAACACGTTCATATATTGTCAGGTTGCTGATGATTGAAACAGTGCAATTTTTATGCAGTTATCTTTAATGACGTGAGCAAGGTATTCGTAATATACCTAATTCGTAATATAGTAAATATAGTTAAAAGCATATAGTAAAAAATATAGTATATAGTAAATAATATAGTATATATACTATATAGTATAAAGTATATAGTATGTATACTATATAGTATAAAGTATATAGTATATAGTAAAAAACGCTCGTGTTTAAAATTGTTTTCAATTTTACTAACCAAGTATCTCTAATCTTGGAAAATAAAAAATAAATTCACGATTTCAATTGTCATGTTGGTCTCGTCTCAATAAATAGAGCAAACGAGACATTTTTTTGTTTGATCCTAGAAAGTCGATTAGTAGCATAAAAAATGAACGCAGATGTTAGCGTTGAACTGCGTTCGCAGAATTGTCAGCAACATTGTCGAAACCTTTTGTGTGCAAATGGCGTGCCATTTCGGATTGAGCGTTACTTTAATTAGCATGGCAAAATGCCGGATTTCAGACTTTCTGCTCCTCAGAAATCACAATGACGCTTTCGCTGGGAATTATTAAATCAATTAAAAGTCATTAGAGAGCGGTAGTTGGAATGGCTCGGTAGTTTCCAGCGGTGGATCCAGCTAATTATGATCTTAAGTTCGTGATTTAGTCGATTCCGTTTCATTCGCCACTCCAGGTTATTCCCGGGCTCTAGTTTTTGATTCGTGTAATCCAGAAGCACGCTAAGCTTCCTTAATCGTTGAGCTCTTGTAGCTTTTTTTCGAGGACGGGCTCTCTGCGGTGCGTGTTTTCCTATTGGACACGCGTGTCGTTTCATCGGTGAAACGTAAACATTTGCTGAAGAGCCGTGTGTTGGCTTTTGCCTGATCTCGAGACCAAAAGGTGCCGCACGCCGCCATGTGACAAACATGGCCGATAAGAGAGGGACAGTATCCATGACCCACTCCTCAAAACTTCAAACTTTAATATGTATTAGGTTAATATTCCTCCTCGCGTTCGTCGTTCTCCCTAAGAATTCTAAAACAAATGTTTGAGATGATCTCCATCCCTTCGCTAACACTAAACCTACCACCACCGATCAAAATGACTGATTTCAAATTTATTATTTTACAATTGTTGAAATATAATTGAAATGATTGTATAAGAATTGATTGCATAAATATCTTTAATAGAGTCGTATTATAATAGCCACACAAACAAAATCAATCTATTAATTTTTCTAGTAAAACTTTCATGGTACATTTCAATTTAATTGCATTTTCTATTATTCCGAAAACGCTGCTATAACTATTCACGAATGATTTCAGACAAATGTGTACGAGCCGTCTACATTGGACCTAATTTACTGCGATACATAATCAGTTATTTCCACTGTTAGTACCGCAAATATTGTCCTTCATAATACATAGTTAAATTCATAGTCAATCAATATCATTAGCAACGTTGCAAGTATTGTTATTTTCCAACATACAGGGCGTCCCAAAAATGCTCTTCGCATTCAAGCTGCAAACCGTCCTCCGTAACTGTGCTTTGTGGTTTTCATTAATAACTCTTTAACGAAACCGCGGAGAACATTTTCATACAGGACAAAATTATCGCGACTGATCTCACGTACACAGGAGTCGCCCTTTTCAAGGAAATACATCTTTGAGACAGCCTGTATAGGACGGTTAAACCATTTCTAACTTCATTTCGAATATATAGGGTCAAATAATTGATTAATTGGTTATCGATCGTAATTTATCTTCAGGATATTAAAAATTTTTATTCGCGACGCAAATGTTCAAATAGGGTCAAATCAACGATAATTAAATTAATGCGAAACTATAACGCGTGATGATTCTCGTATTGAACACATAATTTCGTTCACACGAAGAGAACAGCCTTGTTTTCGGGATCGTTTCAGCTATGATAACGGTTACTGTCGCTCGTGTTCTCAGGTCGTTGTTGAATCAAATTGTGATAACAATCGATTCTACAGGGCCTGGCTGCAGCCTCGGATAAAAACACAATACTCGGCCATTTACAGAAATCAGTTGAACTTACGCGCGATCGGCGGCTCTAATAAGAGGACAATTGGCCAATCAGAAGCGAAATACTTGAATCGGCGGCTATCGGGCGAAATTATTTCCAGCGGACGTCCGTGAGTCTCTTGTCCGCCTGTGAATCGTGTCCTCGCGAAAATGATCGCGCGACATTACCCTCGGCAGAGCGATGTTCGTGTCCGTCCGGTCTATTACGGAATGCGTTCAATCAACGCAGTTTGTCCACGACATTGTAAACAGTGCGCCGCTCCGGTCCGGTCAACGGTCACTCCGACCCCTCGAATGCGTTTGCACGATGATCGTGCTTAATTTGCCGTCCGATTTCGGTGAAAAACCGTTCACCGTGCCACCATTCGCGGACTTTATGTCGGCATCGCGTCACACGAAAGAATTAATTAAACCTCTCCGCTGTTTCGATTTCCTATTTTATCTTTTCCAAAAAATTTTTATCTCCAACGATATCGTTGCAGGAACTCTATCAGTTGTCTGGAAATGTCCTGCCGATTAAAATGAGTCCAAACACGACCAGTATCCTATAATTTTTATGAGCAGAATACGAAGTACAATTCACTCTCCCCGGTTAAGTGCAATTCTTTAATTTCTTTAATCTTTGCTGTTTCGATTTTGTATTTTATCTTTTCGAAAGAATTTGACTTCATCAGTTGTCTGGAAATGTCCTGCCGATTAAAATGAATCCAAACACGACCAGTATCCTATAATTTTTATGAGCAGAATACGAAATACAATTCACTCTCCCCGGTTAAGTGCAATTCTTTAATTTCTTTAATCTGCTGTTTCGATTTTGTATTTTATCTTTTCGAAAGAATTTGACTTCATCAGTTGTCTGGAAATGTCCTGCCGATTAAAATGAGTCCAAACACGACCAGTATCCTACAATTTTTATGAGCAGAATACGAAATACAATGCACCCTCCCCGGTTAAGTAGTGTTTTTGAATCTGTTTTAACAATACCACTGTATACGCGTTGTCAGTCAACTTGAAATGTTCTCACAATTAAAACGAGTCCAAACATGCCCCATAATCTCTCATTTTTACAAGCACCCCGTGAACGAAGCCCTCCCCGGTTTAAGCGCAAAGAATTCACGTTTTTAACGAAATCTGCGGCGCTATTCGATGTACGCCGTGTTTGGGCTCGTTCTACCGCGGAAAACGCCTGACGATTGGCGGAATTTTCATAACGACACGATAATGTCCGTTGTTCTGTGCGCCAGCTGAAAAGTTTCGCGGAAGAGGGTACCTTATTGTTATGGAGATTTGATTCGCTCTCGCTAGAAAAACTGGTTTTGTTTTATTTTTTGCGCATATTTATCGTACATTGTACTGTCATGACTGGATCGTAAATCCTCATGCAAATTTAGATTCCTAGATTACGTAGCAAGAACCGGAACTAAAATGAAAAATCCGCTTTTTCGTTTTTTCCTATTCCTGGTCACGGGGTGGGTTTTAAAGGGTTGCTAACAAAAGTGCCGGTAAGACGCGCGTTTTGTCGCATTCCGCGGCCCCTTGTACGCTGTAAACGCACAAAATCCGCAGTCGGGTAAGACAATTCTTCCGCCACCCTCGCTGTCAGAGCCCATTACCAGGCGTTACCAAGTTTTTCTCGCCGGTTTGATGCTCGCGCGAGCACTCCATCCCCTGTGCATGCAAGGAGAGCTGCGAAAACAAAAGTGCTACGAGCCGGGGTTGCGTGTTACCGAGTAGCAGTAGCGATGTTTACGCGAGCCTGACCCAAATGCTGTTGATACATGCTCCGAATTTTCACCGGGGGCCACACAAAAGCGCCCTTCGACCACCCGCAGCGGATAATTAAAAACACGACGCTCATTGTCCGCCACGCTGGCAAATATAGGATTATACAAATTAAGCGTCGCATCTTCAGATTGTAATTAAACACTAACTATTCGAGACACGTCTGGCCGCGTTATTTTATCACGCTCGTTACCCGCGTTTATTTTCGCAGTGCCCTGCTCCGTGAGCTCTGCTAGTCATGTCGCCGGAGATATAGCCTGTAATTAGACGTTGTTTTTGTTAATCAAAAGGGTAAGGTGGTCATGAAAACCCTTTTGGTCGATAAGGAGAAGCATTTATGGAATATAGTGCTACATACGTGAACACGTGACTAAACAAAATAGTCCCTAGCAAAAGTAAAGTTTCAAATAATTTTTATTTTATTCCAATCTGATGTTGTGACACTGAATTTCAATAATTCTGTACAATCTGGACGGAAACCATGACAGAAGACCAAACAAAAAAGTCCCTAGTCGGAGAAAGATTTCAAATAATTAATGTTTTATTCGAATCTAACGTTGTGACACTCAATTTGAATAACTCCGTCTAATCTCAACGGGTTCTAGGTTAGGTGACCACACAAAAATGTCCCTAGCAAAAGGCAAATCTCAAAACTAATTTGTACTTTATACCAACTTGGTGTTGAAACTCAATTTGAACAACCCTATTACCTATCAAGAAAGTCCCTAGTAATAGACGATTCTGAAATAATTTGTATTTTACACCAAAAAATTCCCTAGCTTCAAATTTCAACCAATTCGTGTTTCATTCGAATTTGACGATACTCAAATGATCCCACGTGATCTGAACAAGTCGCGCGACGAATAAAACCAAAAAGTCCCTAGAAAGAAGAGAAAAATCAGAGGAACAGGCGAGAGTTTGTTTCGCCGTGGAAATACGGCGAATGAAAGATCCTCTGGCCAGTATCGTTTCAGTTGGTTGGAATTTCATAAGAAAATGTTTTATGCCTCGATGAGAACGATGGTGTCCCGAGGCGGCGCGGCGCGCTTCCACGAAAAACGGAAGTATTTGCGCGCGTGTCACGATCCCACCGGTTGCCGACCTAAAGGGAATTGAAATCTTTTTTATCGGGCCCTCTGCGAAATTTCATGGATTTCCAATGACTCGACGGGGCGGATCTCGTAAGTGTATCTACACAGACTTCAGCTCCGCGTATCCTAAGTCTCTGTATTTCACCTAATTCCCCGGAGAAGAATTTGGTTCGTTTACCGACAACCGCCTCGGCCCGTCTCTCTCTCTCTCTCTTTCTCTTTCCATCCTTTTCCCCCATCGTGTTTGCTTTAAAACCGCCCCAACGATTTCTTTTATTGGTACGTTACGATCGTCGACGATCGGTTTCCTCGTAACTGTCGCTGAACCTGAAATACTGCTTGTTTCGTACTGGTTCCCTTTTTCCCTCGCAGTTAATGACGATGTTTTTTACCACTCGAGCTACCGGTATCACGAATGTCTTTTTGATGGACAATGATTTTAAGGAAACATACTCTCATCCCGCCATTTCCTCCTTGCTTATTGCAATTTTCCTTCCTTTTTTTCGAAAAGCTGAACAATGTGATTCTCTCAGTTTTTCAATCAAATTCGTAGATAATATTTTTCAAGACGATGCTCTTAATTTCAAGGTCATCACGGTTGATAGATTGATTCTACTATGATTTTTATAATTTCACTATGAGTGTTCTCGTTAGATTGTGGATTTTTGTGGAAATTGAAATTTGTTTAAAAGAGGCAGGATAGATTATTGTTTACCGTATCAAAGTTTCCGGTACGTCAAAATTAATATAGAGCAGACCGAAATTCTTTCAGAAGTTCCTATCTAGTCCGCTCCCCGAAATTCGTGTAAGTTATACGTCTCTTTATTATAGTTTCAAGTAATTTTCTTCCACTACAGTCCGACATTAGTTTTAGTTTCTGGGTCAGGTTTTAAACAGCCCCGAGCTCTACGCCTCGCGCTCTTGTGCAAGATTCTGTGTATATGCTCTACATATATTCGATGTACTTTTATCTAACTATCGCGGTAAAAAGACTGCATAATTATACTAAAGGTAACAATGACATGCGACGTATGCGTTACTGTAATTTCCCAGGTTATCATTCTAAATCGAGCAATATGACGGAACATTATTAATTGGAAGTAGATTGCGCAGCGAAGAGAGCGGATCTTTGTGCAAAATAAGAATTGTTTAAATTTATTACAAGATACAGTAAGCAAATTTAATTTCTCTCGTTCATAGTTTTATTAAATTGATATTCTCAACTTCCTTCAATCTTTTTGCAACTTCAAATCACACCATCCATTTGTGTTATGAATTCATACACAAATGGACAGATCAATTGCAAATGAAAACATTCAAGGAACGTAGAAATAATATTTAAAATCCATTAAAATTATTAATAAAATATATAAATACTGTAGTACCACGATCAACCGGATCACGATTATAAACAAGTACGCGTTTAAATACGATTATATTACGAAGGGAAATAAATTTTCAAATATAAACAATTTGTTTTGGAATATAATGTATATTTTAATTATTTCCCTCGGATCTCGATTATCCGTCAGATTTTAATTTATCCGTTCGTCTCCCAATCAAGCCGGTTAATCGATGTTCCACTGTATCCGATAGCTTGCAACAAATGCAGGTAATTTTTCCTTCATAATACATAGTTAAATTCATAGTCAATATAATAGTATATTATATAATTTTATTTATTATTATATATTTTTATTCTATATATTCTATTATATGACTATTCTATATTGTATATTTTTAACTTCATTCGAATATATAGGGTCGAATCAACGATTATTAAATTAATGCGAAACTATAAAGCGTGACGATTCTCGTATTGAACACATAATTTTATTTTGCATAAAAATCCGCAGTCTACTTTTTTGCGATGGAAGTTAGCCTTAAAGAAACGGAGTCGTGAGGATAATCGATACTCGCAAAAAGGACCGACGAAACAGTCGTGTTTCGAATCGTTATCGAGTGAGAGGGAGGATCCATTAACAATTATATAATGATTCGATGAACCTGACGAAACTACGGTGCTCGATAACATCGGAGCCCGCATATACTACGTAAATCCTAGAATCGTATTAATAACTCGCAACACAAGTCAATTATCCCTAATGCAGAACACGCAATCCATTTGCTGATCGTTATCGGCTGGCAGTTTATCTGCACACTGGACGCCGCCGGAATACAGTACACAATGGATCCTACAAAGTAGCCTTACCTGTGTAACATCGTGTCAGTAGTTTCGCAAATTAGCCAAGACAAAAATCTGCGAGAATCAGAGCACTGTTTCACTTGAGTTTGATTTACATTCGTAATCGGGTAGAATCACGATCGACCGGCAAAACAACTCTTTCCATTAATCTTCGGAAAGCATCGCGAACAGGTTGGCGAAATGAAGATATCGCGAAGTGCAAAGAAGTATTTAAAGTCCGATATTATACAGTAAAGAATGATTTTCATGTGACGAACAAATTTTTTGTTCTCTCTGAGTCGCTCTTGGAAATACCAAATTGCACGAGGGAAATTTCTCATGTCGTTGCAATTGAGGGAAAATAATTAGGTGGAGCTTTTAATATAAAACATGCTTCGTGAAAATTGTCATTAGAGAAAACTGTATTCGTTCTAGTTGGGTTTGTACGATGCTCCAAAGGAGATAAAAAACACATGTGAAACATTCTGTGTGAAAGTTGCAATTGAAGGAAAATGTATTCGCTTTAAAATAAACTAAATAAAATAAAAATCGGTTTAAAGCAATAATAAATAAATAATAAAAGTACCATAAGAGAAATTTACCATGAAATATAAACATTTAATTTCGAATTCAGTATTGAAGAATTTTCAAGATAATTTTTTTTGTTACGTCGAGAATTTCTGCACAAGTATTTTGAAGCTATAAATCCACACTTATTACACACTTTGAAATAAATAGAGTCAAAATAAAACCAATAAATAATTGCCAAATGATTTAACGAGACACCATTAATTTCACAAGAATTTTCAAGACAATTTTTTTGGGTACTTATTACACACTTATTACACACTTTAAAATAAATAGAATCAAAATAAAAAGAGTAAATAATTGCCAAATGATTGTAACAAGACACCATTAATTCCACAAGAAACACATATTAAGCAGCTATTTATCTAAATCAGCTACCTGTCCGGAGTCTCACGGCCAACCCCGTGGATCTCGCGGCCATTTTTCATTCTCGTCTCTCTCATCCGGTCCGCGGAGAGAGTGGTACAGCAGCAGATTGTAATTTCACACACTGTTGTGGGCTCTTACTTAAACCTGTGCAGTTACGGAGTTAAACCGGTCCTTCGGGAACATTTCGCTCACTTCAGTTGGAAAACGTTTGGAGCGCTCGGCGCGGCGTGCTCGGGCCCTCACAATCACTACCCCTAACTTTCGCGGCGGAAGTTCAAGCGGAACAGAATATAATCGTTCTCCCCGGGAAGACAGGAAACTTCAACCAGAGAACGAGCGTCGATACGCCGCGCCTGTAGAGAGAAAAAAAGGAAAGAAAGAAAAGAATCAGTTAGCGAGAAACAGGAAGTTGGACAATCTCGCGAAGACGCTGGGGAAAGAGGACGATGGTTTCTGAACCGTCATCCGCGCGGATTATGGAGGTCGAATCGCGGGGAATCGTCGAGTTCGCGTGGTCGTCAGCTTAATAAAGAAAGTTTGTAAATTTCCAGCATTTTGTCGCGCGGTTAAGGGAGGAGAAAGGATAGTGTTTGTCCGTTCGCGAGGCGGGCCGTTTTTCGCGCGTTTCCCCTCCCGAAAAAAGAAAATTTCGCGAGTTAGAATAAAGGGCGGTCTCGCATTAACTCCGTTGAACTCCGAGGCGCGTATCGCCGCCGACGCTTAATGAAATTCCCCGTCTGGTCGGGGAAGACTCCGGGAACAAGTTCGCGTCTTTATCGTGAAAACGGCGAAGGAAAGCTGCCAACTCCATTTAGGGGTTGCTATCATTGCGCCGGGCCAGATACGCCGGCAGGTCGTTACGCTCCGAGCAGCAGGCATTACGGCACAAGCAAAGAGCCGCGTTCGCAATGTTCACCGATCCACCCGCTATACCACCCCCTCCCCTCATCCCCACATCCGCATCCGCACATCCCCGTGCTCGACTCTAACTCGAACTCGACCGCGCCCGCGCGAACGTATACACGATCTGTCTTGCCTCGGGGCGTTTGTATAAAGGTAATTTCACCATAAATATGTACGGACGAGAGGCGGATGAAGGGAGGCGAGAAATACACGGATAGGGTTGGATGAAAGTGCTATGCCTGCTGCCGCGAAACTGGAGGACACCGCACACCAGTCGAGTGCGCCGCGTTTAAACGCTGCACGAGCCCGGTCCTCTAACGCCAAAATATTGTTATTGCTTGTGCCGGAATGTTGTTCGCTGAGTAATTAAGTGATTTCGAATGATGCATGCACTTGTGGATCCTTTTTGAAGCTTCGTACAAGGACAACAAAAAACTTGCTTTAACCCCTTGCCGTATTATAATGGGTCAGACTCGTCGTGACGATTTTAATAAATTCTAATAAATATAAATATTACGTGTTTCTTTTTAGAAAATAAATTTTGATTCGTTTGTAATTAATATTCAAGCATTAAAATAAATGTAGCCATACAAAAGATATAAATTTTCTTTTCTCATCTAGGATATTTTTGGGGATGAAGACGTTTTAATCATTGTAAGGAAGATGGTACGGCAAAGGGGTTAACGAATAATCATTTTGTTTGATGGTTTAAATTGAGAATCGTATCATATGGTGGTTACGTAGAGGAAATATTAGTAGAGTAGTAGATTATAGTAGAACATTAGTAGGTTCGGTCCGGTTTCGTGCAACTAACGAGGCACTACTGTAATTTTCTTGGAGTTCTCCTGCGTTTGAGATGTACTACACATATCAGCCTGCAGTACCCCGTTTCGAAATATTGTAGCGGTAATCAAAGCGGGAATTTGGGGAAAATTTTATTTCCATATCGAAGATTAATTCGGTTTTTCGCCAGAGGCCAACGCACCTCAATTTCACTGTTGTCATTCAAAACCAATTAAAATCTGCGCAGCTACTCCGCCGATTTCAGGTTGTAGTTATTCGGGACATCGCATAGCGTGGAAACGAACGTCTATTTGACTTCCGGGATGGCAACGGTAAAAATATTTTTATTCGACGAAAGATATTTTCATGTAATTGTTCCCGTGTGCTTGACGATTCTACTGGAGGCATTAAAATCCGATTAAAGCCCGGCTAGACAGCCAACTGATGTTGAATTTGTAATTTGCAGGAAATCCTGTATTTCGAAACACCACGTTCGTTTAACTTTTTCCATTATTACGTCGACACCGCCGAGATTCGATATATTCCGAAAGTTTGATATTATTATACGCTTGTCATTATTTGTCGCGAGAAACAACTTCACTGGCGACCAATTAAAATCCGCGTGCCAACTCTACTGATTTTAGATTATAATTTGATCTAGATCCGTGTTACGTGTATTTTTATATCATTATTACTTTTCCGCCGAAAGGTCGTCGTCATGCACGCTCGGCCGACAATTTCGCCATTAGCATTAAATGCCAATTAAAATGCTCGCAACGCGAGATACTCGCTGATTTGGTGTCATTATTGTTGGTAAATTCGGGATTCTAGAGCCAACGTTGAATTCGACATTTGTGTAGGATTAAAAATTACATTTTTAATATTTAAATTAATTATTTTTTCCAATACATGTTTCCTATAGTTTATTATCAAAAGTAAATGGAATGTCTATTTTTACTTTTTTACCAACAGTTTTGATTGGTATACAAATAGCATTTGTATGTAGGATCTCTGCGTTTCAAATTCTAGCGGCATTTATTGATTGGCCAATACGGAGATCGATGTTCTTTGATTCCTAAAAATTTCAATTTCCTAAATTCTTTTAAATTCTATTAAAATTCCTATTTAAACACTTTTTAACCCGATTCTGTCGGGATAATTCTCTTTTAATGAATATAAATGACTAATAATTTTATTTGGCACATAAAAACTGGACCCAAACCCTGCTATTCAGAAGTAGCAAACTTTGTAGTCGCACATTTCCCATTTTCCATTCAACTTTCATCGACAAGCCCGTCCCCCACCACGTCCAACTAAAAACCGTGTGTACCACGATTTTCCGAAAAACTCGAACGATATACTTTTTATTTAGGCAGGAATCAGATCATTCTCTCCATCCGCGGCCGATTTACTTTAAAAACAAGTTCGATTCACGATTCCCGTCCTCTGTGGATGGTGGCCACGCGATATAGCTAAAAAATATTCCGAAAAAGTTTGGAGCGCCAGTTCGACGGCAGGGGGATGAAAAAAGTGTTTCTCATTTTTCGGTAATTTGGTACAGGGGCCGATAGCCCGGCTGCCAATTGGATCCCTCGATTTCGGGAGTCGTTTCACGCGAGAGCAGCGATGACGAAGCGCGACGGGCCCGCGCCCGATGACCGCTATTTACCGGGGATGAAGGATTACAAACGATCGGACCGGAAATATGGAAAGTACGGTGGTCGACATTCATCGAATCCTCATTGCCATTTGTACCGGGAGGATGGGGGAGAGTGGAGGGGCCGCGTTATAGGCGGTTTTCACGGGTTAATCCATCCGCTTCCATTTTCGCGCTCGTCCGCGCGCGAACAACGAGATCAGCGCGGCCGGCGCCGGTTTCGAACATTCCCAACCGTAACGTTACGAGAAAACAAATCGCGCGTCATGTCGGTGGGAAATTCAACAGGTTGAGAAATAGAAGACCTTAGATTCGACTGGTTCTAAAGTTCAAGCCACTCGACGGGGGAGAAAGAGCCAGCCACGGGCTTCCTCCCTCCCCTTTCACTCTCCTCCTCCCTCCCCTCTCTGTCTGTCTCAGTCTCGTTCTCTCGTTTCCTCTTTCTCAGTCCGTTTCTCATTCGCTCCTCCGGTTTTGCTTCCTTTTCAACCCCTTTCAACCTAGACTCCAATTCCCTTCCGACGAACAGAAGCTTTTATCTTATTCATTTTCTTCGTACGGTTGTTGCCGTTGCTTTCTTATCCATCACTGCTCGCCCCGTTTCTTTCCTACATCATTTTCTCCTTCCACCCCCGCCCACCGTGTTGCTCCTCATATAACAGCCACGTTTACACCCCTTTCTTCGGGAACTGTAACTGGATTAAGGAGGAGGAGGAAAGGCTCCCAGCCGTGATGGAAAAATTCGCCTCGTATTTTATTCATCTAGCCGCAAAACGGATGATCGCGCGCCGCGCCGGTCGCGAACGCTCGTCTCGTATTTATCGAGGATCCGGCTATGTTTTCGGAATGCCTTCGATTCACACCAATTTGTTTGATGGAAAGCTTACACGTGCCAGGACGGTAACTTTGTCTACTTCAGCTCTCCTTGATTTATTTTATCGTTACAGCGATTAGAGACGTTCTTTGTCGTTCAGAATTTCGTGGAGTAAGTCTGATTATACAGGGTGGGGCGCCACATTTTGCCATCTAGATTTACGTCATTATTATTACGCATAGCGAAAAATGTTTCGGACGAAGTTGAATGGTTTTTAGAGGGGCGCAATCTGATGGTACATTTTTTTTGTAGGTGGACGTGTAAGGTCATTAATGTTTTTATAAATGGAATCATATACAGGGTGTCCCGAAATTCCCTCAGCATCCGGAAATGGGAGGATGCTGAGATCATTTCAAGCAAGATGTTCCTTTACGAAAATGACATCTGAGGCTTCGTTAAGGAGTTATTAACGAAAAACACGGACCAATCCAGAGCGAAAGAAACATGAGTTGAGTCTTGCTTGAAATGATCTCAGCATCCTCCCATTTCCGGATGCTGAGGGAATTTCGGGACACCCTGTATTTTTTATTGCATCAGCTGATGCTCCTTCATGTTCCCAGCCCATGTCCAAGCCCACTCAAGGAATAAGATCATCTAGTACCACCCCTAAACCAGCAAGAAACTCTAAAAACATTGTACTACGGAATCTCAAACGGAATACCAAAAGCAAATCGCCTTGCAACGAATAGAACACAGTTAAAATCCGTGAATCACACGATTCCGAACAAATCGAAGATCGATTCTCACGATCGGTGCGGTCCCAGGACTTCGACCCTCCGTGAAGTTATGTTTATCCATTTCCGGGGAAGTGCTGCGGGTAGGATGAAGGGCTTTCAGAGGAGATCTTTCATCCTGTTGGATCGACGCAATCCCGCCGTCTGGTCCTTCAGCTCTTTTTTCTGGTCCTCTTTTCAGGCTATCTACTTCTGCATGATCTCTTCGGGACAACCCCCCGCGAGTTCGAACAGTTGGCCAACCCCCAGAGAAGGGGGCTGAAGAGAGAAAGAAAAAGGAATAGAGAGAGAGAGAGAGGGAAGGGGGTTGCTGCCGGGTATTCGCCAACCCCTTCGAGTAGCTCTCGCAACATCGCTAATGCCTATTATATTAAACTCTCGTACCGAAGGGAGTATCGCGAGGGTTTTGTCAAGTGCAAACGCACAAAGCCAATTTGGGACGGCGTTTTAATCAAAAGTCGTCATAGTAACGGACTCGCGTCCCCGCGATTTTAAAGCGCACCGATCGGTAGAGAAATGTGCGTGCAACAAATATGCGTGCACAGGCGGCGTCCCGGCTGCCGTCGCCGCCGGCCTCGTCGCTGATTTACACTACTACTGGAGCCAATTAAGCCGGATACGCATTTAAGAGCACTCGTGGACAATGGCTCCTTCGGCCGCGCGCGTTTGAATAATTTTTAAACGCAGCTCAAAGCGACGCGCTCTCGCGTGCGCTCTTTCGCGCCGGTTAAATATTTATTCTCTTCATCCATTTGCTACCACCCGTCGACCCTTCCCGCCCCTGTTCTTCTGTGTCCTCCTCTGTCCTGCTCTGTGCCCAGCGGCAATTGGTTTTTGTTAACGCAAAAGCATTTTGTTCGACGCTGTGTTTCGCGACAACAGTCCCTGTTTCGTGAATGGCGATCGAAATCGACGCCACTACAGGGTGAAACGGGGCTAATGTCGCGCGCTTAAGGGATTAATACCTGTACAAAGTATACCTCATTCTGCGAGAGCAGGCTATTACGAGCATTTCTCTATGGTTAATGACGTGTCTGCGTGCGGATTCTGTTTCGCTTCATTGAAAACCGCGTGTCTTTGTGGGACTGGTTTTGATTACTCGGACTCTGGGTATGTACTACGATTTTTAAGCTTTTGGTCAGATTGCTCAGAGGTATTCGCCTGAGTTAGAGTATTTATTTCGGACTGATGTAGTCGTATCATTTTTATAAAAATTTTTATAGAATTGTAAAATTTTATTCTTTGCATTTAGTCAAACTTGTCGCGTCAATTATCGACTGTTGTCGACTGGACTTCAGGTCTACATGCAAAATAAATATTGTCTGTATCGATTGCACGAGACGAAGGTGATATAGAAGCTTCTCTTCATTTTTAATAATTTAAATTTTTTAGGTATCTTAACTATCTCAAGTTGCATTGATTTTGCTACGACTGCATAAAATCTACCGATTAGGCGAGACAATGATCTTCTATATAAATAAAAATTAAATGCTGTTCGTTGGTAAGTGAAAAATGGAAAGTTCGGGAAAAAGTGTAAGTGCTTTTTTCTATGCGATTTTTGTATGATCTCAAGGCTATAACGAATTTTAGTTAATTATTTTAATGAAATTTTAAATTAAATTAATTATTTAACTATAACGAATGATTCGAACGATGCATGTCAATTACAAACAAAATTGAAATTTGGACAGGACAACGTCTGTCTGGGTCAGCTGGTATTAAATATATAATACACATCATTAATTCATTTATTATTTATTTATGTATATAACGTTTATCAGCTTGAAGACTATGAGACACAAAAATGATATCGTTAAAATTTGCTTCAAAATTACATTTAATATATTATTCGTCAAGATTAGGATCGAATTAGAAGTTTATAGGTGATCCAGCGTAATTTCCAGGTACAGAATTCTAATCTCTGCAAATGTGAATTTCGATTCGACGTTAACTCTGCTTTGACGAAACATCCTGAGAGTCTTCGATTAGCTATGGCGGTTGGATAATCCAGAATATCGAGCGTAATTAGCAGATTGACAGTCGACGAGATTCAGTCAGCGGTTCCATTATTTCCTAAATCCTCTCACAAAGAGAGCACACGGTCTATCTGCGTATAACATATCTATATTATGCAATTTTATTTCAATTTCACGGTTCGATTCCTCCACTTTTCCAAACGGTTCTCAATATATATTTCATAACTATTATATCCTTTAAACTTCGATGCATAATTCGAATAAATGAAGAATTGTATAAGAATCACTGACTAATTGACTGTCAAAGAACTATTTATACGTTCAAATTACACATCATTTGAAATCCGACATATTAACCGGTATAGTACCTGTGTTTTCGTAAATGTTGTAGTCATGTTTCGCAGATATGAATCGTTTCTATTAATTCATCAAAACTAGCTATTTACTTAACTTAAACTATTTACCTAGCTTATACAAAAATAGCTATTTGTAGTGTAGAAAAATGATCGAACCTTTGCGCCGCGAATAAAAATTCATAATATCCTAAAGATAAATTACGATCGATAAATAATTAATTATTAAACGAAACCTTTAAAATGACTAAGAAAATAACTAAATGTTCATCTAGTATTTGGTACATAATTTCAACTTTGCATAAAAGTCCATACTCTGGTAGCGAGTTTATCCTGTTATCAAATTCAGCTAAGTGTCTCGAAGAAAGGAAGCATATGTAGTGTCAATTGGCAAGGGGCTATCCGAACGGCATCTAATCTAGGGCGTAACCGAGTGAAATTCCATCAACTCCCTCCGAAATCCGTAACCGGGCGTTTCAATCGCGTACGTTTACGACCATCCTCGGAGGCGGCCGTGGCGGACTCGTCCTCCTAAATTCCTCGTTAAAATTCAGTTTTCGAGGCCGGTATCGTGAACGGTTACCATAATGCCCGGCTGTTCCCCGCGAACGATCCTAGATTTTTATCGGGAGCGTGCAGGCGACGCTAGAACAATATCATCGAAAGCAAATTCATAGCTCGTGGGAAAGGAATGCGTGGAGATCCCGCGACGAACGGAAAGAAGAGAGGAGAAGGAGGATAGGTCTAGGAGGATAGAGAAAAGAGGGGAAGGAAGAAGGATGGGAAAAGACGCTCGAGAGAAAGAGAGAATGGAGAAAAAGGAGAAGAAACATCGGTGGCATCGTGCCAAGGATCGATCGCCGCGAGTATACCCAGCTTTCGCTTGAACATCGAGGAAGCAACTCGTAGGGAAAGCGCATATATCCGGGGTACACGTCCGCGGAGTGGTCGAGGGGGTTAATAAAACCTGTCTGCGCTCTGTATGCACTGCGGATCTAAAGTAAACCCGGTGTACGTCTGTAGTACGAGAAGACGAGTCGCGCGGCCGTATCGGCAGCCACCGCGCCGTATCTCTTCTGTCCGTTCTCCCTTGTCCTTCTTATTTTGCCCTTCCGATAGTCCGGCAGCCCCCGACCACCGAATCCTCGTCACTCCGAACCCTGCTGTTTGCTGCCCGACAACTTTCCTCTACACGTAACCACCGATTTTTATGCGAATTCTCGTTGCCCTTCTACGGGAAACCTATGAGGACATTGCTCCTTCCGCTGGATGCAAGGATACTAGAATATTAATGTTCGCCGAGATTGTCGGAGTCGTACAATTTAGGGATGTGTGCCAGGTCATTGACACCTGAGAAATAGAAGGACCAACATGGTTGCAAGACGTCAATCCGATATATTAACCGATATAGTACCTGTATATAATATATATTTATATATATATTATATTTTTTATATATTATATATAGTACCACCTTGCATTTCTATTAATTCATCATTCCAAATAATTAAACGAAACCTTTAAAATGACGAAGAAAATAACTTATATACTTCCTCATATTAACCCTCGTTGAATTAAAGAATAATAATACACTTATTTTTTAATTATGACAATGCTTGGGATTCATTTAGGAAGCGTTCTTATTTAGCACAATTGGAATTAATTTTGCGGAGCACGGTTTGATCAATTTCTACACAGTAGCAATTTTGTTCCGTCCTAGATTCGCTAGAGGACTCATCAATAAGGCTATCTTACAAAATTGCTAGTGTGTAGAAATTGATCGAACCGTGCGCCGCAAAATTAATTCCAATTATCTTAATATTACGATCGAAAACTAAAATTACTTATATAGTACTGCTGATGGGAATAAAATATTATTATTATTATTAGGACATATTTCAAGATCATCAAAATCGGTGAGGAATCCCCTAATGTAAATAATTATCCAAATATTAACTAAATTGTTTGTTCAAATAAAAGTCATACAACTATATAGTACTGCTGACACGATTTTCATAAACAGAAACAGATTAGAATGAGCTGCGATTATGGAGGAGGCAGCGTTGTGGTTCGAGTAGTGTTTGTTCATAACGATAAGCCTCTAACCATGTGGTTTCTGCCAAAGGGCGATAAAAAAATAGCAAAAATTATTGGAATATGCGCTAGGTGAATATGATAACAGAATTGGTTGACCAAATTCGATTTTTCAGCATGATACTGCTCCAATTTATCGAGTTAAATCAATTACAAAATACTGTGAAGCGGCAAAAGTGGAGGTCTTTCCTGACCATCAACACATTCAGACCTTAATACAATTAAAACCCCCTGAGGCATTTTAGCTTACACAGTTTCAGTAATATACAACAATATTTTAGTGTAAATCAATTAAAAAATGGCATCAGAGAAGCTTGGTCTGAAATCGGAACAAAAACGTTGTAAAAATTAATAGATTAAATGCACAGAATGTTTGAAACAACAGAGAACCTATATTTATTTCGCACATAAATTCGTAATTTTATAATTAAAATTTGTTAACCATATTAATAATAATTATGTTATGTAAAGAAATTATGTGTGCTACCCATTACAGTATCAATAGTAACTTGCTGATAACTGAAATTAGAAATATTAAGACCAAAAAGTCTGAAAAGTCTGAATAAATACTTATAATATTCCAAATTAATCGTACAATAAATGATGCAACAGAATAAATGAATTTCTAATAGGTAAGCATTTATTTAGCAAATTGACGTCTCTCCGCCGCAATAGGCACAGCGTTCCGCCCTTTGGCGAGGTCCTAATTGCTTCAAAAAGGCACGGCTTAAAGCGTGAGCTCATAAAAAATTACAAGTTTAAAATTGGCACTAGGCCGACGTTCCAGTCAAATAATCAAGATTACAATGTCGCGAATTTAAAATGTTAATGATCCCAATTTGGAAGCTTGTCAAGCAGTAAAAAATTACCAGCTCTCCACTCTTGGCGTCGAAAAATTCGGAAATGCACGAAAAAGTAAATTACACGCAATAAGTACAATCAAATGCAAATGTGACGAAGACCTGCTAACAAAATTGATCAAAAGAACGTGATATACTCGAGTCAGCGATACCGGTCTTTTGCGAGGCTAATTAGCGAAAGCAGAAATTAAACACACACGTTTCAGGCAACCGAGACATTCAGAAGAATTCGCGTTCAACTTCATTAAAATTTTTATATTGCTGTGCTTCATTAAAACTTTTATGTCGCTGCACTTCGTCCAATTGCAGTTCCTATAAATGCAGGGAAATCCGAGGTTCTACAGCTGAGATTTTCGAACATTTACCAGTCAATCACGTTGTAATACGTTTACAATGGATCCGTTCCGGAGAAAATCTTCGTCTTCAAATCCTCTATTTTCCCGTTGCTTTGCGACCGAGAATTCCGTTACATATCGGAGGATATTCTCCGTGTAGAAAAGCATAAATACTGGGAAAAACATTTTCACCGTCTCCATTAAAACAGAAGCTAAAGCTAAGGCTGACATTCAAGTTGGAACTACTTTCCTTTGGCATCAGTATGCCGTCCTATCTCAACCTTGTTGTTAATACTTCCACCGTAGATTTATCCTGCTGTTAGTCTTTGCTCTTCGGTTTACTTTTCCTCTTTTCTCTCTCCCCCTTTCCGCTTTGTTTCAACACCCTCGGCCACTCTAACTCGCCCCCTGACCTTCTTTCTTCTGGTATTTCCTTTATTGCATTCGAATGCGGAGCGTCAGACTGTTCCTCAACTTCATTCTCCGGAGACATATGTAATCGCTAGTTTTATTAATCCATATTGCGTACTTTCGAATGTTTTCTTACCTCTTCTGTTGTTTTGCATTTTGATCCTGCATCAAACTTTAATATAAAGGTGAATATAAATCAATCATACAAGGATTTTTGATACGACTGACACAATTTTACAAAACTTGTATTTTCCCAATTTCGAATGAACTATATTGAATCTATATTGACCGAGTTACAATTTTTATTACGTGTTCGCACGAGTTTCATCAATTTTCTATACCTTTGTTGTTATCTTGTAATTGCCGCATCTTTATTTATTTCTAATATCCATTCTTCAATAGATTGCAGATTTTATCCACTTATGACAAAAATTAATACGTACCATTTAAATCAGTAGACATATTAAAAGGATTAAAGACACGAAGAAATGTTCGAAACGAAGGCGAGATGATTTTATTAATTCTATCCATTATATTTAAAATTAAATGTTAAATTGTCTGCGTTTACTGACGTGTTATTCTATCGACGACTTAAATTCTACACTATTCTAAATTATGTTTATTTTTCTGAAAACATTGCTGTAATTTTTTCAAATATTTTTCCCTTCAATTTTTTCATCCCAATTAAAAAACTCCATATAGTGAAGGGTTAAAAGTGAGCCCCACCAATAGAATCGCGTTCAAATTTCCACGGCAGGTCTCCTCTCGCTTGTTTGTCTCGTTCACGGTCTCGCCCCTTTTCCCTGGCCCTGCTGCCCAATAACTCGCTTTCGTTTGACCCTTATTCGTATCCCGAGCTCACCTGCGCATCCGCCTTCGCTCTCGTCCTTTTCTTTCTTGTTTCTGGTCGTCTCACCTTCTGCCCTCTCCCGTCTTCCTCTCTCCTCTCTCTCTCCCTCTCCGTTGCTCTCCGCCGCACCGACTCGGTTCCTGTTTCCTCGGCCTCTTCCTCTCCTCCTCAGCTTACCTGGTCTACCGTGTCCCGTTTTCTTTCTTTTTTTTTCGTACCTGAATGCTCGTCCCTCTTTCTCTCTCGCTTCTCCGCAAGCCAACCTCCGTTCTTTCATCTCTATTCCTCTCGTCGGCCTTCATTCTATATAGTCTCCTTATGCTAGCCTACTCGTACGATATCCGGGCTTTCTGGAAAGATAGGCTCTCCCGCGTTAGAATATTAAGGCCAGCCAGCGGAGAAAGAGGATCGGGGGCGTAGCTTCCTGGCCCCTCGACCCGGGGAAGGGTTGCTCGCGTTTAGGGCTCGATAAGAAATATATCGGGTTACATTAGGCGGCCATAAATTACCGTCGATCAGGCTCCGGGCACGGGTTATCGTCGATTACAGGTCGACGCTGATGCCAGCCACGCCGATAGGTGTAATTAATAATTTCTTACGGACGCGCTCCGCCAAGCCCGCAGTCTTCGTCTCGTTCGACGGGAAAACGACGTTATAGGGCTCGCTCGCGGCGAACGGACTTTAATTAACATTTTTATGAACGCCGGCACGTGGGCTCGGCTGGAATATCAACGGACCAGTCACGGGAACTGCGTTGCTCATCGCTCGGAACACCGGAACTATGCAAAATTTCCTTTTGCGAAAAATCGGAGGTATTACGCTTTTAACGAATCCTCCGACAATGTCGTAAATTGGTAGCGCTCCATGGAAATCACCTACACAAATTTTGCCGATACGGTTTTCATTCACGATATTTCACCAGCTCCAAATTTGACCGACAATAACTTTAGCAGACAACGAATTTGAACGACAACGAATTTGTTTGATAACGAATTTGTTTGATAACGAATTTGTCCGACAACGAATTTGTTTGATAACGAATTTGTCCGACAACGAATTTCATCGACAACGAATTTCATTGACAAGCAATTTGACCGACAACGAACTTGACCGACAAGGAATTTGTCCGACAACGAATTTGTGCGACAACGAATTTGTGCGACAACGAATTTGTCCGACAACGAATTTCGTCTACAACGAATTTGACCGACAACGAACTTGACCGACAAGGAATTTGTCCGACAACGAATTTGTGCGACAACGAATTTGTGCGACAACGAATTTGTCCGACAACGAATTTCGTCTACAACGAATTTCATCGACAACGATTTTCGATTCGTTGTCGATGAAAATCGTTGCAGATGAAATTCGGTGTAGATGAAATTTGTTGGCGGTCAAAATCGTTGTCGATCAAGTTCGTTTTCGTTTGAAGGCGTTGTCACGGTGAAAACTGTGTCGAGGAAAGTGTCGGTGATTTTCACAGGACCCAAATTGGTAGTCAGTTTCGGAATGCGGATTTTCCACATCTGGTTGGCAAAGGATTGTATCAAATTGTTCGTACCCATTGTTCCATTGACGTTTCTCTGGTGGCATACTGCTTCATTTTACAGTAACAGAAAGCTAATTGACAAAGGTAATAGAAAATAATACAAATTACTTTTTCAAAGCTCGATGAATATCCAGCTTACTTAGAACAATTATTCCTAAAACAAAGCGAATTCTTGTTACGCGAATATAATAAACTGATAAGTTTTTCGATTCCCGAAGAAAATTGTTGCTTTTGAAAAATCTTAATCAAGCCTAAAAGTGTTCTTAATTATGCATTTACATATTACAGAAACTAATGAGCTAATTTTTGTGTTCCAGGTTCGATTTGATTGGAAGAATTACGTTGATTGTGTTGAGTATTTTCTGGCGGTACTTCGGCGACCAACGCATTGAAAAGGTAATTGAAAAACTGTTTAGCATTACTTACTAGACTGCAGATGTTTCCGCGATGTCTAATTTTCATCAGAATAAGCAAAACCTCTGGTGTGCTGACTGCAAGATTTTATCGAGTAAAACATAAACTGGAAGTTGTAGCAACGTTTGTTGATATTCAAATTTTACACGTACCATAAGTTGCAATATTACGAAAACAACATCGTGGATCAGCACCGGTAACTGCAGTATACCAGACTATTATCTTTAGACTGCGGATATTCGTGAAGTTTCCAGCTTTCGCGCTTTCAACTGGACAAATAAAACATATTTATAGTTATATAAAAATTTTATTGTTCACTTTAGCCGTTTATGATCGCAGAAACATCCGCAGAATAATTATTTTTCCTATCGCAAACTTATGCAACCCTTAAATAAATTCACAGACCTTAAATATCGATAAATGTAGTTTTTCCAGTTTCGGCTTCGTTAATTAAATTACTTTAACTTTGCTGGACGTTTCCAAGGTTGTAACTTGACAGTGAACGCGTTAACGATATTAATTAACTGCAAGAAACATTTTTGTGGCGTCCCAGAAACGATGCTCCAATTTTCGAAATCCTTTGAAGCAATTCCTCCCTTAAAAATGTAATCTATTTAAGTTCCCCGATACGTTCGAATATCCAATATGGCCGATGAAGAAGATCCACGCGAAAATTTCTTTCGTTCGATATGCGCCGTACGGTTTCCGTCGTACGATCCACGATCGATAATTAATTAATTATAGTTAATTAATCAGCGCACGATGAAAAGGTTTGGTCGTAGACGACTAACCGTCGAATTTCTTGGTACACGCGTACCCATCAATTTCCGAGCTGCTGATAAAATCGGTCGCATCGTATATCGATGGAGCATACCTTGATCTCATTAGCGACGTCGACGTTGCCGGTTAACGTTTATCAACGGACAGCGCAACAATAACCGAACCGGAGAGTCTGTGCGCGCATCGCGGATTCCGAACGGGGCTAAGTCCAATTTACACTGGCCCCGACGCCGTCAGATATCTTTAATTTAAAGCGTCATAAATTAGGCTCAACTTGATTTAAATTTTCGTGATTAAAGTCAACGTAAAACCACCATTATGCTCGCGGCGTGCGTGCACTCACTGTACACTACCACGGTGAGATCGCTCTCGCCATAATTCTTCGACAGTTGAAGATATCGACGGTTTCCAACCTTTTTTATTCTCGACGCTCGCTCTTTATTGTCCCATTTTGAAACGCGACTATCAGATGCCCCAAGATCGTGTGAAATGAAAAACGTAAATGGAATAAAAATAACTCGTTCAAAAACGGTCTAAGCACTTTGATTTTGAACTAGAAACGATTTTTTATAATAATATAAAAAATAGCGAACTTGAATAAATTTTGCATCGTGGATTAAGATAAAGAAAAGTTACATTTTCGCAAGCAGTATATTTTTAAATTTTTCTTCACTGTTATTTTAGAAAATTGCAATTTCATTTCAGAGTTGCGAAGAATAAATAGCAAAATTCGCTGAAATTTTGTAGCCGACCCTGTAGAAATAACATAAAGAAAATTGGCATTTTCGATGAAATTTTTCACTGTATAACTAACATAAATATTTTTCAATTTTCCTTCGCTATTATTTTACGATCCTCGCTCATTTGGTTGAATTTTGAAAATTCCTCTTGGAAAGGTACTGCGAACTTTGTTTTATTCGTCTCTGTCTCTCTATCCTGATCGAATTAATTCTTTTATCGGTTTCACAAATGAACGTGTTTCAATAACGAGAAAGGTATTTGACGTCTTTTATGCTCGCTGTCGTTCGACGACCCCTGTCTCGTTTATTAGACCGATAAAAACGGTAAATCATCTTTATTCCACGCTCGCCGTTCGAATAAATATAAAAATAACAGATATATAAGACAACGGGAGTAATGACGATGTGATTTACGAGCTCGATTCGGCGCGTTTAATCATCGACGCTTTTAAATCTAACACTGGGAAACTTTTACGGAAATTATGAACTGTGGATTTTTATATATACGAAACCGAAGCAATTTTGAAGTTTGACACGGATGAAATATCGCGAATGTAAAAACCAAGTCAACGGGGCTAAATGAAATACGGAATTCTGCTGTTTTATGAGATGAGAGCAGTCGCATGAATTTTATGCACGTTGTTATTTAAAGTCGTAACGCGTGACATGATATTCGGGGAATCTATGGGCTTGTCAAAAACTTCTCTTATTTTATACATGGCCGCACACATCGCATTTAATGAACACCTTTTTGGAAAGCAATTACTTATAGTTAATCAAAGTTTCCTTTAATTTCGACGATTTTAAACCGACTATTTTTTACGCAATTACAAACCCGTTTTTTCTTTTTTTTCGAAAATTAAATAAAATTTAAATATAAAATATAAAAATTATTTATTGTCCTACAATCAGAGGCGGATTAGGTTTTGAATAATACTACAATAAAACACAACTTTTACAAACAAAACGGGTCTAATTCGGCCCTGCCCGAAATTATACCAAAGCTACACTAAAAAGGGGAATTAGGTTAAAATCTCCGAAAAATCGTTCCCGAGGAAACAATGACATCCATTCGATTTTATTCTCTTAAAGTCCTTTTTTTAATTCCGATGGTTCTCCCGATGATTGATTCAATTAATAACAACTGTTATTTATTGCCGCTTTAGTCCTCTGAAGTTACATTAAAAAAGGAAATTAGGTTAAAATCCTTCATGTAAAAATGATCTCGAAAATCCTTCATCAATCTCTTCTTTTAAATATCGATGGTTTTTTAGATGATTGGACCAGTTAATAAAATAAAGCTGTTTAATATTCTTTAATTGCCGTAGCGTTGTATGCAAAAATGAAAACATGGTAAAATATTTCAAATCGGGCTTTCAATTTTATGTTCTCCAATTTTACTGAAGAAATTTCTATATTAAGAAAATTTCAAACCAAACTATTCTCGTTGCATTAGTGGTATTGATTGTTGAATCTGATTACGAATTAAACTAGCTAATGTATTTTCGTTCTCTTAAAGTGAAGATGAACTTAAAATTTCTAAAAGTGGAGAAATCCGTTCAATTTTATGTTGCTAAAATATCTTTTCTCTCTCGACGGTGTCTAAGATGACAGGTTGACCCAGTTAATATCGATGCTGTCTAATAGATTCTAATTGCTTCAAAGTGACATTGAGGACGATTAATTACAATTACACGCTGTCAAACTTGTCTTTTAATCTCGATAATTTAAAGACGACGGTTTCATCCAATTAATTCGAACACTGTGAACCATGCAATTCGATATTGAAGTCTTTTTTTAATTTTAAGAGATGATGCATTAATTTAGTTAATGAAAGAGCTACTTGCATCTTGAAGAGCGACATTGAAAAACATCAGGGAGCTCCTAAATTCTTCGAACGCTATAAACCATGCGATTCCATGTCAAACTCTTTTTACCACGTTTTTATTAACTCGCTTTCTTGTTTGTTTGTCTGTTTGTTTGTCTGTTTGTCTGTTCGGTGGCAAATTTTGCAATTGATTTTAAACTAACTTCCTGATGAGCTAGAGACTTGAAATTAAATATTTAATTTTAAAAGATGATTCATTAATTTAGTTGACGAAAGAGCTACTTGCATCTTCAAGAGCGACATTGAAAAACATCAGGGAGCTCCTAAATTCTTCGAACACTATAAACCATGCGATTCCATGTCAAACTCTTTTTTTTTTGTCGCGATGGTTTCGTGACGACAGTTTGACCGAGTTACATGGGCGCCGCTGTACAGTTCGGAAAGTTTGTGGGAAATTATGGCAAAGAGAGGGGGCGGTCGTGGTGAAAATTTCGTGTTGCCGCGGCGCGGTGTCGCGCGTCCTCGAGAATGTCTCGGGGCGTAATTTTATAATGGCGGGGACAGCGGAGCGGAGAGAAGAGTCCCGTTTCTAGCCCGTCTGCGCCTCGTCTCTGGCAGGTTTCTGACCCGAACCTGATCCGAAGTTGGCCCGAACTCGGCTCATCTCTCTCTCTCTCTATTCCTCTCTTTCTCTCTCAGCTTCTAGAAGCCGGCTTCGTCCAGGCTTCAGCTTACCTTCTCGCCGCCTGTACGCCTTCCCGGCCAGTTAACTCAATTACCCGATGCACCGTAACGAAATATTTCCTGAAAATTATATCCTTTTCCCCCCTGAAGCATTCCGCGATCGGGTTACGGCCGGCTCATTGTTCCGAACATTTTTAAACAATAGTCATTAGCCCGCTCGCCGCGCTGCGGGAAGACCTTCCGCAGACGTCGGAACGATCGCCGCCATTTTCACGGCCGACCGATTCTCAAACAAAGACACGGCAATCCTCGTTTTTCACCAGGGGATCTTCTCGTGATCAATACTTTCGATAATCCCGGCTGTTCTCGAACGTTTTAATACTTCTCGCGATACATTGGCTCTCGAGAGCCGAGCGAGATCGTGGTTTTAACGGGCAACTGGCGGAATCAAACGTTTCCGATTAGTAGTATCGGTTTCACAGTCTTTTCAGAACGGGTTTTTACTGGAATTATTAAAATCTTTTCACGCAGAATGAACTCGCTTCAAATGTATGAGCGTAAAACAATACTGTAGATAGATTAGAAGAATTTTAAAATGTTTAAACTGAGGATTGTTGGAAGCAGGAATTAAACAACAATTTATTTCATCCCTCAATGACTTTATTACATTAAAAACAACATTACGATCTTCTTTAATTTTTCTATATTTTTACTGTTTTATTATTTCACTCAACCAATCTCTTCAGAAATGCATAAAGATCCGCAGTCTAGTTATATAATTTCCAACTTATTACATACAATTTATTACTATTTATAATTAATTAATTAATTATAATTAATATTTATTTCTATTTATTACAACTTATTACAACATACTCGAAGAATTCTCATCCGGCTTCCAATTCTTACATTTTACTTTAACAATTTTTATCATTGATAAAAGTTCAAAGACTGAACAAGTTTAAATGAATCATTTCATTTTTGGCAGATATTAAAATATTTTTGTTTAATCAACGGTTCATTTCTACGTACATTGCAACATAGATCAATTAAAATTTCGTTTTTTCATAATTTTAACAATAAATTCATTCATTCGTTGCATCGTGTATCTTTCGTATAATATTTGTATAAATATTGAAACGATTTTCTGCTCTGAAATTTTAGCTAATTACTTTTGACAATTTTCGTGTCGGGTCACAGAAATTATGGTCCATAAAAGTTTTAACGATAGCAACTGTAAGGTCCAGGAACCACTTGAACGAAGCTCGCCGGAATAGCTCCCCACCGTTTTCATAAAAGCGAATTTAAATATGAATTGGTCAAAGCTGTCGGATCGAAAGAGTCAAAACATTTTTGTTCAGAAAAATTAATCACATTGTGCGCGTCGCGGTACTTGCATAACAATCGCCGGAGCTGATCCTCGCAGATTATTATAGCCGTTCATTGTCGAAACACCGAATTGCATTGTTGCAAACTGAAAGAGATTGAACCGGTTGTTTATCACTAATAATAAGACCAATAAAATGTTGACTACATACGTTTTATCCAGCGAAATTTGCTGGTCATATGCCCGATGGTTTATCCTTTAACCATGCAATAATAATCGTCGATTAAAAACAATACTGTTATGCGACATTTGTTTATTCGTTCCCATAGTCTTTTTTGTTACGGTTTTTCATGTGACGGATTTTTCCCTTTTTTATAGAAACTTTTCGATGTACAAATGTTTTAAGCTTCTTTATTCGTTTGTACTATTACATAACAAATATCATTCGTGTTTTTTAATTTGTTTCGTTTAATCATTCGTATTTTAAGCTAGAGCCCCAGACGAGTACATAACTCCTTCCGCATAATTCGTTTTTAGTGAAAAAATTCTGTTAGTTTCACAGTGTGATAAAATAACTCTAAAATTTAATAGAGCTTGCTTGAATCGATTACTTGCAATAAATTCCCAAAAATTGTTTCATTGTGTCGTTTTATTAGCTGTAAACGCATCGTGTTTAATTTTCCATTTTTAAATTAGGGATTTATAAAATTCACATCTTTCAACTAAATTGGCGTGATATCATTTGCTACCCTTCCAAAGGACAAACTAAATTAGAGAAAAAAAAATAAGGAAAAAATAAATCTGTAGGATTTTCGAAGCAAAGAATCATTGAGCATCCTTAAATGTAGCATTTTCGAGGAGTTTCACCAATTTCCCAAGCTGATCATCAATTTCCTACGAATTTTCTCGTGCCTTGTAAATGATACCGTCCGGAACCAATTAGGCAAGCATCGTCCTCCTTCATCAGACCCGAAGGATCCAACGGACCAAGAAAGAGTACGTTTCCCGTAGGATTAATTGGCGTAGGAAAAAATAAAATTTCGTTGAACGGCGGGAGTGGTTGTCAGTACCGTCATGCCACGAAATACATTTATTCCGCAGCATCGAAAGGATTGAAAGGAACTTTCCGAATTTTCACGGAGAAATAGCCGAGCGGGGTGGAAGGGGGTCGAGGAGAGCTGACAAGCTGCGCGGGTCGCCGAAAGTTTTTCATTTCGTTTAAACATTTCGCCCGGTGTTTTATTCCCGGCAGGCCTTAGAAATCGTGGAGCACGGGGCCGGGCCGAGCCGACGTGGTCGTATGAATGCCACCTAAGCCAATAAGAAGAAGGTAATTCCCAAGTAAGGAGCTTTTTGAGTTTGGTCGGCGTCTGCAGCGCCAACATAATATGCGCACCGTCCGCGCCGCGTATAGCCGAGGGACGTTGATTCTCGTTCAAGTTTCCACTGGACCTCGCTACACGGTGTCTTCGAAATTGTGACACCACGATTCTACGTGAATGAACACGGTGGAGAAAACGAACGATGTTTCCTTCCTCTATGCTCCGTTCTCAAGAAAATCGAGACCGTTCATATTTTTATCTATTCGGTTGGCAAGAAAGTAACTTCGGTATTTAAAGGTGAAATAAAAAGAGCCTAACTTTTTTCCAACAATGAACTTTAATGAATAAAATGTATTTATGTATAACTTTATTGATTCCACTTAAAGTTACGATCTCCTTAACTTTTTTCGTTAATGAATAAGATATTTTTTCCCGTTTGATTTTTTGCCAAAAAGAACAAATAAATTTGAATAATGAAATTCGATTTTATTTCACCTCAAAATACCGAAATTACTTTCTTGCCAACCCAATAGGATTATGCTGGGAACATACTGATAAAGTAGAGGAATATGGTTTCTGGGGATAGGGTGAACACAACAGGTGCCACATTGCAGGGCGCGAAATAAGCTACAGTAGGATTAGGAGCAAGGTTTCTGTCCCCATTGTACCTGTCCCTTCCACCAAGCTATTCCCCACTCATTCATGGCCCGGTCACGTGACGTGTTCTAACTTTTTCTCCTCGATTCGGCAACCTCCCCTCATCTGACGATTCTTAGCTGCAGTAGCTTTTCTTGTCTGAGAAAATTCTTTTGGTTAGCTCAGTACATATTGTGGTAAAATAGCTCTAAAATTTTAGAATAATGGATCCAATCGATTACTTGTAGTAAATTTCCAATAATTGACTATTTAGGTCAAGCTACCATCTATAACCCTCGTCCTTCTTCTACATTAATTTGGTACATTTCTCACTGATTTTATCTACATATCGTTTTACTTTCATGTTTCACGATTCGTCTTCCAATCATATAAATTTATTACCATTTTTATATCCTTCAATGTCAACGGATACTTTATAACGAATATTTATATATAATATAATAAATATTATAATAAACGAATATAATAATGAAAATATAATGAACGAATATAATAATAAATAATAATGAATATTATAATTCACGATAATTTTATTGAATTATAAAATAAGGGAAAGACAGATAAGAGAAATCGTATCAAAATAAAATCACGTCTGTTTATTCTCGACTGCTTCTCAAAAGCAAATCGTCAGACTAAAAAAATTCATTCTTTTTATTCGACCTACTTTTGAATGCAGAATCGTCCCCCGATCACTAGCAGCACTTGGAAGTTTGATATTTTGGGGACACCCTATAAAATCGCTCAGAGGGGTGACGGTAAGGAGGGAAAGAGGGTTCAGAGGGAGGCAGGCAAGGTTCGGAGAGGAAGGGCACCTGGTAAATCGAGGCAGAAACGCATAATGCCAAGCGAAAAGGGTTATTCGTTGCCGTGCCGTATTCTCCGTATAAACGGCGAACGACGGTTTAATAAAACCAGACCGAGTCCATTCTGGAAACGCGAAGTAAAACGCGACGACGGCTTTTATGCACCGCGGAAGGTTGGCAATATCGACAGTACTCGCGCGCTGCTCGCGTTTTTGCAGCTTTAGAAACCGCCAACTTTAAACGTCCTTGTAAACGGAGGTCCGTATTAATCATGGGCAATCGCCTAACCACTGTGTCACCTACGAAATCGTGGCAAACGTTGCTCTCCCATTTTTATATGACCATTACGGAACACTCCACAAATTTTACTGTCCTCGGTATCCCTTTTGACGCTAACTTAGAAGCTTCTCACTTGGCGATGCTCAATTAAAGAAATTCGTATTTGTTTATCTGTTCCTGGTTATTAACACGGGTTTTACCCTTTACCATTTATTATACGGTTAAAATAATTCTCCATTGCCCCCCAGTGATGTGTTATTCCTTTTTGTGCCGATATAATAGAAATTAATATATCATATTATATATAATATTAATAAATATTAATGAATTATTATATTAAATATAATAAAATTAATATAAAGACATAATAAATTAATATATTCGTACCAACAATAAAAACTATACTAATTAAAATGAGAATATAATAACACAAGGCAGCTGATGCGTTGTTCTTTCATCGAACAAATTCTTTTTATATGACTATTACGGACCACTCCAAAAATTTTACTGGTTTCAGTACCCCCTTCTTACGCTAACTTAAAAGCTTCTCACGCTATGGACCTACCAAAGTCCGATGCAAAGTTATTAGCACATTTATTAAATTTATTAATTAATTATTTATTTATTTATTAATTCTATGTTATTAACATTTGTTTGTTATTAGCAGTTTTACCCTTTACGATTTATTGTATGGTTAAAATAATTCTCCTTTGTCCTGCAATGATGTGCTTATCCCTTTTTGTGCCCACATAATAGAAGTTTGTGGAATCAATGTAAATTAATATATTCGTTTCAACAATAAGAACTGTACTAATTAAAACGAGGATACAACAATACAAGGCAGCTGATGCGTTGTTCTTTCATCGAACGAATTCTTTTCGACTGCTCATGTTCGGAGCGAGACATTAGCGAGATAGTAATAAATTCACGCTCAACTGTTCGACGCTACATCGCCGTGTCAATACACGAATATTCATGAAATTAACGGGTACCCGTGTATATAATATTACACGGACTAAAATCCGGATTCTGGAGTGTACACGTGTCTTTACGTGGAATAGGGTACACCTCTACTCAGAGTGGCTAGATCAAGTCTTGTGTCCCTACCTACCTTCCTCGACGTAACCCTTTCGTCTCTGTCGTGCGTATAGTCACAATCACGTGACTAATCCAGCACTGGCAGAGAGAGAGCAAGGGAGAATAACTTTTTTCCCTTCATCTGAAGAGTCTACTTCTTTTCAGATCTTGTCAAATCATGTTCGCCGTGAGAACCTCGCGGCGCAAGGACGTGCTTCCGGTTGGCTGTCTCGCGAATGATTATCGAGGAGATCGTAAATCTTCGGCGGGTAAAACGCGAGGAGCATTTCAGCCGCGACACATTTCACCGCGAGACACGGAATCCCTGCGGAAAGGCGCGACAAACCATTTGCGGGTCGTTCCGCATCGATTCGGTCGGTGTTTCCCGGCGCTACTTCACCGCTGGATCAAGCGAGCGCGGGCAAACATTTGCCTGCAGTCGTTTATGTTGGCCCGTGTTCCTGTTGTTTGGACAGGAACGACCTCCCACGCTGTTTTTTTCCGCGAGAAAAGACAAAACGGTCCCGGGACCGATCGAGCGGAAAAATATGTTTCGACGTAGCGGCAACATCGATTCGCTGGCGCGGGCATATGCGCGGCCATTTTCTTAATTGGGAACAATATTTTTTGAGTCGCGTCGAAACGAATGAAAAAAAAGAGGAACCGCGTCCCGTGCACTAAACGCGAAGACAACCTACTTAATTGGACGAACGACCTTGACCGATGCGGGTCACGATCCTCGAGGCTGCGGAGGTCGCGTAAAACGAGCCTTTACACGCGGATCCATTTGTCGTAAAAAAGAAAAAATAACGGCGCCCTTAAAAGATCGTGATACCAGGACCCCCCATAAAAAAAATTATGCGCGCGCTTGAGAGCCATTTAAATTCTTTATCTAAAACACTAACCCGATATCGCCGGTAATTCTTGCATTTAAGTTAATCGATCCACCCGAGACGCACGGTTCGCGGCGTTACAGGTACCGGAAGATAGCGAACGTTTCGAGAAAACCTTGTGTCAATTTCGTTCTCATTGATTTTTTTATATATATATTTTACTTTACGTTTATCTTGTCCCTTATTTACGGAGAACTCGCAGATTTAAGTATCGGTCGTTATGTTGTATCGCTCTTTCAACCTCGTTTTCATTCGACATAGTTTTCATTGCTTCTTAATTTACAGTAGTTTATTTTCATTTCACCCCATCGCATTTTCGATAAGAAAATTTACGAAATTTGTTAGCGATCTTCTTGTACCGTTGGTTTTTTAATCTTGTTTTAATTCGACATGGTTTCCATTGCTCTTCGATATACAATATTTTATTTTAGTTTTCGATAAGAAAATTTACGAAATTTATTAGCAATCTTCTTGTACCGTTGGTTTTTTAATCTTATTTTAATTCGACATAGTTTACATTGCTTTTCAATATACAGTATTTTATTTAAATTATTAATGAAACAATTTATAAAATTTATTATCAATCATTCCATTCTGTTAGTTTGTTCAGCTAGTTTCAATTTGATATGTTTCTCAATATTCGATATGTAATATATTTGTTATATTGATTTTAATCCTGATTTTCGACGGAAAATCGAATTTCGATTTCGAACATTTTTCACTGTTTCTTGAAACGTACACTCCATTCCGGTTTCACCGAATCAACGAGAAAATCGAAGAAAATAAAGAACCTGTTCAATAAAAAACACGTTAATCCTCAAAATCGAGCAATTCGTGGCAGCTTGGAAAAAATATAAAATAAATTCGCCGCCAAAAAAAGGGGATGGGTGTTTTCGATATTTTTTCCGACGGTTCAAGATGCAATAGACAATTGACGAATTAGAGAGGGCTCGCATATAACAAGAGCAATGCTTCGTGTTCGAGCGCCGGTTCAGCCAATTTCATTTGTCCCTGTCTATAAAGTGTAGCTACAGTAATAATTCTAGCACGTTTCATTTACCTCGAAAACTGCGGGAAAAGAGAGGGAGAAAAAAATCGTTCGCCACAACGTGGTTATAAAATTCACGTCAGCCCTTATGCTTGCTTGGTCGGTGGTTCGCTCACGTTCGATGGGAATGCGTCATAACGTCTCGAGCACGTACACTGTACTTGTTGGAATGATTTAGGATTTAGGCTTCCTCCAACCCTTGAAACAGCGGCGACGTTGCGCACGGATGCCGGGTCGTTTTGACCCGTCGTAAAAGCTTATCTACGGATTCTTCCGAATGGTGTGAGCACTAAATATTTTACAATGGTGAAAGGGAACACGTACATAACACTTACGTAACAGATGTTTTATGGAAAAAATAACTGTCGTACATACTACGAATATATATCTATTTATTTCTTTGTCGTGTGCGTATGTGTACATATGATTTATTTATTTATTTATTTATTATAAATGAAGGTCTCTAAGGCACACTGGGGGCCTTACACCCCCGCGCCACACACCCCCCAAAAAATTTTATATTTATATATTATAACATAAAATATATGAAACACAAAAAATCAACATGATCTGCGATATATGTAAAGTACCAGTTCATATAAATGACCTTATACTGGAATGCAAAAAAATATGAAAATGAAAAGAAAATGTCCCAATATATCAAAGATACTAAGATGTACAAAATATTGTAAGAAAATGTACCGTGTTAAATATGAAAATGACTTTTGACGTTAAAGCAACATTAAATAAATAAAAAAAAGAGTAAGAAAAATTTAGAGTGTTAAGCTATGTCCACACTGAAAGAACCTCGATCGACTTTTTGTCGCCCCTTGTTACCCTATATTGTTTTTCAATGTACGTGCAACATCAATTAAAAGTTGCTCGTTGTTGCTTCAGCGTGGACTTTACGTTACCTCAAAAATAAGTTGTTTACGGAGCTCTCGTATCTCGCAATCGACTGGGAAAATTGTTATTCACGTAAAAATCCGCGCTCTAATAATAAACACGCATGTAGAAACGTTCGCGCGACATTGATTAGGATTTATCGGATTGTTGCGTCGGAATATTAGCATTTGTCGATCGGTTTTCACGACACGTTCGCCTCGGCATTGTTGCAAAATTTCGATGAAAAAACACGAGCACCTTGGTTGTGTCGATGGAGTGCAGAGTGCAAAGTAGTTTGTTTCTCCAGTGACGTATAACTCTATCCAGATAGCAGAATTATTGCGCGTAGACCGAGAACCTGTTCGGCCTGGTGGAAATGAAATTTACGCTGTTCCCTTTGCAGCGTTATTTAGACGACGCTATTACAGACAAGAAAACCGTGTATAATACTTTATTGGCGCGTGCTACGGCTGGAAACCGGTTAAACCGTATCAGCTTTCCGACCATCAATGAAATACACCGACTTCCTGCCGGCCGATGTAGGTCACCAAATGACAGCCGTTTCCCAGGAACTTCTTGTCACTCGTAATTTCCCTTTCCAATTAAATCCCTCCGCTTAAATGCTGACTCTTAATCGCGCATTTATTCCCGATGATCTCGGAAATGCCACGGAGCCTTGATACAGATGAAAACGATAATTATGACGCTTTCAGGGACTCGAGGTTTTTCATCCGAGAGCCGGCGAGCTCTAAAATGAAATTTCATTTATTACGTATCGACAAATCGAATGAAAGAAAATCGACATTCTCGAATAAAATCGTGGTTCGGATGTTTGTTTTTGTATAAACGGATACGGATACGGATTACGCTCATCAAAAAAATTGCATGAAAAATCCGTCTGCAATTTTTATGCATTTAAGCTCTACGCTTTTCGTTCTGTTTTAATCGCTTTCTTTGTAATCCAGTGTTTTAAACAAGCATATAATTTCGAGACGATCGTACAGCAACGTTGCGCGTTGTTGGAAACGGGAACTGAGCGAATTTTCATCAGACGAACGTACGGGAATTAAAATGTTTAGAAGCAGACTGCTACAAGCTACTGTAATTTGTAAATTGTAATTTTTACTTATTTCGTTTTAAACTTTATTATTTTACAAAAATAATTACTTGAATACCTCTGTTCAACCAATTGCGAATCTTCGTGATCCAGTATTTTAAACGAACACGGTTGACAGAAGATTACAGAAACGATCAAACACAGACAATTTTATAAATAATATTATATATAATATATAATAATAATTAAGTTTTTTCTGTTTATTAGTTATACTGTATAAACTGTATACAATTGTATAAATGGACATCAGTCTGTATAACATAAATAATAATACAGTATTTTCTCGATAATTGTCCCCAACACGGATCTGCCCAGGGACAATTATCGGCCACGGACACTGTTCTTTGCCACGAATATGTCGGTGAAAGTTCCATACAAAAAAATAATGAAAAATAAAGACGTTTTGTAATTGGACCTCAAGGAGGTACACCCCTCAGTAGTGGGGATAACTTCGGGACATTTAGCGGCCAGACATTTGGGACATTTATGGATAAAATACTGTAACAATAATAAAAAAAAAGACTTGAAGAAAGCTCTGTGCCCGCTCCATTTAAAATACAGCACGGGCTGACTGGGCGGGAAATGACTGGGCCATTAAAGACGTCATAGCCAAGCGTTATGTGCTGCTTTAAAAGAAACATAACTCGATTATTCGATTCAGTCGGAAAGTTATTCAATTATAGCGGAATTTCGTATAACATCTTGCGCAGTTCTCTAATTCGTTTCGGTGCCAGTCTACCCCCCGACTAATGTTTGCGTATCCGTAACTTCGGCTCGAGTTCCATCGGCGGGGCACGGTTGAAGGTGTCAATTATTCGTTTCGCGATAATAAGCAGCCGAAGTTGCCGGAATCGAATCCAGAACTCGGGGTGGTGTTCGCCCGATCCCTGGCAAGTTCCCGCGATAAAACTCGACGAAACTGTTCGCGCGCGCAGTGCTCGCAAGTGTGCCGACTTATCCCCTAATCGTTTCCACCACTCGCTACGGGTGCCGGGATCGTGAAAAATAGCGATATCGACATCCCCTGGCATCGAGCAGGACCGAAATCCTCGCGAAACATCGTGTTCCAGCCGGAATGGCGGCCAAATGGCGGATCGTTGCTATCGGGCCGTCACCATCTCATTAGCTGCTGACACGCTTGCTGTAATGCACACTTACAGGGTAAAAACAAGCTTGGAAAACAACCGTACAACTAAACTGCGGATTTCTATACGAAATAACAATCGTCTTTATTGTTGGCAAGACGCGGAACCTGGCTCAAACTCGTTAGAATTGTGTTCTGAAATGTGAGATCTTAACAATAACGAAGGCCGCTGTAATGTACACTTTTCCGGGATAAAAAAAACAACTTATTACTAGCATAACAAATGGACGGCGGATTTTTGTACAAAATTAAAATCGTCCGTATTATTTGCAACGCAGAACATGAAGAAGAAGTTGTTAGGATTGTGTTCTGCGATGTAAGATCTTAATGATAACGAAGGCTGTTGAAATAAAGAAAAATAAGAATCGTCAGAACCTGATTAAAACTTGAGGGGTGATTTTAACGAGTTGTAGATAACACAACAGTGTTAATCCTTTTGAAGTTCATTTGCTGTTTTGCATCTATTCATTTTTGTCGTAAATGCACAAAAAAAATTTTTTAATGAAATTTGGAATTAAATTACATGTTGTACATTTTAGCAAGAAGAGTTTTCTGTTTATTACCTTGGCAATGGACAAATTTGTGTTGGACCATTTCTTCATAGATGTTACCGTTTCAAAATCAAAGTGTCCTCTCAGTGACGTATAAAAACTTGTGTATGTTGTGAAAGTTTCGCCCTCCATGGGTAAATATTAAATAATGTCGATCGTGAATTGCTTTAAGCATAAATTAATGATATCGGCGCATATCATTATATATTATAATATTATATACATTATATATTATATTATGCGCCGAGAGATATCATTAATTTATGCTTAAAGCAATTTACGATCGATATCATTTAATATTTATTCAATGATAAAGTTAAAAAATGATGAAGGTAGACCCTGTCTAGATAAAGCTAGACTTCCATTTGAAAATTGATTCCTATAAATTGTATGTTTAAACTGAGGATTTTCTGTGTCTATATAGAATATCATGTTCTTGAACTTATTAAAATTATTAGACAAAGAGACAGACGTTTCCAAGTGACACTCAGCTCTTGCGACTGACGTAGGACATTTCTATTTTACATAAAAATCCGCAGTGATCATGAAGACCGATGCGGACACGTTTACGGTCAGAAAAATTCGAAATTGAGAGCTCCGGCTAGACATTCGCTTAAAAATCGATTGTTTTAAAATCGCCAACTCGTCGAGTGCCTCTAACATTTTTCACCCAGCTGCTCGACGCACCCCACCAACGAAAACGACGGGGTTGTACGTTTTACGAGCGGAATAAGACGAAAATATTTGTACTAATAAGTCCCTTGGAGGATAATTTAGCATTAGGCCAGCAACTGTTGGGGTGGCGTAGTTGATCCCAACGGTGTCCGGTGGTCGAAGAGAAACTAAGAGGATCGATCGGACTGGCGATGAATTTTCCGTTCTTCCCGGTTTTTCGTAAGCGCTATAAATAAACGCAATAATCTGTGGTACGATGACCCCCTTAAAGACTATCCCGGTGCGTAACGAGCCTCTCGAATGGCCAGCCTTCCAATCAGTGGCGAGTTTTCTCGTCGAGGGGAAGGCCGATTACGACACCCGTGACCCCGAAGCCCGCGCCGAGTAACGCAACACACGGCTCGATAACCCGCCACGTTAAAGATACGTGTACGCACACGATCGGCGGGCGCATGTGCATTTCTCTGCCTCGACTTTCTTACGACTGGATGTCCCGGAACGCCAGGTGGCGTTCATCCTCGAGAAGGAATCCTGGAAAACCCACGGGAACGATGTTTGCTCTGGCATCCTTGCTCCCGACACCTACAGGCTTCCTTCTTTGAGCCTGTCCAGCTACATAGGCTGCAAAACACTTTTTCTTCGAATTTTCTTGCGGTTTTTTTATGTGGACATTACACTTTCTTGGTGGAAAATTTGAATAATTTTTATGGGACTGGTAAAGTAATGAGGAATGTCTTCGGGATTTCTGATACTTTTAATATTGGTTTTTAGTAAGAGATCCCGAACATTTTCGAGACACTCGAAAGTTTCAAGATCCTGTCCCGTTCCCGGACTCTGGAAAAAATACCTCTAGAA
>CM052341.1:8485578-8499908 GCA_028455595.1 Lasioglossum vierecki
GGAAAAATATTGAAAACAAATTAAAACAACATATTCAGAAAAATAAACATAGTAAGAAAACATTATTAATTTACTATATATTTACAGATTTATAATGTTATATAAATATTATATTATATAAATTATATAAATATATAATATTATATTAGATATATATAAATTATATATAATTTAATATATATATTATATTGAATTCTTTTGATTGAACTCTCCGAGTCTTCACGAGTCTTGAACGAGTAAGATTTCTAGAGATTAAGAGAAAATGTCTAGAAATTAATTATGTTTGCATGTCGGAATGTTCGTGTGTGGCCAGTTTGACGCGATAAATTTCCTTCGTAATGAAAAAAAGCGTTTCGCGCGTGTTCATTATTCGCGACGATCGAGACAACAATCCCGGCAATCTCTGACGGCTCAATCGGCGTAACAGTCGGACTGTCAACCGAGGGATCAGTCTTGAAGTCGCGATTCATCAATCCCTGGTGTCCCGTGCTCGTCCCCTTTCCTGCGCGCAATTTCCTCGATCGTTGGCGTCGTTGTTCTTCGACCAATCACCTGGCAGGACAACCAAGGAATTAACAAGAAACATTTTTCACAGGTGTTCCGGTAACCGTGTTACGGGGCGTTGGACGAGGAGGGCTGTGAGAAGAGGAGGCGGGAGCGAAGTGGGAGAAGAAGGATAGAAGGAAGAAAAAGACGACGAAAAAGAAGAAAGAGAAGAAGGGTACAGAGAGTGAGAGAGATAGAAAGGAGAGAGGCTGTGAAGTGGGAGCCGTGCACACGTTCTCGGGGTGAAATGAATGGACGCGGTGTAACCACGGAGGCATCCCATCCAGAAGGAACTACTTCAGACTGATTCCAGACATTAAATGTACCCTCAGGAATTCAGGTTTCGCCCGAGGCTCCCGCGAATCTGGGATGGCTTCGAGCAATGATGATATCGGATTAAGCTCGGCCAGCAACAAGCACCACGCCGATGTTTCGTCGTCCGTGAAAGTAGATAGGTTTTAAATCGAGTCTGCCAGGGATAAGGTAGCCGGTAACACCGTTACGCCGGCGAAGTAATCCTCGGTTTATTGAATCCCGATGATATAATGGACGTACGCCAGCCGATCCGGAAATAGTTCTTTCGTGTCCGAGGGAAACAGAACCCAATCGGCGTGCCGCAACCGTGTCCCGGATCACGAGCGAGACCAGCGAAGAGAATCGGGTAGATCGGACGTCTACATCGGCGGACTTGTTCGCTGCTACCCGGAGATACTCCGGAAAATGTAGATAGACATCGGCTCTGCGGCTAAAGTCGGGATAGACAGACGCCGGAATCCGGATCGTTCGACGGGAATTCGAGCGGGTCGAAGACCCGAAGGGAATCGACCAAAGATATCAGGCCAGTGATAACGCGGTTCCGCTGCCGAAGGGAAATGCAACAGATGCCGATGATAAGCTGAACCGGCCCGCAACAGGGATTCAAGAGGAACAACGTAGACTAAACTGTTACATTTAGGAATGTAATATCTGACTCCTCCGATATCTACGGAGACTCGAGTGGTTGATACAGAGCGGGGGAGAAGACGACGAAGAAGAAGAAGAGGCTTAATCCCCGGGATTTGTTCGCGAAAGGTATTCGACAGGTCCCCACAAGTGTCCTTACGTCAATTAGAATACTCTTCGACGCGATAGTTGGCGAACTAGCCGAGGTGCTCACTTTCTCCGCCATCGGTTATGGAATGAACCGATGCCCGGCTGAGTCGAACGATTCTCCGTCGTGGTCAAGCTTCTACTGCCGAGCGTCATCATGACCCCGACGATGCGTTCGATCGTCACCCTGGCCACGGTGCTGCTGATGACGGCGTGCCGCTCGACCGTTTGCATGGGGAGCAGCGACGGCGGGCCTAACAGTCCCATCTTCAATCTGGACAACACCGCGCTGGAGAAGAAGCTAGCCGCGATATTCAGCAAGGTGGCGCACAGCTCGGCGACAACGAAGCGCAGCGTGCCCGCCTACGACGCCCAGGTATCGGCCAGCACCACCCTGTCGACGGTGCCGTCGTCATTGACCACCACGACCACCACCACAACGGCCAGCCCGTCGATACCGCCTATAAGGTATCCTGTTCCTAGAGCGACGGTGTCCCCAGTGTTCCGCGAGTTACCCTCTTACGCACCCCCGTCCCGCGCCCTTTTCACCCCACCCCTACCGCCAGATTATCTGCACCCGTTCGCAGACAAGCCTACTTTAAGAGGGACGAACCACGATGGTCATTCGGGCCCGAAGAGGCCGGTGCCACCGCCAAGCGGCACGCCGGCTCACGAGAGGATACCCATCAGGCCCCCGGATCTTCAAGGTCCCACCCAGATCCCAGAACGACACTCCCACTCCAGAAATAAACCTCTGAACACGCCCAGCAAGGAGCAGAATCTGGCGGAGTCCAGCGAGCTGGACAGGAGGAACAACACCAACGAGTTCGTGCCTACGCTTCACTATCCTAGCATATCCAGGATACTGTCGGGTAGCAATGGTCGGAAGCAGGACATCCCGGACATCCTGCTGAAGCCGTTGCCCACGAAGATCCCGGCGCAGAACGCGCCCGTGATGCCCACCACCGAGAAGATGACCACCGCGGCCAGTACAACCACCAGGCCGTCTAGCACGCTGGACTCTTCAAGGTCCGTGACCCAGCCGACGATCTTCAACCTGCCGAACACGAGGCGGCACGACGACGACGGCTACCACGGGCTCAGGAACGAGAACGGCTACAAGACGGAGAACATCGAGATCATCGATACCGAAAGGCTACCGTACCCTCAGCCGCAACCACCCGCCCCAGCCCCGAAGAGGCCCAACGAGGACAACGACCGCAACGTGCCCCAGGTCAATCCACATCCGTTGGAGTCCACGTGGCGGATAGCCTGGTCCTTGCACGTCTACGTCGCAGCGATCATGTTTACCCTGATGGCCCTCTACTCGATCTACAAGATCGTCCGCTTCAACGAGGCGACCAACCTACTCACCCAGTCCTACTTCCTCACGGTCCACCTGCTGCTCACTACTGTTTGCACCCTGAGGTGCTTCCATCTTTTCTACGACGCGTACAACCTAGGCCAATCACTGCCAGAGCCGCTGTCACGGGTGCTGATGTATCTGCCCGCGCCTCTGCTGTCCACCGCGTTTGCCACCCTGGTGCTCTACCTGGCGCGTTGCTCGGAGGCGCCGCCATTGAACAATAAGTTCCTCTCGCCAGCTGCACTGGTGCTATCCTCCACGGTGCACATCGTTCTCTGCGTCTCCCTGCACGTGTCCACCCACGTGCTAGGCTACCAGGACGAGGCGAAGATCCTGCCGTTGATCTGCCAGTGCATCTACATCATCGTCTGCGTCACTCTAGGCCTAGGCTACATGTATGTCTACCGGGTGGTGCGCTCGCAGATCCACGTGGCCAGCAACAAAGCTGCCGGTGCCAATCACATTGTTGGCGCTGATCCCACCACCGTGGCCTTGAGCACTGCCATCACCACCAGCATCGCCACCGCACTGTTCTTCATACTGATGGGCTTCGTGCAACTGTACGGCATCTTCGGCAACGTTCAAGAACGACCACAGTCCTATCCCTGGCTCTGGTGGGGTTGGCAGTTCTCCGTCAGACTCCTCGAGCTAGCTGTTTGCGGACTTCTAGCTTGGGTCGCCAGCCTATCGCAGTACCCCCTCAGGGAGAAGCAGCTGCAACAGCACACCGTCCACTCCGGGTTCGCTCTGTTCCCGTGCGGCAGCTCCACGTCCACGGAGAACATGGACGACGTGCTCTATCCGGCTATCTGCAGCACCAACCAGGCGATCCAGAATTACACGATGAGAACCGGGAAACAGGTTTACGACGATAGCTTCCCGCTGAACACGCTACCCGAGCATTTGAACATATCAGGTATCGACCCGACCGACCTAAATCAACCTCTCCTCCTAGACGGCTCGCTATAGTCCTTGTGGTATCGCGATATGAAATTCTTCGGTGGACCGTGTGCATACACACAGCTGATCGAAGGGTGGCTCTTGCGAAAAAGAATCGGAAATAGAAAATGTAGCTCCTCTCTGATTGTCGATAATTGTGAAACTATTAACCCTTTGCACTAGGCTGTCGCCTCTCAGGCGCCACTACAAATTGCTGTAGCATTCTTCAAAATATTGTTTGCATTGTTAAATATATCGGTATCTAATCAATTACTAAACATTTAGGTACTGTATAAGGTATTCTACTAATTTTATAACCATAAAATTTCAAAAATTGTAAGGTACGAAAATATCCTAGATCAGAAGAAATGTTTAATTTTCTACTTAAATTAGCTCCGAGTGCAAAGGGTTAAATAACGTTATTGAGGGGTGACCTGTTATTTCACAATGAAAATTTCAGTTGCTATTGAAAGTTCCATTAAAAAGTGCTCAGCAATGTGTCATAGATTTTTAAAAATTACACAATAATCATTGGTTGGTAATGTGTTAAAATGGCAGCATAATTTGTAGAATATTTTGAGAGGTCAAAATCACTGAATGCATATCGGAAATAGAAAATATAGCTTCTCTGATTGAAGATCAGCATTGAAACCGATAGAGTTTAAACTTTTGAGGACAAAGACTTCTTAAATCATTAACAATATTATTTTTCTTTAAGAATCAGATTTAGGTATGGATGAAGAATCGAACCAGCGATATAATTTAGCTGTCTTGTACGAGACAGTTCAAACGTTGGAAAGTCTGGTCGAATATAGACACCTTATCAATTCCGCATCGAATCGATAGCTTCTATGAACATAAGGGAGGCACAGTCCATTATGTGTTTTTGCATGAGTCGGGGCAGAATTGCGCGGACAAGATGTTTGAACAGAGATATTCAAATACTTGAATCGTTTGATCGCAGAACGTAAAGCATCAAATTAGGTCGCATGGAACAATGTGTCGTTCTACTTTCTCGTGTTTTGAGAGGTGCTTGAAATGCTGACTACCTGGCTAACAATATTGAAAACCGCGAAATAAGCGTTTCTCGTCATCATCGAACTTGCAGATCGGCCTGTTAAGAAAAGGAAGTTTACATAGAAGTCGAATAATTTTCTTAATTATTATAATCATTTGTAAACAATGTACTGGTATTCTTAATTTAAAAATGCATAAAAAATGTTACCTTTTTTAATGTACGTTAAATTGTTTGTTGTGTAGTCAACATTGTTAGCCTGGACCAGTGGTCGACAAATTCATATTAGTCAAAAGAGCCAAATATCAGCAAACTTTACTAGAACCATTTTTAGAAGCCGGTTAAAATTGGTACCCTGAATAAAACTAGAATTGAATTTGAATTTAGATATAACGCGCTGACTGGTTAAAATACCTTTAAATTTAAATAAAATGGATTTATTTTAAACACGTCATTCGTGGAAGAGCCACACTCAAGTAGCCAAAGACTCGCGAGCTGCATTTTTTTTATTAGAAAACCTCATATGAGATTTATTTCAACATAGTTACAAACAAAACGAAATACACCACATACAAAACAGAATATAATAATTACAAAATAGAATGTGGTTATTAGAGATACACAGATATTTTAATACAGACATATGGTTAGTTGGAACATTATAGACAAAACTTATACTTTAAGGCCACAGCTCGTCGAGCATTGGCCTAGACTGTAGGTTAAGAGGACTCTAGGTCCCGTAGACTCTAACAATTATTCAACAGTAATTGAAATTACTGTGAAAACGAGAAAGTGAGCCGTCTAGGAGAACGAGAGAAAGATCGTCCAGTTGTTTCGCGAGGCGCAAGAGTGGAACGGTATGCTAAGCATTGTCATTGTCGCAGGTACCTTCGAGAGACATTCCATTCGCAAGTCAGGCACCATGGGCCATTTCCCGCACGAAGGTCGCGGCTCGTTAAACCGACACGGCAATGGGATACAAACGTTGAGGAGTTCCGAGAGCAGGGGCCGGCATACACCTGTTCAGGGGATGCACGAGCAGACGCCGACCACGGGATCGACGATGCTGGTCGCCGAGGACGGGTTCGTCAGGTTCCGAAGCCTCGGAGCCGAAGACGACGAGCTGTCCGATACGCCCAGCGTGGTTGGCACCCATGGCAGAGGAAGCTCGCTGGCTGGCAGCGTGAGATTCAACGCGAGACATCCGGCCCTGCAGCATCAACACTCCCATCCGCACCCCCATCAACACCAACATCAACATTCGCTGCAACACCAACATCCGAGTCAGCATCAACACTCGCTGCAACACCCACATCCGAGTCAACATCCGACTCACCATCAGCTGTACAACAACACGTAAAGTCTGGCCGATTTCGTCGCCAGATAGCGATATTGTTCCATCGTTGACTCGGTGAGTTAGCACACCCAACAAGGAGAGTGCAAGGACGTTGTCACACCGATTTAGTTGAGACTCTGTATACTTATAGATCTCGATCTCCCATTTACGAATATATACCATTATAGACGCTAACACTCAATAGTTTTTGAGATATTCATAAACAAAGTTCTTAAGTGGTATACAATGAGACTTCCACCCGGTGGGCTAGGGTTCGATTCTCGTTTGGTGAAAATTTTTTTTTCATATTTATTTATATTATTTATTCGCTGTGTAACATTAACTTGTCTATATAAAATTGCACATTTATTACAAGTTGAAGAACAAAAGGATTAATAAATTATAAATAAATTCGCTGTGTAACATTAACTTGTTCGTAAGATATTGCACATTTATTTATATACAGGTTAAAGAACAAACGTATTAATAAATTATAAATAAATTAGCCGAAATTAATTCGTTATATACATCTAAAATAAATATTCGTTATATACCTCCTCTACAATAGCAGATTTAAGCAGTAATGTAAGAACTTTGTTTATGAATATCTCAAAAACTATTGAGTGTTAGCGTCTAAAATGGTATATATTCGTAAATGGGAGATCGAGATCTATAAGTATACTCTTGTACTTGTAAGTACTCACGCTGCCCTTAAGGTTCAGAATCGAATGACACTGCTCAAATACGGGAAATTAATTCGAAACGAGAAAGACGTTTTTCATAGACCAAATAGACTATTCCTGAATTCGTTTAAAGCTATATTTGTACACTAAACAGTTTTATCAACAGTGATGCAAAAATGGTACAAGTCACGACAGTTAATCAATTTCTGTTATCATGAAAACTAAGTTAGATACGTAATCTATATAAAATTTTAGCTGGATTTGTTCGTGTTTTTTTATGGCACTCTCGGTATCGGTTTTCCTTTTTTAAGAACACCGTTCGAGGAACAGTTGTAGAACGTTTCTAACCCGCATAGTTTTATAATAGCCATGAGTCTTTCTCGAAAAAGGATATTGCCATTCAGACGATCTTCTAATTGATGGAACGGCGACGTTAAAAAAGTTACGCGTTCCATTTCTTTACGATCCCTGTAGAAGTTCCCGCAACCGTTTTATCTTACCATGGAAGTTGATAAAAAAGAAAATTGACTTAAAACCGAGGGTCTAAAGTTCCCCGAAGCGGCGAATATAATTTAATAGAAACAATGAATTAGTGAGCGCGGCTCCGGCTCCTACGAGAAGACCGGGGCGACTATAGTTTCGAGGATTTTGTAGCTTAATGATGATGGGAGATAATGCGGTTTCTTCCGATTTAGAGTAGCAGTTCTGAAAGAGTAGGAAAGAGGTGATTATGAGCTGAGAAATAAAAAGAAGTTGAAGTGTTAATTGGTCTTTGAAAAGTTACGCCATTTTTACGGTATCGGTGAGAAGATTATTTTCATTTTACCTCGAACAGCCGTAGAACTTTTTGTTGGAAAAAAGTATCGAAGAACGATCGTGAGATAAAGTAGAGTAGTAGTGTTCGAATTACATTCTATTTAAACAATTAATACCTCAAATGGTTTCCCATTTTTTAGCAGTCTCGTTCGTTTGCTACTTATATTTGTTTTTATCCTAGATACATTTTATTCATAACTGGAAGAAAAAAACAGTCTTTAGATTTTCAATAATTGTGCTGTACTAAAAGAATACATAGAAATTTTCTTTTACATTGCAATCTTAAATGAAATTATTAAATAACGTTATTGGGGGTGACTTGTTCCTTCACAATGAAAATTGTTGTTGTTGTTGAAGGTTTCATTAAAAAGTGTTTAGCAATGTACCATAGATTTTTCAAAATTATGCAATTTGTAGAATATTTTTCCAGTGGTCAAAATGACTGAATGCGTGTTGTTTCAGTTTGTTGCAGATGCTTGTGCCACTCTCGTCAACGAAACAAATAGGATGTTCCAGGCTGTCGCGACTACGGTCTAAAAACCTTGAACTAATTTTATCTTATTCTATGTAAGATATGTCCTGTGTATAGATACCTACTTGCCATTCGCATTCTCCTGCTTCGCATCCACGTCCGAGCCGACGAATCCTTGGCCGTGTGGCATCGATATTTATTTGACGTTCTCAATTAAGCGAAGAAGAAAAAGAAGAAGGAGAGGGAGGAGACGATGACGATGAAGAAGAAAACGAGAAAAAAAAGTATACGGCGAACTCGCGTCAGAGTTTCTCTACCTGTTACGTGGGTAGTTCAGGGTATCTCGAATTCTTGACCTTATATTAGGCACTTGGTACTTATTAAGGTTCATGTGATTAATGAACGCTGTATCTCTCGCGAGACCTATAGGAGACATGCTTTCTTTCGTTTTTCCTTCCTTCGAGTAGTAAGAAACTCGGCTGTGGAACGTATCGGTGCGACAATGTGATTTGTGAAAATGCACGGTGCTATTTCTCAGACCCGATGGGATTCTATTCGTCCGAACGACCGTTCTACAATTAATCGAAATGGTATGTAAATGCGAACGAAATTTCCGCGCTCGATAAAACCACGCAGAAGTTCTACGAACGCCGGAAATTCCGAAATCGTGTACTCTGTTGAAGGCAGAACGTCACGCGATGAGCGATGTGGCCGAAGAGCAGGTGATTCTACGCCTTAAAGTGAATGAAAACTGTAGAATACAATTTTCTTGGATTATTCACAATAATGTCTTCACGGAATTATATTCCTTCTGCATGGAATATTCGGCTGGTGATCGATAGATTGCGGATTTACTTTACGAATGTATTTCTCTCAATACTTTTAATAAGTAACAGAACGGTATTCTTAGATCGTGTGAATTGTTGTTATGAAGGCATCGAAATCGCACTCCAGTGATTAAAATTAATCAAACTTGATATATTAATTATAAACTGCGGAGTTTTATACATTTATTGCTTATAAAAATGTCCAGAAAATACTAAACCGCAAAGTTTGATAGGATTCAATACTGTTTTTACTCATTTTGTATCCACAAAGACTATTACCACTGTAAGAATTATTTATTTGATCACACTTTCTTAAAATATCAGTCTAATCTGCAGTCTTAAATAATTATTTCTACCCCAAATCTGTCTACTTCCGGTTGCATCGCTCATTCCTGCTGTACACAAAAATCCGAACAGCTCGAAATGTTTGTAAGACGATCATGCGCCGAACGAATAGAGTTCTATCTCGTCTAATTTCTTGCCAGTAACTTCCTACTTATTCTCCTGGTAAAGGCTGCGACCCGGTCGGACTTGGAATGATTTGATGACACGGACACTTCGTGGAAAGTGTCCCGGTGTACTCCTATCCTATTCGTTGAGTTGTTCCGAATGATAAAAGCCGTGCAGAAGCGCTTGCACACCGATACACATGTCATCTTCCTCGAGATCCCACTAGACCGCTGATCGCGATCGACAGGAGGAAGTATATTTTGTAATGAACAGAGAATAAAAGAAAAAAATAAGGAAAAGAAAAAAATAACGAGGTGGAAACACACATTCACGTGGTCCAAAAAAGAAAACGAAGCAGACGCGTACTATGGAGAGAGTCGTTCTGCGATTCGGACGCTGCGAAATCCCGGAAACGGCAAGAAACGACGAAATGGGAAGAGTGAACTAGCAAAAACAAACAAAAAAAAAAATAACAATGGAGGAGAACAAGAAAAAGACTACGGCGTTGTACAGTCGATAATAATTTATCACTCAGTCCAATTGTAAGATTTATTTAGCGGTTAAGGCTCGATTAAGGATTCCCTGTTAAATATATACATATATATATATATATATTAAGTTACGTCGGTGTAGCCACTTAGGAGCTACTACTCGCGTTCGCTCGTAGGGACGGATATCAACGATTTCTGTTAAACGAGTTCAATATGTCGAGCGACCAACCACGTAACGATGTTTCCTCTCCGCGTCGGAGACCACGAAGGATTGATCTTCGCACACAGGCCAGCATTAGTTTGTTTTAAACCCTTCCCCTCTCCCACCCGTTCCCCTACATCCTATTTTTCATTTCTCTTTTAACAGTTTACTTTTAACTCCGATCTTTCGTTGTCAGGACCGTTGACGTGGATGTGCCCCTCAAAATCGAAACCCGATCACGTACAAAGCTCACACGCTCAGCTCATTTCGAAATTATCATGGTAATCTGCATGCGAATGGTTTTGAAATCGATGAGTTCGTTGACCGAGAACGATCAGGATTATTGTGTAATGTATATTTGATTTTAGCGGAAGTCTGCAGAGGTATATCGTAGAGGCTGCCACGTGAACGTTTACGTCGACGGTCCGGTCAGAATCGTTCTGTACACGTCTAAATGGTTTTTTTACCCCTCAGAACCTAAGGTACAAAATAGTACTTTCTACCTTCTTCAACTTCGTATATCGATAATAGGTTTAAGCGGTAAAGCGCAGTGTATATGTTTATATGGACATTGTAAATAAGGTATACGGGCTCGTCGTGAGTAGATATTATTAAATATCGTTGCGATAGAATTCGTGCAGGTTCTATCCAATACGCACCCACCCCATGGGATTCACACGTACAAAAACACACGTTTACCAGCGTACGAGAGACGTGCATGTACACGGCGGTCGTACATAGAATTGGCGGAACGAACACAGCGACTCTGTGAGGATGTGTAAGATTGCGAGTGGTGTCGAATAAGAATTTTGTCATTCTTAATAAACGGCTGCGTTCCTGAGCATTAGTAGTTTCGGCATAGCTTTTACATGTATCAGAACAAAAAAGTATTGTACATGTGTTATATCAAGAAACGAAAGTACACGAGAAACGGAATCAAACTGAATCGAGCACGAAGTCACTGATCACTGCGGGTAAATAACAGAGACAAGCGAAACCGGTTGTTAGGTTGTGAGACGACTGACTTTTATTATTGTAAGTCTCGTATGAAAATTTCAATCCGTTGGATCTGAAAGTTCGCTATTTTCTTACTGCTGCACCGAAAGACGTGTGTGAAATTCAATAGTGGCGCTTATCAGAGTCGCCGTGTTCGTTCTCTCGACAATATATACACACACTTGTAACATCGTTCTCAGTTGTAAATGCAAGACTCGTTTTTAATTTATGTGAAGAAATGGAAAAAAAGCTGTATTTATTATTGTGAAAAGAAAAACATTCCACACAGCAAACGTGATCAGTGTGAATGCGATCGACTTTTTTTTCGTGGGATTTTAATTGCAATTTTAGATTAACTAATAGCGCTAACGAACGAGGAACAAGAAAATGTAAATAAAAGCTTTTTTTGCGAAACACCTTATATGTTTATCCCAGTCACATGGTCGGTAATCGAGAAACGCGGCGGGTTAAAACAATTTTTTGTCGTCTTCGGTTACGCGTTTTTTTACATCGATTTTCAGACGTTTCTATTAATCCGTTTGCTAGGACCGACTCGATTGGTTCTCGGAATAAAACGAACGAGAAGGTCATAGAAAATTAAATGTCCGGGCTAATTTAACGGTGAGGAACGATTGGTAAAAGGCGGTGGAAATGCTCTGTGATCATTTAAATCGACTTTCCGGCACCAAAGCATTGCGTATTACAATCGCGTACCGAGAGTTCCGCTACTCGCGAAGCGTAAACTCCTGATTTCTTTAATTCCGACCGAAATTAACTTGGCCGTTTGCGACCTGATTATAAAACAAACTGGGTCTGCCCTCGTTGCGGAGAATACGCGTTTTTTATTTACTTGATCTCTTTGCTTAACTCGCTTCGTCTATCGGGGGAAACGAAAGAAAGGAATTCGTTAAATTCATGTTTCTCGGTATGGTTGGTCTCTGTAAGCCGACGTCGAGATGTAAACGAAGCAATCTTGTACAGGGAAGACAGTTATGTCGAGAGTGATGTAAATAAAAACTAGTACAATAGAATCCGGATTGTCAGACCGGAATATTTGAGTGACAGGACGTTCAAGTATTCGAACAATTTTGCCTAACAAGGAACACAGGATTGTGTTTTCAAATTACTACATAGCGTTTACCGATTCAATCGTGTTACCGAAATGCTGAACAAACGAGGACGCGTTGTCTTACGATTGCAAATGAATGATAAAAAGAATAGTAAAGAAGAATAAAGACTGATAAAGTTGCTTAACTTTTGTACAAGTGATTCCATTTTTTTATATTAAAGTTTATACAGGGTAGAAATTGTAAAGCGTTATAGACGAATATCTCCAAAAATATTGATCATGGATATTTGTTTGTAACACTTTATAATTTCCACTCTGTATAATACAGCAAAGTCGCGATCTAGCTCCCTGAGGATCTCCACGATCACTGTCCCTTCGCCTACCCCTTCCACTGAGGGCATCCCCGCGAGGGGCCAGGTGGGTCCCTTTCTACGTTCGACATTCTTTGTACTTTCCGTGCGGTCGACGCAGTCAAAAATATAGTTTCCCTATAAGATCTCTGTCCCTTTTCGGAACAGGCGGTGAGAACTAGATCGTAACTTTACTGTTATTTCAACATATACTTCCTATGCGAAAGGAAAATTGGTTTGTAGACGGAGGAGGAGAACCAGGGAAACTGCCCCTTCGGATGGGTCCCCCACTCTTACTTTTACTGCGTACGCGCTACACACGAACGTACCTCTACTCTGCCGGTGTAACCAGTGTAAATCTCACGGTGCGGTGGTAACGGTGGAAATGGGCGCGAGGGTAACGTGGAACTTACAGTGATCTGAATTACCACATCGCTAAAACTTGCTCCACCGACGAAAATAGTATTAAAATAGTGCTAAAAGGAATATGGAATATGGTAAATATGGAGAATGTAACATTTAATAATAATTGACATGCGCTATAATAAAAAAAATCAAATGAATAAACTTGAATAATATATTTTGTTCTGAGGAAACGTAACATTGCAAAATATTATAGGGGAAATAGATTTGACATAATTGTGGATATTAATTTACACTCTAGTATGCAATATTAACGCAAATTCAAAGTGTGCAGCTATTAACTCGGTATTATTCTTTATTAGTAAGATACTGGAAGTTATTACGAATAGAGTATAATTGCCGATTGCCCAGGTCTCACCGCGAGGAGGTTGCTGCACAGGACACCCTGAAAGTAAGTCAGTCATAGGCGTGAGCACTCTCATTTCCTCTCTGATTGCGCACACGGTTCTTTGCACAAAGCATTATTGCATCGAATGCTGAGTTTAACCATAGAGTAGAAAATCAGAAGATGGAAGGACCTTCTATCAGAAGTTTTGAGACTCCTAGTTTCCCGTTTATTTTCCGAATATTTACAACTTGTATATGATTTCCAAAAATACGAAAGTAATTTTTTTTATTAACAACTTAACCTTTTTATCTTTGTGTGTAGTACATTTATTTAATAGAATATATTGCTGTCTCAGATTTATCCATCGGGGCTTCTGCAGCACAATCGAGGCATTGCAGTGCAGTAGTGGAAGTCTAACTGTGTACCAGGTCTCACGGAGCAACTCAACCAGACGTGTTATAAATGATTAGAATATAATTTATATGTACATGTACGAAACAATCATTTGTTGTATGGATACGAAATGAATAAATAAAGAGAGTGTGGTAAACGTATTTACGGTTTTATTTGTCGAATCCCAATCTTTTCCCGAACATCCGATTTGTCGTTGAGTTTTACCAATGAATTATAAACATTTTCAAGCGTCTGACTAGCCGTTGACTTGTACTACTGAATTTCGGATACCACCTAAAACATCGTATTCTCCTAGTACTAAGTTCAATATTCGAGATTTTTGAAAATTTTCATCAATTTTCGACCGTCTGCCTTGCCGTTGACATGTACTACTGATTTTCTAAAATTTTCGGGCGTCTGACTTATCGCTGACTTGTACTACTTTTCGACAATTTTCGAAAAATTCTCGACATTTTCGACCGTCTGACTTGCCGTTGATTTGTACTACTGATTTTCTAAAATTTTCGGGCGTCTGACTT
>CM052341.1:8500008-8605115 GCA_028455595.1 Lasioglossum vierecki
TCCCGTCAGAATACATTCTAGAGGGCCTAAGAAAATCTATCGGTAACATAGAACCTCCAGAGACCTAGACAAAAAAAAACCAACAAGATGTAATGTCTATACTGATCTTGTCTGTGTCCGAGATTTAAATCTTAAATAAATAGTCATGTGGCAATCAGTGAGGTTATAGTTAATAGAATCATGAACTATTTCTAGTAGCTTTAAGAGGAACACTTAATTAAACCGGTTTATAGTACAAATTATGTATAGTAATATCAATTAACATGAAATTCTTAACCAACTCGATAAATAACTGTGCCGCTCGTATTGGCACGTTGACAGATTTCGCAAGAAATCCTACGCTTTGCTTTGAAACTCCACTTCCCCTTATTTATACGAAAGTAATTATCGAATTATATTAAGTCGGAAATGAATAAAACTTGTAATAATTAATTTTCATCCAGGGAGGCGTTGTGCCGCATTTAACCAATGAAGTTTTCGAGATGGTTACCACGGAACCTCAGTTTCTGTCTGTTTCATTACCTTCAATCATGCTAATGTGTAAAGCATTGAAAGATATTGGTATTAGTTTTGCAGATTTCGTCAGTATGCAGGTTTGTTACATTATTCCACATTTTCTACAACACTTTCTTATGTCATGACTAAATAGACTGCAGATCATTATGCAAAATAAAACTTTGTACCTGTATTGCAATGAATTAGAGTGAAGTGGAAGTTAATTTTCTTTCTGAATGTCTTCAATAGATTGAAAATAATGTAACAGTACTTTTAAATTTTTCTAATAGTTTCACTTTATCAAATTACACCTACTCATTTCTGTAATAAATGCATAAAATCCACTGCCTACTTATATCAAGTTGAAACAAACTTTTACACGAATAAAATTTTGATTCTATAATTAATTGACGATTAATGATTTTCTTCCAGAAACACATAAATTTTCTTTCAATTACCGATCCAGCTGTCTTAACACGTTCAGGCTTTCAAAAGCTTGATACCATTGCTGTATGGTCCAGAGGAGGAAGACACATAATGTCAGCAGATTCGTATATGGATATGATTGAAATATTTAAACCAGATTGCTATGTTGCTTTATGTGACGGGGATACTAACGTCGATAGTACCAGAAAAAGAGTTAAGAAAGCAGTGTGTCGTAGTAATACAATGTTCGAACAATGTTTATCTAGGCATACCAAGTCTGAAAGTTTGAAGTCGATAGGATTATTAGCCGCTGTTGAAGGTGGCTATGATGTAGATGCTAGATTAGAATCAATTGATTATTTAAAGGACAAACCTGTGATAGGATATGTAATAGACGGATTACATAACAATGGACCAGATGTACAAAATATTTTACCAGAGACGATTGAGGAGATAGTAAAACAGACTATTGTAAGCGAGAGATTTTCTTATATAAATGATCAAATGATAACAGCAATTATTTCAGAGTCTCTTGCCAAATGAAAAAGTGAAGGTATCAATGGGATGCTGGAATCCATTAACAGTATTAAACCTTATCGAATTAGGAGTAGATATATTTGATACGTCGTATCCTTATGTAACTGCACAGAATGCAGAAGCTGTAACGTTTTTGTGCGATCACAATACCTGTAATAACATATCACATGTAATATCGTTCAAAGAGAAAAGGTAATGCCAGTAAACGAATATATTGATCGAATTTATAACTGTTACGATTTTTAACTACTTATCATTTCAGGTATAAGGATGACTTTTCTCGAATATGCTCTCACTGCGAATGTCTAACATGCAAAAATCACACTAGAGCTTACATACATCATTTACAAAACACCAAAGAATTGCTTCTCGGAGTATTATTAATGATGTGAGTACTTCTCCATGTATTTAGTTAATATTTACATTTACGTGTTTTCTTACGGCGTCTATACAAAATTCTATTTCCAGACACAACGTTCACCAGTACCTCGAATTCTTTAAACTCATTCGAGAAAATATAAAAAACGGCACGTTTGACAAGTACAAAGAAAAAATTGCTTTAAAATTTGAAAGCAACAAAACCGAATCATCCAAACCATCGAATATAGTACAAATGGAACAATCAAGGATTGTACATGCGTAATTACGAACATATTTGTTTATTACTGAATTATTTATAGCACTACCTTCGTAAAAACAATAAAAAAAGTTGGAAAACTGGCAAAATAATTTCTATTCGGGTAAAAAATTCGGATCTAAGTAATTGTACGAGGAATTGCTAAAACTTTGCGGAAAGTAATCTAAGTCATAACTTCTACTATACTGTGGCGGTTTCAAAGAAATCAGTCTGTGTAATGGGTCGTGTAATGGTTTCTCAGCTTCCAACTGTGCTACTGCACAATCACTGCATAAGTCCATTCCATCTTGGCATTCTGTGCAATGCCACCTAGTGCCTGTTAAAGGCTCTTCGCCGCACAATGCACACTATAAACAAATGTAATTGTCCATAAAATAAGTCTGTAATTATTAATAAATTAATAATTTGTACCTTGTATCCAACGTGTTTGTACACTGCAGAGGAACTCTCCTCTTTCTCGATTTTCACTTGTCTCAACAAATCTATGTGCCTCAGCTCAGGATTATCTTCGATAATACTGTTCCCAGCATCATCCTCCTGTAGACATTCATTACAGTCCCATGATTATTGCGATTTACTTTACCATTACAGCGTATAATTGAACGAATACATACAGATTCCTCTGTAACTGTTTGTTCTTTACTCTCGTCAGGCATTGTGAAAGACATATCTTGATGCGGGAAAAATGTAGATCTTCTGAACAGGGAATAGTTAGCACGTTGATGCCTGTGACCTATTCCTTTCTTAATGTCCAATTTCATTTTAGGACCACGGCCAGGAATAGGCAGCCCAGCTCTCAACAGTTTAATAAAGTACTTTTGGACTCTACTAGAGACTTGTTTCGGTGTTCTATTACCTATCGATCAAAGAGAAATTAAAACAACACAATGAAGAAAAGAATCGTAGAGAACATACCTAAAGCATTAGCTATTTTAGTCCACCGTCTCATTTCTACTTCTTCCGGTGGATATTCTATCAGCAACTCTTCTAATCTTTTCTGTTCCTCCACCGTCCACAATTGATTGAACGTTTCGGGTTTGCTCTCGTCGAAAGCTCGTCCTCTTACTAGAATCTAAACGTTTCGAACAGAATATTTTATTAGACAGATTTCCAGAAGTATAGCTTGTATTCAGTATATAAAAAGACAATATATACCTTTCCATTTTCCTGTTCGGTCTTTGTTTGCACGTTGGGCAAGACGTGCCCGTGCCTGGTCTGTGGCCTCATGCGCATATCGGGTACAGCTATGTTATATTGCGACCAGTCAATGTAAGGAATTTCTGCGATTTTCTGCGGTCCTGGTAATTCTGGAAGTTCGCCATTCTGAATCTGTGCTACGAACGAGATCGGATCCTTCAGTGCTTTCGAACGGATAGACAGCAGTTTGTCCAGGTCTTCTATAGCCTGAGCACGTTGAGCTTCCAGAATAACAATCGTTTTCAAAAGAGTAGTGTAATCCTTGTTCCCCTTCAACGCTAGATGGTCCGATTCGAAATAAAATTCACCGGGCTCCTCGTCCTCGCATTTCTTTTCCTTTTCATCTTCCATCGCTAATCAAACGGTTAGCGCTGCCCGATAGGCTACACGCGTGTCCAGTGTATAACACCTTAACCTAAATTATTTGTCAAAGTGAATCAACACCGACGTGCGAAACGGTCTATCAAATAGAAATGACAGAAATACGTCGGTCTATTTTCATTAGCAACAAATGTTCCATTTGATGAGCAATCAGCGTACGAAAACCGATGAAAAATTATCGAGATAAACAGAAAGAAATGTATTTACCACCGGAACATGCCAAAATATATATTCTCGAATTCGGGAGACACGTGTGCTACCGTCATTTAAAAGTTGCTTATTATCTTCAGTCGAGATAACAGATATTACAACGCGCATTTTACAATCTTTATTTGCGATCGTAATCCTAATTTAATTTCAACAATCTTAATCGATAGTTGACTATCGCTAGATACGTGTCTTAGCTTTTTAGATTGTAAGACATAGTAATGCAAGAAAGTATTCGCGAATATCGTACCCGTACGATAATGGCTTTTTGTTTGATTGATTTACATTTGGAATGTATGCTTCAATTAAGATTGAAATCGTGTGAATAGTGTTCATTAAAAAAATGTCTATATTTTGTCTATACTTTAAAGTATAGACAATTGTAAAGTATCCAATTGGACTCCTTTGTCGAGTGCGATGATTCTTCCTTTATTTATTTAATTTATTATTTTTTAGTTAAAACTGACCGGTTCCAGATTTTTGATTTTACAATTATTGAAATTATAAAAATGATTTTATACGAAATTACGACAATAGAAGCCGCGCAAAGTCTAAATAAAATCAATCTTGTTATTTTTTGACAAGGGAAAATGTACCAGATATTTTTAGGCTCGGTAAGTTCGTGTTAAAGATAAATATAAGTTTTACAAATATAAATTACAACAAATAAGTTTGAGAGCTATATTTTATATTAGCAAACAAAGTTGTTTAAATTAAGTATATAAATTTCCAATAAAACACTTACAATAGTAGAGTCGAGTTGGCAATAAAATTAAAAAATGATTCCGAGTGCAAACGGTTAATTCAACGTTGTGGAAGCGCATGTGATAATTAAAATCAAAGTTCAGCGTATAAATATCTTTCTTGTTTGCGGCGTGTCATAATTTTCCTGTAAGTTCTAGCAAAACCAGAATTCGAGGGAATCAAGACGAACAGAAGAGTGTAGCAGCGAATGAGAAATTTTGATGTTCGAAATTTCACAAATTGAAAAATAAATTATGACGAACAACGCTGACGCGAAACCGCAGGAAACACCATTGTATTCAGCTTTAAACCTTGCCCTACCGTTCATCCATGCGAATCTGAGTTTGATAATAAGCTAGAGTGACTCAGACCATTAGCGCGAATAATATATAATTTTCCGGTTAAACCATTGGCGATAGAGGACAAAAACATCAGAGATATTGTCCATTGCTTCAACCGTATTATCTTATCGAATTTATCTATTTTTGACAAAACCTCAGAACCGCATTCCCAAATATATTCGACCAATTCCCGGATGATGACGCACTCTAACAACCCCCGCCATGTTGATGATCCTTTTTCGCAGTTCCCATAAATCATTATAGCTCGAGGATGGTGAGTGTGACTCATTGTTGATGGATAATCAAGTAGCTAAAATGCCGCTTGGTAATTACTCTGATGAAATGACTGTAATGTAAAGTATTTAAACAAGCATACGCGCGATGCAAATTATTTTAAACAAGGAAGACTTAATCAGTAGATTATAGTTTTCTTATAACTAATCAATTTTATTTAAATTATTATATATATATTTATTTACGAATTATATCGCAATGAATACCAACACTAATCTATAATGACAAAAAATCCACAAGTCCACTTTATTTTGAATCGTGCATCTATCTTGGAAAAGAAAATATTTGACTTAATGTAAAAACACGTTTAAATGATATGTATTAATTTTTCGAATTAAAAGTAAATTAAAATGAATTGATTCTGCCTGTCATTAGGATTTCCTCGAGAAACCTTTCAAACACGCGTTTAAACTCGAAAAAATATTAGATTTTCGAGATTCCGCATCACCTTTAAAAACAATTTCATTCGGAAAGAGCATCATCTGCTGTTCTAATTAGTACCCTAAACGCTCTTGCTGAAAATCTCGCCGATCTCAGCTCGCTCTAAGATTTCGCCTTGATCCGCAATTTTCGGAGTAAACAGATCTTTTGGCACTCGTTAATCACTACTCGGTCAGCTGTGTACCAACGCGACTGTACCATCCGATTAGTATACACTATATCCAGAAGCATTATCTCAGGCTCTTTTCGAATCGGTTCTGCGGGCTGTCCCCCCTTAAAAATTAGTGGACGACGACATCTCGGCTACCGATCGCGACAGATATTGGAAAACGACTGTCGTCGTACGGGGTACGGGGTACCCTTATCAGGGGAATCATTGTGAGCCCGTAAAAATAAGCGGCCAGCTGACCCGTTAACACTTCAGTCTCGGTCTGGACATCTTCCGATAACGTCACACGCGGTCTTCGATCTGGCTCGAAGAAGCCAGCCGATTCGTCGTGTCTCCGTCGCGCGGAATTAGCGCCGGTCGAACTCGGCCTAGAAAATCGGTTTGCTGGTCTAAAAGATGGACTTTTGAGTCGCGGAATCGTCCCCGTTCGATCGAAAACATCGGTTCACCCGGTTCCTCGTGATTTACACCCGTAAACGCAGCCCGGAAAATGGCACAGGACCAAGAAAACGGGGCTCGGAAGGTCGTGTTGAAAAGGGAGCTGGGCCTCTTCAGCGCGGTCAGCATCATCTTGGCTGTCATGATCGGTAAGAAACCAGCTAGGTTCGAGTAATCTTTTCGATTAGAACATTAGAAGCGCCAGTTGAATAGCAACGAACCACTTCCGATTTCTTAAATTGCAATCGCCGTGGAGGCGAGCATGTTCTCGTCAAACTGCTGGCCTTCGCGAGTTCCTCTGGGCAAAGAATAATTTTTAACTTCTAAACATATATTAGGTGTATTCTTTTATGAAACATCGTTCGTTGATTTCAAGTGGCATTATCCTAGAAAGTTGCGTACAACGGTTGGTCCGTGAAAAACATATCAATTAAAGTCGTTTTAGGCGATACCGGGTGATTAACCGCAGAAGACAGAGAGCTTCCGACGTTACGCAGCCGCAAATTGTTTCTTTTTTGAAACGATAATTATCGAACAGATTAGGCGGCGGAATGCTGATACAGCAAATTGAAATTCGACCGTCCGCGGCGCGTGTCGCGTGGTCTTCCTCAGCGTCTTCCTCCGATTGTCTCGTTTTTCAAACTGTGCAAACGATTACAAAGTTTCAGCGGAGCGATTACTAACACGCTTAAATACGGCTACCGAAGGTTTCGAGCTTCGCACCGTGTTATCGATGATGAGAACTTATATAACGGAGGTTCTTCGGGTATTTCGCTGGAGAGCTTTCGCGCTCTAGCTCTCGGTAAAAATGTACTCGTTGCATAAACATGGCTAAAACAACCTTCTGCCGCAGCAACGTGAAATAAGAAGCGAAACGGTGCGCAAAAAGAGTTCAAGGCTTCTGGCATTGCTGAAACAAAAACAATGGCTCCAGAAATTTTTAACACGTCCCGTGGCGAGCCGCTTTTGCTCGACAATTAAACAAACTCGCGTGCTCCGTTCTACACTGCATGTTCTAATGGAAATATATTCTACAAATATATACGTCAATCCAAATTTCTATTGCGGTGCAATAACAATAACCTTTTCAAGAATAAATTGTCAATTTTTTATCAAATAAAAATGCAATTCTTCCTCGTTCTTCGTAAAATTTATAATAGAACCATTTTCCCTCCGTTCGACGTGTATACTCGTCTGTGGATGATTTTTAAAATTAAATTCCGCAGTTATGAGGTTAAGTAAACGAATTTTCTTCGAAATTATCTAATTCAACGAATGTATTGATAACAGATGAAATGTTCTAATGAAAAACACCGGCGTGTTTTACGTACGTTGGCCGATGTTTGACGCGCGTTCGAGTCACGCGGCGCATCCGACACCGAATTACGCGGTGGCGCGTGCGAAAGCAATTATTTGGACTGAGGCACGTGTTGTCTAACCGATTCGAATGTGAGCGATCGAGAATCGACACTGAATCAACACAAGTTCTTGCTAAAGCTAGGATTCAACATTAATGAAGTATAAATCGTGACGCGTTAGGAGAGCCTGCTTTGTAGATCCAGACAATTTAAATTGAATGACCCGCTAACGAAGTCGCGAATCTTTTCGCCGGTCTCGCACAGCGGACAGTTCTGTCTTTCTGTTTGTGTTCGATGCGATTGACCGCGGCGGGATATTGTAAATACGCTTTATGTATCGGCGAGATACATATTGAATGTAGATAACTTGCCAGTTTAAATGGTTCAATGCACTAATTAGCGAGAATATTGTGAAATTTGAAGGTCTGCGGCGACGCGTTCAAAAGCAGTTGACGGTAATTGCTTAATTGTGTGGATCTGAATAAGGTTCGGCTTTTACATTAATAACGATCACGGTCTTGTTAATAGGGAGTCAAAGAACGTCGGCAGATTCACACGGCGGCGGAGGGTTGCGTTTAGCCTGCTGAATGCAAATGGTGTATACAGAGTACGAGTCGTATGATTTTCATCACGAGATAAATATTCTTAATACGTATTATCTCTTCTAGGAACAATGGCCGTCTTATCTGTCACTTAAATGTTTAAAAATATCGTTTACAGATCGTTTTATTAGCCGATTTGTCCTGTGGTAAAAGATATGAATAGATATTCTAATTTATTTTCGTCACCGATCGAATCATCCCGAAATAATTCGTATCGACGGTGTCATTATACATATTGTACACGTGTTCCTTATTTGAGACACACGTTGCATTTCTCAAATCCATTAAGCTCGGCATAAGCTCGATTTAAACATTAAGTAGTATTAAATGTTGTTTCCTAAGGTCACGTGTTACACCTTCCGGTGCACGTGGGCTATAATACCTTGAGCGTTTAGCACTAAAAGATGTTTACAGTAAATTTGTTCAGGGAACGTGAAATCTAGACAAAATCATTTATCCTAACAAAATTAGCGTCGTTATACGTAATTTTTAGGACAGCATATTGGGGTGAGCAGAAAAGTAATATTGGTGAATTTTAATATTTTAAGGTGAAATAGAGCCCATTTATTTTATTATAATATTTTTATTTAAAAGAATAAATAAGAAAATATTTTATTGATTAAAGATTTTAATTCACCTTCAGATACCGAAATTCTTTCTTGTCAACCCAATAGTTTGTACTCACACGTAAAAATAAAAATTGGCTGGATTGTTTACCACGTTTTTAAAATGTACAGATGATTGAAAAGAATTATCGTGTTAAATTATCCAGTGGATCATTGTGACGATCACAATCAATTTGGTAACCCTATTCACCGACTTCACGAGTACCAAGCCCCAATTCTTTATCTGTGACATTACGATACGATCATATGAAGTTCTCGTAGATTAGCCGGTGTAATCTGGTAAATCTGGATCGATCGAGATTATTGGGGACAAAGAAAGAAAAATACGATGAAGGCGGTGGTCTTTCGTTTATAATTTATGTCTCGGTTCGAGAGAATTAGTTCGGACACCGTGTTTGCGCTCGTATAAGCGAGTAATTATGAAAACTGACGTAACATTTCAGTAATTATGCGTACTAGTTTGACACGATTAGGAATCAAGAGGGTTAATCAAGGTTAATTGCTGACCCACACGCACGACCATTACGAGGCATCCTTCTCAAGTACATCTCGCTGATTTTAATCAACTTTTCCAGACTGACAAATCTGTCGTACTTTCATTTCGTCCGTAAACGCCGCGATCTTCAAAGACGGATTCAAAGTCGTGATTTGTACGACTAAGTTCGTAATTAAATTCATAAGTTAATCATTTCAAGCAGAAAAACGCTTGAAAATAAATAAATGAATTTTTTATAATCTTGTAACGCTAATATAAATAAAAATTGTTTAAATATTAGTACGATTATTCGGTGATTTTTGTTCCATATCTTTTCTGTGTAACGAAACACGTATTTGGAGCATTCTACGGAAAGTTAATGCAAACAGTTTCGAAACATGAGTTTTCTCTAAAGAAAATAAAATTATCAACCATCTCCTGCATACCTTCGATATCGGTGAAACTTGCGTTGGGCAACACGTATAACACTGATTATGCTGCTGAATAAGCTAAACGCGACAGTTTCTTAACTCCATGGTATATATAATTTCCTTTGTCTCTGTTGATTCGGCAACAATTTTTTATGACTTAATTGTTGACAACAGCGACTGTTGATAATTTACAAAGGAAACAGAAAAACATTGTCTTGTTAATTACAACTAATTGCATTATAACTACACTGCAATAATAACTCTTTTGATTACTGAACTCATCGTACCACTTGCTAATTAGGAAGCACGTTCGATATATTAATTTTACGGCTTTGCGATAAGCGATTATATAATAAAACAAGCTCTTTCCAAGTCACTGCATCGTTATATTATCTCGCAACTTTATCTCCTCCGACTCTGATAATCGCATAAATACACACGCACTTCTTTAAACAAAGATTTACATAATACATGAGCAGAGATTATATTTCACATACAGTGAAATGACTCTTTGATTGCTAATTCATTTTTAAATTTAACATTTTCTAAGCATTTTTCTATACTCCTATCATCCTCTAATGCAATTGTTTAATCTTTTTATTTCAAGGTTCGGGAATCTTCGTGTCACCCACCAGTGCCCTTGAAAGATCAGGATCATTGGGTTTCTGTCTAATCGTTTGGGTTAGTTGCGGTCTGCTATCTCTACTCGGGGCTTTGGCCTTTGCCGAATTGAGTACAGTGGTTCCACGATCAGGCGCCGAGTATGCCTATTTCATCGAAGCCTATTCTCCCTTGCACGAATATGCTGGTCAGATACCAGCGTTCATATGTTCCTGGGTCTATGTAGTTCTGCTGAGGCCAGCTGAAGTGGCAGTGATCATGTTGACATTCGCAGAGTACAGTGTGCAACCTTTTTCCCATTATCTAAGTGATCTGCCAGAAGAATCGATGCGTCATTTGAAGAAACTGATAGCTATATTAGCTCTCGGTCTGATCACGTACATTAATTTGACGAGTGTGAAGCTGTATGTGAAAATGCAGAACATATTCACAGTTTGCAAAGTTGTTGCCTGCGTAGTAGTAATTGCTGGTGGAGCGTGGTGGCTCTGGACCGGTCACACAGAGCTTCTGGAAAAGCCATTCCATGGTACCACCACTTCTACCGGTGATATAGCCCTGGCCTTCTACAGTGGATTATGGGCTTACGATGGATGGACGTCTGCTGCCATTGTTACAGAAGAGATACAGAAGCCAGAAGTCAATATACTCAGGAGTATTTTAATCGCTGTGCCATTGATCACTGTGCTCTATGTTTCCATGAACTTAATGTACATGGCTGCATTAACAATGCCGGAAATGGTTGGTGCACCAGCTGTTGCTGTAGTCTGGGCTGACAAAGTGTTACCGTCTTGGTTGGGCTTTGCAATTCCTCTTGGCGTTGCCTTGTCTACGTTCGGTTGCAGTCTAAGCATCCAATTTGGTGTATCGAGACTTTGTTATGTGGCTGGAGGAGAGGGCCATGTACCAAGAGTGTTCAGCTTCGTTCACATGGAAAAGATGACTCCAGCCGCGGCTGTAGCATTCCAGGGCATCCTAGCATTGGTTTTCATGCTTGTAGGAAACATAATCGCGCTGATCGAATTTGCCAGCTTCTTGACCTGGGTATTTTACGGACTTGCTATGGTGTCTTTGCTGATCATGAGGAAGACAAAACCAGAGGCACACAGGCCGTACAAGGTGCCGATTGTGATACCCTGGTTGGTATTGGGTATTGCTATTTTCTTAGCTGTAACGCCGATGGTGGCCGAGCCAACACCTAAATACCTCTTTGCATTAATATTTATTTTATTTGGTCTTGTCATTTATCACACGTACGTGTACAAGAAAGTCAGAAGTAGTTTAGCAGGTGAGTACAATCGAGTACAACATAATACAACATAACTAGTACAGTTTTTTCACTCAGAATTGTTTCTTTCTTTTTTAGCCAAGCTCACATACCTGATTCAAGCATTATGTTTAGTTGTTGCTCCGGATAAAGAAGACTGATGTGATGTAATTTTATAGTTAACACTTCACGTATGTACATAGCGAAATATGATTCACTTACATAATATTCAGGTTGGGTTTCAACAATGTAAGAAAACGAGATTGCTGTCCTTATCATCTTCATTATTCAAATCATGTCAGAAATTCAGTCTTTATACGGTACGAACAGTAGAATCAATAGATACACTGTGTTATATAATATCAAATAACATTTTTACTCAGTTTTATATTTTGAACAAAAAAATTCTGCAACTCCGTAAGACGTAATTGTAAAGTTACCTCAGAAGTATAGCAACATTTTAAAAATATTGTGCAGTATTGTAAATGTTTTATAAAATAATTCGCTAAGATATAATAAATATTAATTATATCACAAAGTTCAACATGTAAAAGTGGAAGATATAATTTACAGAAATATTCAATATTTATTATATCTGTACATAAATATACTCTGTAATTCAAAATATTGTAATAGCAACATTTTTATACTATACAAAACATGTTATTACAATATTGTGATAATAAATATTATAAATATCAATCAACCTCATGGTGTAAAAAATACTACAAAGTTTTGAGAATTGTATAAACGTTACCAAAGATGAACATACTTTGACATATGTCCTTCGTTTTGTTAATGTAGTATTTTACTTACTATCCCTTCTTTTTATAGTCAAAGCATCTACGAAATATACAACAAAAATAGAGATTCATGTATTATTACTTTAAGGCACCTGTTCAAGGCTTTTATGTAACTGAATTGAAAGTTACATTCAATGCTAGGAAAGCTCAATGTACTTATTTCTTTAAGGAACGTTTCTTAATGTAAATGTCGATTTGTTTTGTGTGAATGATAATTATGCTTTATCATTTTTAACATCTTCTCTTTGACTATCTTTAGTGTAACAATTCGAAACAAAAATTATGCAGTAAAATTGAAGTTACCAAATTATACTAATTAGTGTCATACTGGTGATATGTTATTCTGGTGCACCACACTTTAAGCAGGTTTGTCTTTCACTGAAATATATTCTCATTATTTTATTCTCATTTTATTTTGTAACAGGAATTACTCACCTTAATAATTGATGCAATTTTTTCCCAAGTTCATTACATAAAGCTGTTTCAGCTGCGAGTGCAGTATCTCTTTCTCGTAATTGTTGACGCAAATGGTAAATAGTATCCTCTAGTGCTTCAAAAATTGCCTGTAAAGAAATATTATACGATTAAATTTGACAAAAGCATTGAATACTTAATGGTATTAAGGAACTTCATTCAGAATACTAACTCTAGATTCCTCTGCAGTATCTGATAAAGCAGGTGGTTCGTCCAAACAAAAAAATTCTCTGACACAGGCAGTGCCAATCAGGACAGGACTGCTTAAAACACCATTAACGAAAGCTTGAAGACGATGTATTCTTTCTTCCAAAAAACTTGGAGCAAAGTTATCGCCGAGCCATTTCTTTCTTGGCAAACTTAAATGTGAAATCGGTACTTTTTGCCTTCTTAGTTGCGACAATAAACGAACAAAGTCTGTGTACCGTCTAAACACAAACCAACAGTCTCCATTTTTTAATTCTACACGTAACTTGTAAACCTAAGAGAGAGAAATACATTATAATACTTCAAATACTCATGTGTACTTATCAAACAATAAATTAGGAATTTTATCAACCGTAAATCTAGCTCTTTCTTCCATAACTTCGTATCCGACGATCGGTATTCTTAGGTCCTCACTGGTCAACGGTGGATGCAAAATATTTGGATTTGCATTGTCGTTGCCAGGATAATTGAATCGTTGTACTGTGAATGTATTGGAATGACTGGATCCATCGGAATCAGGACTATCGAGTGCTCTCACCGTTCCTGATTGAGAACCCCTTGCTTTACTAATTGCAAGCGTTACCTCACTAATACATCCCACACCAGACTCTGACGTGGACATTTTTACCACCAACAAACTAAATGAAATCATGCATACTTAAAAAAAATTTAAATTAAATTATTGCAGGAGCATAAAACACTACATCAATTAATATCATCTGTTGTGCTTGCTTCAGATGATCTCACAGAGTAATATTACTGTGAATATCATTCAATCTTCCACTACATTCATTAAACTATTAGAATAGTATAAAGAAATACGACCAAACACTCAAATAAAACATAAAACACTTGAAAACTACAGCATGTGTAACAATATAAATGATTGCGAAAAAGAAGCAGAGAATAACAAAGGAAAAAATGTAAAGAATGACTTTGTCTGTATTTTACTGCGATACAACAATTCAACAGATTGTCGAATGTATATGTCAAATCTATACTACTCGTTAAATAACACAAAACACTAACCTCGATATGAAAGATTTTTACAGTATCACTTTACAGCTGTTCTTTCTACTGCAAACTATTTGAAATGTTATGCCATACTTCGTGAAAGTTTATTTCATTAATAAACTTCTAATCTAAAATCGCTTTCTCGAAGAAAGAATGTAAAGTTGACATGGCGTACCTACTCCGAGTTTGGAAATATAAAACCATTTCCGTAAAACAGTAACAACTTAGATCACAAACTAACCAGTGCTGAGATGATCTTGGTGCTAATTGGCTAAGATTTCTCTTAATTCTTAATTCTTAATTCTTAATTCTTAATTCTTAATTATTAATTCTTAATTCTTAATTTTTAATTCTTAATTCTTAATTCTTAATTCTTAATTCTTAATTCTTAATTCTTAATTCTTAATTCTTAATTCTTAATTAAATGGATTTTGTAAATTCATTTGTCAATTAAAAAATCCACAAACATGCTACATTCAACGAGTTGAGTTATAACGTTTGTAATTATACTTGACAATGAATATGCATTTCATTTTTCATAATACATATATCAGAGAGAGAAGTTTGTAAAAAGAATTGTAAAGAAGGCTTTACATGCAACTATATATACCACTCTATATATACTTGGTGTACATTTGTGCATACACACAGTTGCGTTAAATGTCTGCATTGACATACGCGGCACTGTGGAAAAACACGAATCCAAAATATGGCAAGTTCTTCGAGGTAAATTTTGTAGAAGTTTTACCTCATAGATATGAACTAACATTGATATCATTCGTAATAGTGTTTTCTTCTATTAGCTGCTGTTGCTCGATATTAGGTCGAATTCGGTTGAAAATAGAATAATGTCATGGACTTTGGTTATGAAATCTGACAGTGTTTGTTTGTTTTTAATGTGCTCTTGACCGATTGGTTCTACGAAGAAGATTATGTTATTTGTAGCATTCAGATTTCTATTCTTTTCTCTCTATCCGTTTCTTTTTAACGCGAGACGTATTTTTTGTAGCTTTATCGGTATTACAGAGAAACACGCCACTTCGAGATTATACTCGATAATAAATTAAAAACGAGTATAAATGTATACGATCTCTTACGATCGTAACTTTACAGTTATCTTGATGCAAAGATACTTGTTTATATTGTTATGATCTAGATTAATATCTGGTATACATTTCCTTAACATTTTTCTTGCAGACACGAAACAAACAAGGTTTGTTGTTACGCACATCCAGATGCACCACTAATAGAAGATTATCGTGCAGGTGATCAAATTTGTTCAGAGTGTGGCTTAGTCGTAGGAGATAGGTAAATATAATATACAGAATAATATATTTGTTAATATTGTTAATCGCTATTCTAACATTTCATTTTATACTCGCAATAGAGTAATAGATGTTGGTTCAGAGTGGAGAACCTTTAGCAATGAGAAAGCAGGAGTCGATCCGTCCCGTGTGGGAGGACCAGAAAATCCACTTCTTAATGGTTCAGATTTATCCACCATGATCGGCCCGGGAACTGGGGCAGCATCTTTCGATGCTTTTGGTGCTTCAAAATATCAAAACAGACGTACAGTGAGTGTAACGTTTTCTCCTTTTCGCCTGTGTGTTATGTAACCTATCTTCCTCTCTGTTAATTAATTACATTCCTTTCAGATGAGCAGTTCTGACAGAGCACTGATTAATGCTTTTCGTGAAATTAACGGAATGGCTGACCGCATTAATTTGCCCAAAACTATTGTCGATAGAGCTAATAATTTATTTAAACAAGTGCACGATGGTAAAAATCTGAAAGGTCGTGCCAATGACGCGATTGCTTCAGCTTGTTTGTATATTGCCTGTAGACAAGAAGGTGTACCACGTACTTTCAAAGAAATCTGTGCAGTCAGTAAAATCAGTAAAAAAGAAATTGGAAGATGTTTCAAATTGATTCTGAAAGCACTTGAAACTAGCGTGGACCTTATCACTACAGGAGACTTTATGTCTAGGTTTTGTTCTAATCTTGGCCTTCCGAACATGGTGCAACGAGCTGCTACACATATTGCAAGGAAAGCAGTGGAAATTGATATTGTACCTGGAAGGTCACCTATTTCTGTTGCAGCTGCTGCAATATACATGGCATCACAGGTACTTAATATAATAATAAAAATGGTTTTCTTTATGTGTTATTTTCGCAGTATTTGTACATTCATATTGCATCGTCGTTTTCCAGGCTTCAGAAGATAAAAGATCTCAGAAAGAAATTGGTGATATTGCTGGTGTAGCCGACGTTACAATTAGACAGTCTTATAAGCTAATGTATCCCCATGCTGGGAAATTATTCCCAGAAGATTTCAGATTTGCAACACCTATCGATCAGTTGCCGCAAATGTAAAGTTAACACATGGCCTTATATTTGAATGTATATTTTATCACGTTGAAGCAATAGTTAATGTGTTTACAGTAATCATCTATAAGTAATCCAACCTCTCTCTACAGCATACATTCCTAAGTAATCAATGAAACATTGGTATTATTTAATTTATTACGTATTAAGTACACTTTTTGTTTCTCTTATTTTCTGCTGTATTTTGTTCCTACGATATAGGTATTTGCAACAGCTTGATAATTTATTTGGTGTGGATAATTATGATAATTAGTAAGTTCACTATCAGCGAATGTTTTGTGTAGTAAAGTATCATTGAAAAAAAATATAGAATAAATAAGAAGACATTATCAAGAATATTAGAATATTTCGAGTACAAAGTTAAAAGATTTGCACTACAATTTTTGTAGACGGAAATATGGAAAACGTTAAATGTATATTTTCATAGGTATGTTTTGATATGTTTGAGATCAGACTACAATTGTAAATGTAATGTTCTTTACTCTGTACGATAGTATATTAAATTCCGAGCATTACTTCAAATTAATAACATTATATAGCACACTATTTTTCTTTGTATTTGATCTTTGGGAAAGTATTTTGAGGATTGCACGTAAAGTAAAACACAATAGGCCTTAACGTGAAAGTACCACATGATACAATTACATAATAAATTCTGTGATACTTTTATTAAACGTATTATGTCATATTTTCAATCGCCGAGTTTAACTACAAATTATGGAACAATCTTTTTGATAATAGCGAAGCGATTTGCGTGAACATTTAAATTGGAACAAGATAATGATTTTCTTATTTTTAAGACAAAGGAAATAAAAGTCAGTACAAAAGTACCAACAAATTATTTTTAATTATAGCAACTTGAAAAGTGCTATGTAAAAATTTATATGAAATTATAATACCCTAAGCTTACAAACGTACATATCGTAAGTATCCGAAGTTATATGCCAATAAAATGAATTGTTACAATAATTTGAAGAAATTTGATTTGTCAACCCCTCCACAGTGCATGTAGTTATACAATCTGATTCAAAAACATCTGTATTTGTCACATTGACTAATGTCATTCTGCAGCTGAGTGAATGTATCAACAATAAAAATTTCTACAACATTCACAACAATTATTTACCATATACATTGAAATTCTTTAATCATTGTTTTATCGAATACCCTCGAAATATTTTCAGTCTTTAATTGAAATTGTAAACGGCACGATATAACCTGTTAGCGAGTGTTTGACAGTAAAATTTGAAATGTTCGTTTCGCTGTGTAAAATATAAATGATTAAACAAAAGTGTAAGCCTTGTTCTTGCCTTTTTTTCTGAGTATAATACAAAATGAGTTCGGTACCACCCACTAAACCTCCGAGAGGTATCAAACCAACAAAGGAAACAGTAAGGTCTTCAGCAATTTATGTCAATTAATGTGATTGTTACATTTTGTGCTTTCATTGGAAATATTTTTCAGAGTGGCTTACTGATTTCTGTAATTCGTGCGTTATCAGCAAGCGAAACTAATGAACAACGAGAAATAGAGAAAGCTAAACTTGAGAAGGAGTATAAGAAAAGTGATCAACGACTTGACGAGCTGGTCTCGCTACACGATCAGGACCTGACACAAGTTATGCAAGTAAGTCCACCTGCTGAATATTAGGTTGTACCAAAAGTTTCTTTCAGAATGTGTTCCTTTAATATTACTAAATAAATATTAGGTTGTCCTGAAAGTTGGTTTTCGATTCATGTAAGTACTAAACATTAACATAAAGATTATCGCATTTTTTGTATTTACTTAGCAGCATTGAAGGAACACATTCCACAAGAAGCTTTTGGGATAATCTAATAATATAATTTCACGAATTTCGGTATATTTTAATAATGTTACGCATAATACCTTGCATTTTAGATTTTTAGTGCTCTGTCAGAAAAAGTGACAGCTTCGAGAGAAAAAATTCATGCAGTCAAAGAGAACTTGAACGCCTGTAAACAATTATTGAGATGCAAACGTGAAGAATTATTAAACTTATGGTTAGAAGGAATTGAACACAAGCATGTGTTACACCTATTGAAAGATGTGTAAGTATTATTCTCTTTCTCAAGTTCAATGTGGATATTAATATTAATTAACAATGATCGAACAACTTTTTGTCATTGCAGGACACCTGACTCTTGCACTAGGATGTTACCTCTAACCGATACAGATGCATTATCAGTTTCTACAACGTATAATGCAACATCAGACTAATAATTACTATATTAATAGATAGGTAGAAATAAATTGTAATTTTATTTTGTATTTACATGTAATAATAAATTGACTGTAAACTGTAGAAATCTATTTTCGTTTTTAATGAAGAATATAAGCATGCATTATAGTACGAATTTGTAATTTCTCATCGATAAGATATTTATGTATATATGTATTTTGTTTGTCATGATAAGTTGTTTTATCGATCTGTTTACTTCATTAAATAAAAGAAAACTTTTTACGAAACCGGATGGTTTGCAACAATTATGTGTTAGGATAATTTTATTGCAATACTTTCAATTTCATCCCTTTGCTTTCAATCTGTTTCAATATTAGGATGGTTCCTGGTTATATGGTGCACGTGATATTTCAGGAGCAGTAAATTTTCTTATCACTCGTGTGCATATTTTATACGATAAAATAAATTTACATGAATAAAGTGATACATATAATTACATTGATAGAGTTTACATTACGGTACGAGTTTGTAATTTCCCGCCGATAAGACAATATATATGTATATATTTTGTTTGTCATGATAACTTGCACTACCGACCTGTTTACTTTAATAAAAGAAAAATTTGCACGAAACCGGGTAGTTATCTAACAATTATATGAGATAGGATAATTCAATTGCAATATTCTCAATTTCCTCCCTGCTTTCAATGTTACTGGTTCATGGTTATATGGCGCACGTGATATTTCAGTAGCAGTACGTTTTCTTATCACTCGTGTGTATATTTTGTATGATAATTGATTGCAAAGTACATGCGGAAGAATCTATTAAGAAACAATTTAGTTTTACGTAGTCTGAGGAATAAAAGCCTTCAAAACGATTATCGTAAGTGTTTCATTAAATATTGTATATGGGTTATTTTGCAACATCCAGCGTGTCTATCTTATTGTTATCATATTTTTAAATAATAATTAAATATTTGTTTGATTTCTAAACCCCTGTTTAGAGATAATTCCGTGAAAATATGTCATAGCACTGACAATTCGTATAACGAATATTATGACATTGCCTAGCGATTTAATTATTTAAGGATAATGCTCAAACATTTCACACCAATATTTCCTCATTAGTGTCAGTAATATTTGTGTTTCATATATTAAATTACTTACTGCACGTGTACAAGCTTCTTGTATCAAATCTATTTAAAGTATCGTTATATTGTTGCAGGTAGAGATGGGTACATTGGAATTAAAACACACTTTGAGCGGTCACAGAGGAAGGGTGTGGAATGTTTGTTGGCATCCAGCGGGTACATGTTTCGCGTCTTGCGGCGAAGATAAAACTATAATAATTTGGGGTCAACAAGACTCCAAGTGGGTTATGAAAACTATCCTTACCGAAGGGCATACAAGAACTATTAGAGAAATAGCATGGTCCCCTTGTGGGAATCACATAGCATCGGCTAGTTTCGATGCCACTATTGCTATATGGGATAAAAATTCAGCTCAATCCGAATGTACTACAACCTTAGAAGGTCACGAGAACGAAGTGAAAAGTGTTAGTTGGTCTTGTAACGGGCAACTGTTGGCTACTTGTAGCAGAGATAAATCTGTTTGGATATGGGAAGTGAATGATGGTGAATATGAATGTGCTGCTGTCATTAACGCTCATACTCAAGATGTAAAAAAGGTAGGTGGATGTTACGTATTGGGTTGACAGTAAGTTTGGTATTCAAACAAAGAATATATTGTAAGCATAATTTTCATTGCTAGGTGAGGTGGCATCCTACCGAAGACATCGTGGCATCGGCCAGCTACGACAACACAGTAAAGTTATTCAAAGAATGTGTAGCAGATAACGATTGGGCATGTATGGCAACACTGTCCTCTCATACCTCAACGGTTTGGAGTCTCGCATGGGACAAAACTGGAAACAGGATAGCAACCTGCAGCGATGATCAGACAGTGAAAATATGGCAGGAATACAAACCTGGTAATGACCCAGGTATTGTTACAATAAACAATGAACCGGTTTGGAAGTGTGTGTGTACATTATCCGGTTATCATACAAGGACAATTTATGATATCGACTGGTGCAGAACAACCGGCTTATTAGTGACTGCATGTGGTGATGACATTATTAGAGTATTTAAGGAGGACAGCGATTCTGATCCTAATCAACCATCTTTTACAATGGTTTGCTCAATGGATACTGCTCATACACAAGATGTGAATTGTGTGCAGTGGGATCCTTCTGTTCCTGGACAACTTGTTTCAGCTAGTGACGACGGTTTAGTAAAAGTTTGGTTTTACAATGAATAGCATAACTATTATTTTCTGTACATATATTTTTTAATAATAAATATATTTAACAAATGAAACGCGACTACAATAATTCGTTACCCGTTACCTTAAGCTCGAGTATTTAGAATTATGTTTTATGCCTGACTCTGTGATGTTTATTTCTAGGTGTATCTATTTAGATGTACAGAAATCTCATTGGGCTGAGGCAAAATTGTAAAACATTAATTTCTCATTATAAATTGCTGCATACAATGGGTGACATGAAACCTAGCACAACCGGTGTTCCATTGACACAAGTTGTAGACGCGCTAAAAGGATATGCTGACTTACCGCTTGCAGCATCTTGGGATAATGTAGGGTTGCTCATTGAACCTACAGAACCGAAATTAGTATCTAATATTCTCTTAACGAACGATCTAACCGAAGATGTCATGCACGAAGCCTTACATCTACACAGTGATATGATAATTACTTATCATCCACTAATATTTGCGCCTATGAAGTCTGTAACAACTCGTTCATGGAAGGTATAAATTCATTATGGTTTTCACGATGAAGTTGTTTTCAACCTACAACTTTTTATTAAGTTCCTTTCATTTTTAGGAAAGAATCGTGGCCAAATGTTTGGAAAATAAAATAGCTGTATACTCACCGCACACCACTTTCGATTCAGTAAAAGGTGGCGTGAACGATTGGTTGGCTTCAGCATTTCAGAGTGGTAGGTTTAAATCCATAATTAAATTCGAGATTCTATGGTTTACCTTACAAGTAACGTTGTGTTTTCAGTGCTTGATAGCAGTAAACCGATAGAAGTAAATAAGACTAATGAAGAGTACGGTTTCGGAAGATTATGCACCCTAAAAAGACAAATTTCTATTGAAGAAGCTGTGCAATTTGTAAAAGAACGTACTGGCTTAAGTCACGTTAGATTGGCCCGTGCTCGTCAAACAAGTACGAAATACTTAACTTATAATTCACCTTTTGATGTTGGATAAATGAAAACAGACTGAAATTTTACTTCCATATTTCAGATGGCTTTATCAACACTATCGCGCTTTGTGCTGGATCTGGAGCGACCGTGTTAAAAAATGTTTCCGCGGATCTGTATCTTACAGGGGAAATGTTGCACCACGATCTTCTCGACGCTATCCACAAGGGCACCAGCGTGATACTAACAAATCATTCAGACTCCGAACGCGGCTTTTTGAAATTATTTTCGATCACCTTGCAGGGCCGGTTAAACCAATCTGTCACAGTGAGCGTGTCTAAAGCTGACGCGGATCCGCTAACAACTGTCTAACGTTTGTACTAAAGGAAAAGAAAGAAGCTGGTATTAAAATTGGGATGGAATTTTTTCTGTCATACGTGATAAAATTTTATTAATAATATTATAAATCATTTCTTCCTGTGTATGGATTGACAATTTTTATTTCAATCTGGTAAAGTTGATCAGAGAAATAGAGGGAAGTAGTTTACACAAAACAATCATTTTACACTGCGCGTGTCGTTTAACAGAAATCATCCTTCAGCTACAACGGAAACAGCGTTTAGGTTCCTTTCTCATTTTATGTAACGAGCTTAAATCACTACGCAATTAATCTCTGAACATGTGTAACCGTTAGAATTCGTCTCTCTTATTTTGATTACTGAAATATTCATCGCTTGGTTCCTCGTTCGCCCCGTCAACATGTTCGCATTCATTCAATATTCACGCACGGCGGTTACAAACGAAAGAAACTTCGATTTCAACAACGTACGCAAACGGTCGACGTTTTTACTCGTTGAAAACTTATCTAAAGAAAATGCAACAGTCGTAATTCTGGTCCGATCGGAACGTTCACAATTTAGGTCCACGCATACAATTTTCCGTTACCCGACGGGCCTCCTCCGACTCATTTGTTTCGTTTTCAACAATAGATGAAAAATTATTCGCCCGTAACAGTCCTGTAAATACAACATGGCTTACCCGATACGTAGGTATAGAGTTACATCCCTAACGACCGATTCCTCGCGTTAGTACGATACTGTGTGTGTTTCGGTGTGTGTCTGTGTGCGTGTATATGTACACTGACGACGAAATGCGTAATACACGATGAACACTTTATAAATTGCGATTCTACATCACCGGATTCACGGTGCTGGAAGTGGGTTGCATTGAAATCACCGACACAAGCCTCACGAACACTGTTCCGACCGACAAGAACACACCGGAACTAGATTTCGCCGACACCAATATCCATCGATAGCAGCGTTAACTGATTTGGAGGGCCCGCTTTGTCATTGTTAAGTCAATGCTAGAATTACTAGACCGTGGTTGGCACTAAATAGATCTTCACTTTTCCCAATGCTTTTTTAATGAATAGCTTTCAAAAGAATAGATCCTAGTAAAACCATTGTAAAACAAAAAGTGTATTACATATACTTTAACAAATGGAAGAATCAATTGTTGATCAGTATTGTTACTGATTTGCGCTTCGAATTATTTTTCAATTTTATTGCCAACAACTCCTCATTATATTTTAAGTATTTTATATTATTTGCTAATTAATATATTAAATATAGCTCTCTCAAATTGTGTTGTAATTCATATTTGTTAATCTTACATTTGTTTCTAACTAAAATAGAAGAAATTAAATAAATAAAGGAAGAACCAAATTAAATTTTTCTTTCTCTGATGTCGAGTGTAACTCGACAAAGTAGTGCAAAGGTGTAATCGGTCTCGTTGAACCCTAGTTGATTAAAAAACATTGTCGATCCGACTCGTGCCAGTAATTTCAATGCAACTCGATGGTAGTATACCCTGAGCTCAGACGCCCAATACTGTGAATTGTGTGCTGCCAGCCTCTTGAAGAGTATCGCAGAGCGGACAACGTGAAACTGAAAACCCGTGGAACAGTAGACGAGCCGATGTCGAATAGTTATCTGCCATACTCTAATCGGTTAAATTTCATTTTACGTTTCGAAGTTAACGTTCTCCTATAGCTAGATCGGGACTATGTTCTTGTTAGAACAGAGTTTCTAACACGTTCACTATCCCATAGAAAATGGGTCAACCAGTTTTACCCTAGGAGTCTATGAGCCAAACCCAGGATCAGGTCGATTTTCATATACCCGCGATCCATCCCGTGGGTCAGGTCGGGGTTTCGTCGGAGGATTCATGAATTCGCATGTGGGTCACGTCGGTTTTGATTCCGGTTTTAACGACCCGCACGTTAATCAACCCGGTTACTATACACGGACCCGTGACCCCTACACGGGATCAGGCTCGCGTCGAAAGGAACACATGCGGTTCATGTGATCTAACTATCGGGTCCACCGGGAAGTCCTGTCCAACTTCAGACGCTCTATTTACCAGAGAACACGCTCGTTATTTACAATATAGTCTTCCCTGTTATCTACAATCATCCTTTTGGTAGCTTGAGCATTTTGGGAATTCCTCATTTTTGCAGATCTATCCTCGGAAGTTCGAATCTCCGTTTTAAAATTGCTCGGACAACGTGATCATAGAAATGGTTGCGTTCTGTTCGTCGCCTTTATCGTTAACTAGTGAACTAATTACTGTATTGTTCTTTTTACATCGTCCTACGGTAGACACGGTAGAAAAGAATGGAACGGTGTAACAAAAATCGTTTACTATCTACTTTTTGTTAGCTTTAGATATGGAAGTCCGTAAGCGTTACACACAAACTGGATAGCACTTTCCGGTAGACTTACTTAGTATTTAACAAAATTCGGATGACGGTCCGTTGGACACTCCGTTCATTACAGAGACGGTGAACGTGTTAATCGAGCTGTCCTCGGAAACTCCTCGCGGCCGACATTCTTATCACCCAGAGACATATACTCGGACGAGTATAGCAAGCGGTCTACAGAGTTTAGCTTATCAATCGCTTTTTTAAATTCGCGTTTCCTACGTCGGCAAGTTCCCTAAGTTACGAGACCCGTGTGCCATCCGTGAATTCGCGCGTTCCTCCGGCGCGGTGCATAACTGTCGCATTATTTTCAATACCGAATGTATCTGACCTTTCAGTAAAAAATGTAGAAACGTGCGTTCGAGGGATACGACGGACAGTGAACTCGAAACATTTTCTCGACAGTGAAAATAAAATAATGGACTGCGGATGTTATGCAGATTCGTGAATAAAAATATTTATTAAAGATATTTATTTATTAAAGAAAAAATATTTATTAAAGATATTTATTTATTAAAGAAAAAATATTTATTAAAGACTTTTTTTTATCAAGCTCCTGTTGCGATTGGTGGAGAAAATTTTTAATTTGCATGAAGATCTACAATCTAGTAACAAGTAGACTGCAGGTCTCTATTGTTAGGGTACGCAATAAATTATTAACTAAAAATAGTAATCTGAATAGAGGTCCGCAAGTCCAGTATTAACCCTTAGCACTCGAGTGCTAAGTCCTATTATTGAAAATATTGTTTACATTATTAGTTATGTCGATATCTAGCCAATTACTAAATATTTAAGTAAGGTACGAAAATATTCTAGATCAGAAGAAACGTTTGATTTTTTAGTTAAATTGGCTCCGAGTGTAAAGGGTTAAATAACGTTATTGGGGGGTGACTTGTTAGTTCACAATGAAAATTGCTGTTGCTATTGAAGGTTCCATTAAAAAGTGTTCTGCAATGTGTCATAGATTTTTAAAAATTATGCAATAATCACAATAATCTACCAAATATAAAAACTCATAGAGAGTGTAAATATTCTGGATCAGAAGAAACGTTTGATATTTTCGTTAAAATAGCTCCGAGTGCAAAGGGTTAAAATTCTGATCGAGATGCAACAAAGAAATTTGAGTAAGGTAGGTAATTCCAGCAATATAAATGTTTATACGATTCTATTTTAACTGCGTCCTAGTTCACGGGTGTCAATCGCAAGTCAGAAATCCTATCGCAATTCGCTTATCGACCGACGCTCCAGTTACGGAGATTTTCGCATCGGTGTTTGCGAACGCGTTATGGAGATTTTCCTCGAGAGCATTGTTAATCGCACTCTCCTTTTTGTGTTTCCACTCTAAAGTCCAAGAGATTTGGGGACTGCGGTCGTTACTAAAGTTATGCGCCGGTTGCCGGGTACGAACATAGCCCGGTGTACGGTTTTAATCCTTGGTCGTGGAGCAGCCTGTTCGGTTTCGCGTGTTTCCGCGACGCCGAGCGAACAGAAACGATCGAAAAATCGAAAGAAACAGAACGATCGCTATGTGTCCCATTCCCCCAAAACCGTCGGATCACGACGCTTTTGTCCCATCTTCGCCGTTCCACCATTCCGCGGAGGGTATAATACCGTTCGCTTCCGTTCAAAAATTGCGGCTCGCTGCGCATCCAGCTCGAATTCCGAGATAATCCAGATTTATTTCGGAACGCCTAATCCGGACTCTCAATTTACGCGGTGGAAGACGATTTTCACGCTCGCGGCGCATGCCACTTCGTGGCCGACCAAATACCAGCGACCCCTTCCGCTTCGGAGGTCCAACGTAGCTTGTATCCGTGGCGATATAAGTCACATTCTTCAAAAATCCCTCTTCACCCTTTAATCATCGCCCTAGATACACGGAACTTATGCTCTCGTACGAGGAAAATATATTAGGTCTTAGACCACCGGGTTCAGAAAGTATCGCTTCTTCAAGGATTTATTTCTAACAGTTTTTGTTTGCGGAACTCAGAGAAACGTGAAATATTCTGCACAAGCAAAGCAATTCGTCTGTAACGTATTCTTGTATTCCATAGAATATTCTTTGCAAGAACAATTTCAATTTATGAAACTGGTTCAGGTGGTCTTATCCCTTATAACCCTCATACGCTTCTCGAGAACGAATTTACCAGAAAATCATCTTTAAAATCTATATATTTCCTTGTTGTTTGTTTTCTTCGGTAGTTTTCCAACAACCACTTTTCCAAATAACTTTTCTGTCCTCGTCGATAGGAGCAGCGGACAACAAAATAAAATGTACGACAACAATTATTGAATAAACTTCTTATACCGATCGCATCGTTCATTACGATCGCCACGGTTCGGTCGTAAAAAAACAAAATTATCTAAGCAGGTTTACTAATTATTTTAAACTAGCTAACCCGACAGACGTTGTCCTGTCCAAATTCCAATAAATTTGTTTGTGATCATTTTGTGAATTAATTTCAAAGTAAAAATGAGAGAAAACGTATTTCTGAGTGATCATTGTATTTATTAATGTCAAGCTGCTCTACTTGTACCGTTTCAAATATTATGATTTTTGCAGTTTTTCAGAATTTTCCAACTTTCCTTCGTAATTGTCTTGAATTTTTTTCAAGATCATAACGAATAAAACAACAAACAGAATTAAGCATATTCGTCGTTCGAATTTTGAGTTACGGTCTTGAGTTTATAGAAAAATCCCAAAGAAAAAGCACTTTCAAATTTTTCTAATTTTTTTTACTCTAAAAACTTGATTCGGACTACAACGAACATTAAAAAAAATTAGCCAAATCGGTCTAGCCGTTCTCAAGTGATGTCGTGACCAACGAACAGCATTTCATGTTTATTACATAGATAATCAACGTTTCGGTCAGTGATTTGGACCATTTTCAAGATTAACTTAAAACTGCTCAGTTAATTTTGTTTTTTTACGATCGAACCGTAGCGCCGACATCATTTAACAATTGTTATTAAAAATTACTGAAACCGAGAATCCTTTTCATTTCCGAGGAGCGTGTACGAGGGATGGAAAAAACTCGTTTCTGAAACACGAGAACATACCGCTCGAAACTCGGAAACGTGTGACTGGTGGTGTTTCGCTTTGAGACACGTCGCGCGTCGACGCAAAGAAACAATTAAACGTCTTATTCGCGCGTCTCCTTTGGCAAGTGCGATGTATTGTCTGTTGACCGTAACACAGCAAACAAAATGGCGCCGCCTCTTTCTCTCTCGCTGTCACCGGCCTCGAACGATTCGTCTCTCGGAGAACCATTAATTTATCTTTAACGTTTCTTAACATCGATTGCTGCCTGTATATAGAGTGTCCCAGAATCAAGAACCGAGAAGAATGAAGATCGAATCTGACGTCGATCTATTTTTACATCGCTACAGGGGTCGTTCGGATAGAAAAAGAAACAGACGTTTCTCAATTCTGCAACACTTGACGCCGCCCCGGTATCTCTTATCTTATTCGTTACAACGGACTACAATTTCTTATAATACAATTCAAGCACTCGGTCGTGCCGCAAAGTCTGGTCCAATTCCACCGTTCCTTTCTCATTCCGTTTTGCGGCGGCCGCAACGGATCCCGTTCCCTACATCATTTTTACCCTTTCGCTTCTTCAAACCGTAACGCAGCGAGGATCACTTTAACGTTTCATTTTTCACCGGTACCATCCCGCGCCGCGGCGAACGTCGTCGTTCCCGTTGCAAATTCACGATGGCAGTCGCGCGGTTAGCCGTGGCCGAGCTTTTTCGGATCGGTTTTTTTCCCTCGAAACGGTCGCCGCGCCACGAGGCAACGGAATTGTTTCGACTAGTGGAAACAACGGTGCTACAGCAGCGTCCGGGGAAAAAATCTCGTTTTCACGATTACGAGAGACCTCCACTTCTCCTTGATCCCTGGATCCCGGCGTTCGGGGGGTGCTAAAGTTAGCTTCGACGAATGGATTTCTCCTTTTCAATGGAAATTACCGGATGAACGTCGCTGAAAAAAAATAAAACGAAAGAACGAACGTACTCCTCCTCCCGCGGGTCCCGTTCGTTCAATAGCGATGATTCAGGAAAGCCAACAGGGTCGTCGAGATCATCACGAACGGCAGATTCGCCAGCCTGAGTTGACCGCCGTGCTGCATGGCTGCCGGATGCTCCCCTGCGGATCAATGATTAAAATTCAAATTGAATTCCGGTACCCCGGGCGCATTCGCCGTCTTATTGGAATTGTTTCTGTGGCATCTAACCGGTGCAAGGGATAGTCGCGGGGTAAACACGAGGAACGTTCCCGGGAATTATGGCTGACGCGAAGGAAAAAACTTGATTCGGCAGGAATTATGGAGCAACGGGTTTCTGTTGCAGGTGAACAACGCCCCCGGTACACCCGGATACGGAGGTTCGGTTTAATGCTTTCTGGGGGTGGGGGCGGTTGGCGTCTTCTTTTTTTGCGGCCAACTTCTTCAGAGTAGCTTCGCGGATACGTACAGACGGAGGAAGAGGCAGACACAGAGAGGCTGGTATAATTTGTGGTGCAACTTAGAATGGGTGGGCTCCTTGCACGGAAGCTGGAAAGTTCTCGTATAATACAGGGTTTGTCAAAATAACGGTAACAACGATGTCGCGGGAACACGGTTTTGTTGTTTAAAGATTGCGGATTTCCAGCATTGCCGGCGCGCAGCATTGTTCAACTAGCTCGCCGCCTGAATCAGTGCAAAAGTTTCGTGACATTCGTGTAATTTATTTCACAATATCGAGACTGTTGTCGCAGTTCCGAATATTTTGAATATTAAATGGATTTTTGAAATAATAACTAGTAGTGATTTTAGGATTTTAGGACGAAACACCAACTTTTCTTTTCATCCACTATTCAAACTTTTAATAGCAAACGTGGTCTCGATCCAGATCATTCAAATCTGAATCCAAACGTCTGGGTAATTCCTACAAAATATATTCCTATATTATATATAGTTAAATGAAAGTTTTTTCGATCGAAATTGTAATAAAGATTGAACTGATTTCGGCGCAAGATTCGATCATTAAAAACAACAGCAAGTTACTTATCTTTGCTGGAGACAAAGTGTTCGAAGTCCTTGAGAAATCCAGTGGTGTCAACACCGAGCATACTTGACATTGGCATTAAATAAATGGTCCTTAAATCTTTTTAACATGTTCACTACTTTAAATTGTGTGTAGCCAATTTCATCATTAAACAAACTCGAAATACTTTATTCTCAAGGACTGGTCAAAGATAAATTTGTCTCTAGCAAAAATAAGTAACTTGCTGTTGTTTTTAATGATCGAACCTGTGCGCCGTAAAATCACTACTAGTTATTTCGAATATTTCCTCGAAATAATTGTGATTTCAAACCATAAGTCGTTTTATATGCCTCTTTTAATTGCTTCCAGCGATTCATTTGAACCGACGATTATTCGATTAGGTGAAATAAGTAGGATAAAGTCCGGACGTAATAACGCTAAGAAAAAGACGGTTTGAAATCTCTTAAATTCCCAGGGAGGTTTGAATCACGCTCTACGAAAGAGCATCTGAAAACTTTCCTTGCAACTTCATTACCTCATTTCATAAATTTCAATTCGTTAATGCAGAATGTTAGTTCGACCGGGCACATTCATCTAAAGTTTAATACGCTGTCAAGGGTTCCAAGAACTCGGTTTGGTATACAACGGCGTAATAGCGAAGCCGGATAGTAGCCTCGGAAGGTCTGCATTAATGGAAACAAGTGGAAGCTCGTATGGGATCGCGAAGAAACTCGAAAGTAGAGATGCAAGAGATTCTGTCGGAGATGGAGTGTAGACCGTGGGTAGACTGGCAATACAACCGACAAGTGGCCGATTTCTCATCGTCGGTGCTAGTCAAAAATTGCCGACCCGACGTGTTCCATAGTTTGAAAATTCCGCCGGGTAACGGGGTTAAAACATTCATGGAATTTAAACGGCGGATCAGGGACGCCGACGAACAGAGCCGTCTCTCTCTCTATCTCTCATCCTACTTGCCACTTCCACTCGCGTAAAAAGTTACTTACAAAAATCGTTTCCGGGCTCCCGTTATTCTCGTTACATAATTTATTCATCGCCGCGGAACGAGTTGGACATTCTTCCGGCGCGGTAACCGGTCCCCGAAGTCGTACAAAGAATCTCATTCGAATATCGCTTCATTCCGTTGTCCGCGTTAGAACTTCATCGACAGACTCCGGTTAACTCGATTTCGCGTTTATGAAACGCGCGTACCAGCCTGTCGATACTTTGGAACACCGATATACGTTGGAACACCGTGTAATGATCAGGCAGCCTTAAAAATATCGTGGAAGCACCGACGAGATAATATAACAAGTCGAAAGTTTTTCCGCGCGCGATTGTTTGCAACGGAGAGACTCGGAAAACACGAGGAATCCCGAGGCAAGATATCGTTATCTGTCGGAGTACGTTGCGATAACTTCGTAACGGACCAGGTCGGGTAAATCAATTTCCCGTGAAACGAGTGTTATAGCTGTCGATAACTTGGAACAGTGATTTAAGTAGAAATATCAAGCCATGATCAGACGCGCGAATGAGCGGAACGACAGGTCCAAGTAGAAACACCGAATAATAATCAGACGAGCAAACACCGGCAATACCCGCACCCTACCGGAAACTCGAACGCAAGTAGAAACCACGCATGATGATCAAACACGCCGCCGGGATTCTACCCGCAAGTGGAAACAGCAAATATTCGGCAGACATGCTTCGGAATACCTTCACGAGGAGAAATATCGAGCATCAGCCAGACACGTTTCGAAACTCTCAAGCTAGTAGAAATGACGATCAATAGTCGGACAGACTGCCGCGAACCCGAAGTATCCGATAATAACCGGCCGCGTGTTTCCACGGTGTAATGCAAGTAGAAAAAAATTCTGATGACCAGACAGTCATTAATAGACGGCGGATCTTTATGCTAAATAAAAAATGTTTGCATTCATTGCGAGACACAGGAACCAAATAAAACATTTTCTCTTCTTTTAATCAGTTTGTTAAACTGAAACTAAAACACGTCTTTAAACCTTTTTAACATGTCCAGTATTTTAAATTGTGCGTACCCAGTTTTATCATTAAACAAACTCGAAATGCTTGAGTACAGAGTTGTCCAACTTGTAGAATGCAGTTCTAAATAGATTGAACATGATCATCTTGTTACACTGAAACTAATACATGTCCTTAAATCCTTTTAACATGTCCACTACTTTAAATTGTGCGTACCCAGTTTTATCATTAAACAAACTCGAAATGCTTGAGTACAGAGTTGATCAACTTGTAGAATGCAGTTCTAAATAGATTGAACATGATCATCTTATTAAACTGAAACTAATACATGTCCTTAAATCCTTTTAACATGTCCACTACTTTAAATTTTGCGTAGCCAATTTTATCATTAAACAAACTGGAAATACTTTATTGCAGATTTGACTAATTAGTAAGATGCAATACTACAATGAACATTTTTATAAAAAAATCACGTTTTACAGTCGAGCATCGTGATACTGAGGTGAAATAAAATATTGTTTTCATACGAACAACCTCGCTACGTTAAAAGTAATATAGAATTAATTAAGTGCAGCTCTTTGAAAGTTTCTATCTTACGCCATTTGAGGAATCTTCATAAATGATAAGTACATAAAATTTCCAGCGGTCTGGTAATTACTAAGATAAAGTTCAACTCTTCAGTTCCAGTTTCAGTAAATAAATTAATGAATGTTCTGCGGAGTTTTCTGTTCGAACTACCATGCTCGTGGACACAATCGTTACTCAAGATACGAGTATTCGGGAAATTCTTCAATTTCGAATGGCTTGAAGTGGCGAGATAAAAAATCCCGCGGATTTACGTAAATATTCGGTTCGTACTAATCCTGTTAGCGATTTTCAGTGCTATTTGGCAAACGGTGGAGTGCAGCAATTTGTCCGTGAACAATTTAATAAAACTGCAAGTATCGAGAAACAGTAAGACTGGCAATTTTGTTCTGCGCTGAAGTAGGATATCTCGAACGTGAGTTGCGTGTAATGGAGGTGCTCCAAAAAATATATATATATATCGGGTATATTTCATCTCGGTAAACCGCGGCCGATTGGATGGGATCAGAACGATCGTTCTTTTAAAGCGGCCGTTTCTGATTGGTCATAGCAATCAACCGCTGGGAAACTTTGTGTACGTTGCTTTAAGTTTGTCGTCGAGGTTCGAGTGAACTTTGAAGAAGTTGAATTGCCACTGAACGCTAAGTTAACTGTATTGTTTATTGACAACCCCTCCTCGGTGCAGCTCGCTGCCCGACATTTCAGAAGCACTACTTCAAGTGGAATTGCATAAACCGTTATTTAAAGTATATTCATTCCGCTCCGACGGAAATTAAATTGATTCCAGTTAACCGTATAAAACGCGGGCGGGTCTCCCAGCCCGAAATTATGACGTTATCTCGCGCATCAGAAATATCGAAAATCAGATTTTAAATGGCACGAACCGAAAATATAATACGCGGTTTGAGATTTCGCTCGGTGTTGCGCAAGCTGCAATAGTCTAGAAACTGAAAAGGAAAGGCAGATGAAAGTTTTCTTGAAGCTTTCCACGGATTAGTGTCCACCAAGCTGGCACCTTGATAATTTCTCATGAATTACAAATTTTGGGTATAGATCCGCTACTACGTAGCGGAGGTGAAAATAATGATAAATTCCAAACTCTATATTCAATATTCCTGAAACAGTTTTCAAACTAAAACGACGGCGACAAAGTAACTTTTTATTAACATTTTCCTTGGATTATCGTCTCCAAACTATTTCTCGCGTATTATGAATATTGACCAAGAATGGGGTTTTGACTGGTGAAATTCAAGGTAATAAAAATTCAAACCGAATTTCGAAACTGGAAGAGATACAACAGAGAAAATTTTTCTTAAAGCCTACTCAGATTAGTGTCGCGGAGCTGACGGAGCTCGACGTGTACTAATTCGTCGAACGTAGAATCCTTCCTCCAAACACTAAATCAACTTACATTTCTTTCGCAAACAGTGTCAGTTTGACACGCGTAAATCCGAGGAAAACGAACTAGCTCAGTGATCGAACTTATTTCAATTCGTGATTTAGTTTATTTATTAATTCCTCGCCGTATTTCGACGAGCCAGAAGGTTTTTAACAAAGTCTAAAAAACATGAATGTTACCCGTTTCGTTTTAGATGACATAAAATTTGATTCGTTTGGAATTAATATTTAAGCGTTAAAATAAATGTATCCATACAAAAAATATAAATTTTCTCTTCTCTTCTGCATCAGTTTTCGGAATAAATACGTTCTAATCACTATAACTGTAAAGGAAAGGTACGACACGGGGTTAATGATATATCCGACCTGAAATTATATTACTTGAGGGTGCTGACCTAATTCAAAGCAATCTTACCTAGCTATCGGTGTATTACGAGTAATCTAGCTCCAACATAAAAATTTAGACAAATAAAGTGGTTCGTAATAAAACCCGTAAAAAGTCAACGACATTGTTATGCGACTCCAATTTCTGTAAATTAATCCAGAAAAATTCTCATGCGATCCACAGTGTAATAATTACATTGTGAACGTTCATTCTACAAGACGTGAAAACATGTTCAGACTTTTTTAAGACAATAATTAAAACTTTCAAGACTTTCAAGGCATAACAGGTCTGCAGGCACCTAAGACTCCTATTTTTTTTTCTAAAGTACCCAAGGCGCTTGGACCATTCAAGCCGTTAGAGTACTTTGAAGCCTTTCAAAGTACCGAGTCTTTTTATAATTAAACTGGTGACCTTTATGTAAATTTACCATTTCATCAATTATTTTATATGATCATGAAAATAAGATGCAGTCGCATATTATTAATCTATTAATAATGGTTAGTCAAACGAATTTAGGTTATTTCCAATAAGAGGTTCTGCATCCGTTTATAAATTGACAAAATAGGGTAAGAACTCGCACGGATTTATGTATTCTCGGATAATCTCGACTCATCAATTACCAAGAGACGAATAAAGCATCCAATTTACCGGAATCTCAATTTATAATTGATTGTTTCTGCTCATCTGTGTCGGTCGATGCACTAAACCGGGAATTAATAACAAGAAGGGCTGAACAACCAATCGCAAGGTAACGTTATTCCATTGTTATCGATACAGGGTGCGACAAAAGTGGTGATTGCCCGATTCCAATAAAAATTATTTATACTTTTTCTACTTAGAATACATTACAAAATTTTTGTGACTTTTTAATGAACATCAATTTCCTGGCTAACTTGAAATTTTGGCTTATACATGATTAAACATTTTATTATACAAGCCGTTGAATAGCGCCCGAGAGAAAATGTGACCCTGATCCGTCTCCTATGTCAATTTGACACATTTCCCACTATTCCTAGGAAAGTAGTTCCGCGCTCCATTTTACTCGAACGACGCGAAAAATTTTATTTCAACTCTTTGCCCCTGGTGATTTTTCTCAAGTCGTCTACCTGCTACTCGAGCACATTGTATTAATTCATTATTACTTTATTTAAATTAGAATTGACATGCAACATCAATGAAAGAGATTTTGTAAAATTAGAATTGTAAGCCCCGCAATTGCCAGCAATCTATTCATGTCCTCTCGGAAGGGACGTCCAAGTTGCTGACTGGATTTACGATATCCCATTGGAGGGAATGGACGAGTGCAACGGGTTAATTCTATTTCGTTCTCCCTGGTTTTCATTTTGAAAAGAGAAATGCTCAAATTGAACTTTACATTTTATTGATTTCTTAGCGGTAAGTCAATTTGCCCTCGAGGAACAAATTAAGTTCAGAAGGGATGATATTCTGTCCGGCAATGTAGGGTAATAAAAATGAATAGCGATTAAATCAATTCTTAAGCTACTCGAATGTACTAGTAAAAAAAAATTACTGATATACCGTAATAGAAGATCTACAGAATACTATACATGTATAACGACTTAATTAAAAATGTAGCTGTTACCAGACGTCCTTAGAAGAATGTACAAGAATTTCTACATTCTCTATCACATTCCTGTATATTCTCTAAAATTGAACAACGTCTTTTGTTCTTTAAATAAATCAAAAATATATTCTTCTTTTTTCTCTGCTGATTGGGTTTTTAAGGTATTGTTTCCTTTTTCTGCATTTGGTCTAACAACCATGTATTAATTAGAAATGAATTCTTATAGATGCAATAACAATGAAATAAGTTTCTTGAAAATTGTCCAAATCGTGGATCGAAACGTCGAAATATTTTATGTAAATTTGTAAAATAGCTTAACTATTGTCAAGAACGATCGTTCCAGCGTGGCAATAACATTCAAATATTTAAAAATATATTTTAGCAAAGTTTCGTCAAAACCGACAATTGGCACTTCGATAACTACGTTTGCGAGAGCCACAATGGCGCAATTAGACCGACTAACTAAGTGCCGAGCAGTGAGCCGGCAGCGTCGGCATTCAATTTCTTTCTGCTGTTACCGTTCACGACGCTATTCATCGTTGTCGAAGTCAAGCTCGTTCAGCGTATCCCAAAATTCCCTCCGTTACACCGTCCGATGTTCCGGGATTATTTGGTCAAGACGAATTAGCGAACGGCCGTCCCCACGGAGCCGGAACGAAGGGACGACGAAGCAGCAGCGTAGGAGATGAAGAAAGTTAGCTGGGGCGAAGAGCGAGAGAGAGAGAGAGAGAGAGAGAGAGAGAGAGAGAGAGAAACCGAGGGGACAAGAGAAAGAGGTAAAAAGGGAAGGAGGGAGAAGAGAGATTTCACGAGTTTCAATTAACAGGCCCGTTAATGAATTCTCGTTAAAAACTGCTTCGTTGTCGTAATCGTGTTCCACTGCAAAACTACCCGGGGACCTTGCCGCGGCGCGTTTCTGCTCCTCACCCCGCCCACTACCCACCCCCCTTTTATTCTCAAGCGGAACGAAACAAGAAAAAAGCTCGCCACTATTTCATAACGAGGCGGGCTCGTACGTTTCCGCGGGCTTTGGCTCGGGCCGTTCGCCGTTCGCGGAACGAATGGACCCGATCGGTCTCTTGGAAGAAGATAACAGGTCTTAGCAAAAACCATTCAGCCGAGGCTGGAAGAGTAATTAAAGAGATTTCTCTCAGGAGCGCGGTTCGTCGAGCTCAGCCATTGTTGCGTCCTCTGTTCGTGGCAAAACCATGCTCTGCCCTCCCGGAAAGTAGAATTCGGGATTAAGGGTGCCAGTGGGGCTGAGAAGGTTGGACTCGAGCCTGACAGAGACGGATAAACGTCTATCGGCGTCTGGCGCGACGGGGTTTATCATAAAATCGATAGACGGGGTGTGCTCCGGCCCCGACGATCGGTATTACCGTAACATTTGCTTAACAAACAGATGCTGCGTGTCGATGCTACGCTGCTTCCCGCTTGTCCTCCCTTTGCCACTCTTATTCTCATCTTTTGCGATATACTTTCTTAGCTTGTCGACAGCGAACGAATGGCGAAAGGCTCTCGAACCGACGCGAACTGTCGACCATAAGCGTCGAGACACCTGCTGTGCGCCGGAGGAACACCGCTATTTTATAACGGCCACGCACTTTGAGTACACCTGTTGCTCTTTATGCTATTATAAATAAAGGTTATTCGGCTTTGATGGTCTCCAGTAGACGGACCCGCGAACGACACACTTTGTCCACTTTATATCACCGCTGTTTTCGTTCTTATTAACACGTTTATCACCCAATTGTTCGCCGCAACCATCCCCCAAAATCGAACTGCTGTATTATTCACCTCTTATCGCTGCACGATAGCTTCTTTGGATCAGTCAAATATAAACAGCACAGTTAAAATTTTATCGGTAATAAACGCGGGGAGACTGCCGTTGCATACCAACGAGAATACCAAGGAGAAATTGTCTGAATATGTTTGAAATATGACTTATTCGATCTAGCAGAAGGTGGAGCTGATAAAATGGCTGCCGAAAGGGTGTGCAGAGTGTAAAGCTTCCCTGTAAAATTACAGTAAAATTCATTCTATCATGGAACTAGTCTCGTAAGAAATTATTAACACGTTCATTGCTTACTAAATGAAATGAATCATTCTGAAGTGAACGAAATTATAGTATAAGGTGCAAACTTCATCGTCTAGTAACTAATTGTTATTAACCCTTTGTAGTCGGAGCTAATTTAATATTTCCATTCTTTATGATTGTTTAAATTTTTGTATATATGATATTTTAAATAATAGTACGGCAAACACGAGTGCCAAGGGTTAATAACTATAACTGATATAAATAATGATATGATATAAATAACTTAAATTGATGTTTTCTAAGCAACTATATAATTGACAGTGTTTTAATTTTTACAGACGCAATTATATACAAAAAGTTTTTCTTGATAATGGTCTTAAATTCGACCGAAACGTTGAAAAGTTATAATTATTTGCAAAATAATATTTGTGCCGAAACATCAATTTAAGTTATTAATAACTATAAATATTTATTCACGGCGCACAGGTCCGATCATTTTACGACAAATATTTATGTATACTATCTTTAGATGCGTTACGATCGAAAACCAAAATTAATTGTTAATAACTATGTCTCGAAACAGTGTTGAATAACGAGAACCAGAAATTAACGAAAACGTGGTACGACTCTCGTTTAACCGGAAATATTTACCAGGCTAAGTGCATCAGCACAATGGGTGTAACTCGACTTGAATCTTTTAAGTGATAAAGTTCCAGCATCTAATATTTCGCACATGTCAGCGCAGCAACAGTGCTAGCAAGCCGTCAAAGTACATTAAAATCAAAGTCGAGCAATCGAGGTCCTTCCCCTGTGAGGTCGCATACTCTGCACGGCGAGCAAAATAAAACGAGACACGTCGTACATGGCCGATCGATTACAGAGTATAACCGTGTCGAAAGTAAGGGCTCGCAGTTATCTTAGCTGATCAATCCACTGGCGAGCCTCGCCACGCCTTATTACGAGTCCGCCCACACTTTTCAGCCGTCATACAATATTCATTCGAGATCTTGGAGAACTTAATAATTTCATGTCAAGCCTACTTCGCACTCGATAAGTGTCCTTCTACTTAGGAGGCGGGAGTGTCGTCTGATGGAAATTAAGTGGCTTCTCGGAGTCGTTAGAGAGATCCAGCTATAGGGGATGATGAAAGACGCTGGGGTTCAAGTTTAGGAACACTTGCTATTCATTGGAAGAAAGCAGGTAATTATTAGGGGCTATGAAATGCTTGAAACGTTGCGCGCCCGACCATGAGCCACTTCGAAAACTATTATCATCGGTGCCCAAACATATTTTACTTAATTGCCTCCTTGGTGTAACGTTACTTCGCAGTAGCGTAGTTCAATTTCCGCTTTGAGCCCTTATTTTTCACGAGAAGTTACAAAACACCCGGGAAAATTGCCCGACGATGAACCGCTCGCTTTGGACGATGCTCAAACAAGCACGAATGTTAATAACATGGTAAAAAGTAGACTGGTGTACCGAGGAAAGTCTGTAGTTTCGCTTTACGCAAGAATCTTTCGCACAGTTTTCAGGCTGGAAGCGCAAGAAATTTTTACCGAGAAAGATCATTGAAATTGAATATCTTCGAAATATTGATTTCACTCGTTCGTCAAAATTGAACCTCTAAAAACTCGATAATAATTACTTTCATATATTTTTTTATTAATTCGATTTTTGATTAAATCGGCAATAAAAAAATATTTGTTGACAGAGTTATTTGAAAAAATATTGCACGCGTATCAAGATACAGTAGAACGATGAATGTTTGTTCTTCTTCGAAACATAAATCAACACACCTATCCATCTGTCCACCGTTGCATGAAAATTATGAAAAATTTTTAACGGCATGATGAAGTTATGTAACATTATTCACCGCGTTATTTTTATACTGACATTTAGCGAAATTATAACAGTGGAAAGATGGATCGCAGCATACAATGTTCCCGGAAATTAGATTTTTCAACAAACAAGTAACTCGTCACCTTGTAACTTTGTTGACGTGCAAAAAAAAAATTGCACCATAAAACTGCAAGAAAAAGATATACATAATTCGTGAAAAAAATATTGTAATCTTGTGAAATAAGTTGTAATCTTTATGGTCGCTAATGACCTTGTTGTTGATGCGACCTTTATAAATAAATAATAAAAAAAAGAAATAATTCGTGCATCAGCAATTACGTCTGAGAAAATCATTGTAAACTTATATTTACATGCCACGATCTCTTTCTTATTATCCATTCTGCGTTGAACGAGAGTCATTAACATAATCCTCGGTTGCTACGAAAATATTCCGCATCGGATCTATGAATAATCATAACGACAGACGATCGCGATTCGGTTTTGAAATCTCCGCGAAGAGTTCGACTCGATAACCCGATCCGACGCAGGACAAGGGGCTAATCTCCTTGAATAATAATTTAAAGTACCGGGATTCGCTGGAGCTTACCGTAATGTATCAAGGGGATGAAATCGGGGATGAGTGTGGTCCATGTGGAGGGGATGGGGACCGATACGTAGACAGTAATAATAAAGCACTAAATTTCAATTCTCGCAAAGGGTCGAAAGGACGGGAGATAGAGAGCGAGCAAGGAAGGGTGGGAGGGCAAAGTGGGTCGCCCGGTATATGGATAGAAATAATAATGCACTAAACTTAATTACCACAAAGGATCGAGGAGGGATGAAATCTGGCGGGATGAGCCATCCAGATTTCACACGGCGGCCGAGGTAATATCGGCAGGGGTTTCAGCGAGTAGCTGAAATTTCGTCCAGATTGGTCAAAGAGTTTACGAGTTAATAGGAAGCATACGGACCTGTCGACGTATTCCGTGTTACGCGACCTGTACACACACACACATACCCGGACGTGTATGATACATCAAATATGCTCGCACGGATGTCCTGTAGTTGCGATGTTCTACCCGGTTATTGTTGTCCGTCGGCACGCTTTTTTTTATTTTCATACACGACGGATTCGATTTACGAGGTTTTCTATCGCGTAAAACAAAACGACCCGGAACGTACCCAACGTACCCGCGTAACTCGAGGATCGGGTGCATTCTGTTATTGACTATTAGACGAGCATGTTGCACAGACACAAAAGAACGTTACACGAGCACGGATTCGTGAAAGGATTCGTTTCGAAGGTAGAATAAAACTGTAATAACGTTTGAAATACGGCGGAATCTCTCCTTATCGCGCCAACACCTTGACGGCCGTATTTCTCGCTGTAAAATTTTCTCGATTACCGCCGCCATTCTACGAACAGCTTCGCACGAGGAATTTAAGGGGACAGATGTACTTGTTGCTAATGCCACTACTTCAAATATATGTACGTCCGGTGGCGAAAGTTCTCTGCCACGTATTTTACCAAAAAAAAATGGCTGAACGTTTGGAAAGATAAATTATTGCGATTTTCCTAAACGTAAAATTACTTTCAATGCAAAATGACGGGTTCTAATATTCACCAGGAGCAATTATTCCACCAATTCTTCGGGTATATACATACTATTAGAAAATGGCTAATTCGAGTGGATAAATTCTTGCTATATTTGTAAATGTCGAATCACTTTTTTTATATTCATCTTGTGTCATCACTAGACTGCAGATCTTTAAGCAAAATGTAAAGTGTCTTCATTAATTTCTTTCTACTTTTAGCAATTTTAATAAATTGAGAAAAACGTATGGGCATTGTTAAATTGTCGTAATGTTTTTACCATTTTTATTTTATTTCCATCGATTTTTATCATAAATGCATAATATCCGCTGTCTAGTTTTCACGAATAAAGGAGTTATTTAATTGGCTACATTTACGTGGATCATCCTGTAAAAAGAATTGCTAAAAATTTGGATGGATCTGTTCTTACTTTTACAAAGTAATGTAAGTTACGTTTAGTGCTCTCTGTTGGAAAAGAATGTTTCCGAATGGAACGTGACCTATATTTTATAAGTTTAATGGAACGGAACATATGTTATCAACTTTTGTAAATGTGCTTTTCTGCGCGACCAATAATTCTGCTTTATACGCTTTCGCGCCGCCGTCAGAGATTTAAAGATTTTCGAAAATAATAAAACAGGAATTTTAATGATATTTCGCGTTGGCTCATTTTATTTTCAATTTACCGGAGCCGCTCGCGAAGAAAATAGGATTTTATTTAATTATGTAGGTACTAGACTGCGGATCTTTGCATGAAATAAAAATTGTTTACATCGATAACTAAAATTGTTTTCCTTCCTTTAGTAATTCCACACGATGAAAATAATATGATCTTAAAGTAATTTCGTTTTACATTTTTGTAATAAACGTATAGAAGCTGTCTATTATTTATGGTTCATTCAGGATTATCAACGAACGTGCACGTTTGCATAAGCACCAGCTGAAAAGTAATTATAACTAACGAAATTAAAATGATTGAATACATTCTACAGAGAATTATGGGATTAACTTCTTAAATGAAGAGCATATTAAATATTGCAAAAATAGAAAAAATAATTGTAGTTTTTACTATTAAAAGGAGAAGTCCTATTTATATCTTACAATTGATTTAGCAAATTTTCATTTTGCTAAATCTAAATACATACGAGCGTTTTAATATCCAGCGTTTCTGCGAATGGAAATTTCCGGAATTGTTCGTCCGGGAGAACAACGCTTTTAGGTTTCAAAGGGCGCGGACAAACTTTATCGATTCTTTGGGAGTGCACAGGTTGAATTCGGCACGGGGCAGGATCGAGGACAACTAAATCACGTTTACGTGACACCGGCCGATAACCGTCAGCTGGTAGAAGTCACGTATACGTGATACCAACTGTCAAAGTATAAAGTTTCTTGCAAGTGGGCCGATGACCTTGAACGATCAATTGATTTTCAGTCGACTACGTCTCACTTTATCTTGACTCTGTCGATAGAGCTACGCCGGATGTGTGAAAACATCGAACACACTGTTTATTGGCGGCTCGACCCCGCCCTAACAGTTACACAACCGATACCGGAATATTACAGGCATAATATTACAGTCCTTTGTTAGAATCAACGACTAATTATCAGACTGCAGATCATTATGCAAAATAAAAATCGTCTGCATCGATTGCAATAAATAGAAACTAAATTGAATGTTATTTCCCTCAATGATTTTAATAGAGGCGAAATCACATGATTGACGTTTTCTGTTTTAACAGTAAACCTACCAACACTGGTAAAAATACCGGGTTCAGGTTTTTTATTTTACAATTAGAAAAATAATGAAACTGATTTGATAAAAAACGATTATTCAAACATATTTAGTAGTGCTAATTCTCAGACTGCGGATCTTTATGCAAAATAAAAATCGACTGCATCGATTGCAACAAATAGAAACTAAATTGAATGTTATTTCCCTTAATGATTTTAATAGAGGCGAAATCATATGATTGACGTTTTCAGTTTTAACAGTAAACCTACCAACACTGGTCAAAATAACCGGTTTCAGGTTTTTTATTTTACAATTAGGAAAGTAGTGAAACTGATTTGATAAGAAATGATTATATATACATATTTAGTAGTGCACGTATTACAATAGGAGCCGCACAAAGTACAAATAAAATCAATCTTGTCATTTTTGTAAGGGAACATGTTACCAATTTAATTTTAAGGCTCGGTAGGTTTAGTGTTAAAAGTAAGCCAACAATTTTGAATTTGATCTACTAAATTTTGCTATAAATGCATAAAGATCCGTAGTCTACTAATTACATTTCAGTTTGTTCATGGTTTTACGTTCACGGTGTTGTTAAATTAGGATAGTTCTACTGCGCCAGAAAATTACAAGACTTGTAACGAGATCTGCAAACTGCGAATGCATAACTAAAAGAATATCCAAATACTTGTTATGAAATAATTACTTCGATTTCAAGGAGTTTTCATCCATGAAAATTTTTCTTATATTTTCAAACGAAGTACATGCTACTGCCTCTTTTTAATTAGTTGATAACGATATTGCTTTTCGAGTTTGTTTTGCAGTTTCTCTGGGCAGATGACCGCGAAAGTTACCAAGCAAAATTTAATACTTCCGTTTGGCGTGTTGCTCCCAGATTAAGTTGCAAACGAGCTGTTCGAGTGCAGAAAGATGACAAAAGTGGATGAACACGACCCTCGTTAAAGTTCTCATTTCCACCGCATATTATATTTAGCGGAGGGTCAAATTGCGAGTTCGAAACTTCGTATCACGGCATTCTTCTCTTTGAAATCGCCCGTGTAAATGAGGTATTATTCAACAAGCCGTTATTTGTGGAAAACATACACGTTTGCAGAGCGCACGCGAATAACTTTTCTATTTTATTTGCACCGCAAAAATTATTTAATTCCGCGATAGAAATATTTCTCTCGTTAAGGATTTTACGAAATAAATCCGTTGAAAACAGAACTTTCCATCAAGATCTTCCCGGTCTAATTACTACCTTTCTGCCCGACGAAATAATTCTTGGATTGTGTAACTGATTGTAATCGCGAATGGTCGATTTAAGCGAAAGATATTTTTATTCGATCCTCTGCCGTTGTTCCTCCCCGTAATGTATCGTGCAATGTTTTTAATTTCACTTTTGTTCATCGTTGCGTTTAACACCATTAATTGAATGAAAACATGGCTCGGAAGAATTCCATTCATGGAGCGCGAAATGAGTACTTCTGGAATCCATTATTCACGTATGTGTAACGAAGTACAGTCCCTAGCCAAAGTGTTCCCGGCATGCAGCAAAGTTTATTTTACGTCGCGTAAAACTTCGCTGATCACGCGACCAAGAATCGCATTAAAATAATTCTCAGAGATCGTCAAAATGATTCTCAGAGATGTTCGCGCCATTTGTTCAACCGCGACATTACAGAATCTACTAAATTCTTGTGAATAGAATTTTATCTATAGTTCTAGATAGCGAACGTAATACATTAGAACAAGAATTTAATACATTATATAAAAATACATTAGAAACAAAGCTCCTCAAAGACAAGTACTGTTTTCTTCTTTGCATTAGTTCCTTCTTATGTAAACCTGATATAAAAGATCTGAAAATAATTTATAATTTCCTTAAACAATGCTCCATTAGAATTTAGAAACAATGTAAACCTGTTTAATGTAAGCCAAATGTAATAATACTGTACTTGCTATATAAACCACTTGGTTTAAAGCAATAAATAAATAAATAAAATTGTTAGACAAAGAAGACAGTTTCTATGATTTGAAATATTGAAAAATTATATTCTTCTTAATTATTTAACTTCAGTGCACACCTTTCTGTTCGCAAATGTGTCAGATTCTTGACGAAGATTTTAAACGGAGTTTACTAGATACTAATTTTCTTTTCACCCTTTGACTGCGATGCTGTGTAGCTTAAAGTCATGCGCGTTTAGATGCGATATTTGTATGGCAAACGTTCCGGCTAGCTGAAATAATTGAACCGTTTAATGTAAAAGGGTGTAAGTCAATATTTGTCTGTATCGTATAGCAGCATGCATGTCTCAAGGGTTTAATTATCGTTAAATAAACTAATTGCAACAATATTTTACTATTATTGTGGTTTAAAGAACTCATATCACAACTAAATTATTGCTGCAGTGAAATAGGAATTGAATCGTTGAGAACAAAGCAGTATTAATGTGTTACACAATTATTTTGGTTCACGAAAAAGGTTGATCAAAATTCATATAGAGCATCACCGATCAAAGTGTATAGTGCGACCGGATGGTGCGAGGACGTGCATCCATATTAAAAAATAAAAATTGAAGAAGGATAATTTTTTTCCCGTTTTGTTTTCGAGAAAATGGAGTTTGAACATTCACCGAATACGCGCGCTATTGGATTGGAAACGGCTGTTGTGCGTCTGTTCATGGTCGACCGGATCTACTTCGTAAAGCACGCAACCCAACGAACCTTCAAACTCATTTTTCTAGAAACGAAGCCTTACACGAGCAAACATTATTCTTTCTTTTATTATTCTTTTCTTTTTAGAGCGCATTTTATCATGAAATTCTTTTGTTATTAGTAGACTACGGATTTCTATGCAAAATAAAAATTGTCTATATTAATTGCACGATGTCGAAGCTACGTACTCAAGCATTTCTTTACTAATAATTTTAATAAGTTGAGAAAAATGCTACAGTATTTTGAAATTCTCATTTTTGTCATAAATGCATAAAAGTCTAGTTATTAATAATTTACTCCTTTGTCGACTGTGACTCGACATCAGGGAAAAAAGATATTTAAATAATATATATATTTGGTTCTTCCTTTATTTATATTATTTAGTTAAATACCCATATAAATTCCACAAATATAAATTACAACAAAGTTTGAGAGCTGTATTTAATATAATTAGTGGACAAAATTGTTTCAAATAAAATTGTTGGCAACAAATTTGAAAAATAATTCGGAATGTTAAGTAATTTTTTTCATTATTTGATTGATGAAAGGACATAGAAAACTTTGTAAATATTTATAGGATAGAATTTGAAAATATATTTTCACTTAATTTCGGTTTCTTACCGACTTGGACGATTTTTACTTTGCACGAAGATTCCAGAGATTTAATAATTAAGAACAAAGAAAAGGATTTCATGATAATCTTGACGCGGGATACGAAGTTTTGCATCGTCGACAGATTCGCGAATTTCTTCGCGACGATTTTGGAATTCGGGTGGAGGGTTATAAGAAACAGCCGTAGATTTTTCGAGCAGTCTCGAGCGGAAAATCCGCTTAAGGTCAGAACTGAAATTTCACCGGGAACACGGCTCGCGTAATTTTCCCAGCGGCCGCGTATTTAATGAAACAAGATCACTGGATCTAATAATGGCCCTTCCCATCCCCGCGGCTCCTTCAACTACTTTCCTCGCTGACTGCATAAAAAATGACTTATTATCCATTATACGATACTCTTTCGCTTTACGTTTCAGCCGGCAACGTACATGCCGGCCGCTGATTTGCACTATCACTCGAGGCTACGTCTCCTCGTTGCGCTGATTCGTTACGTGTTAAACGGAGTTGGAGAGCTCAGGGGCTGCGTGTTTGAATAGCTCCCGAATTAACAAAAAATGAAGGAGCCCGAGAGATAAGAACAGGAAAAATATATATAGGACGGGAAAAGCGAGGAAGGTGGAAATAAAAAAGCCGAGTCAGAATCAACGGAACAGGATCCCCGTAACAAGAAACCGAAAGGCAGAAGGGACCACGGTATCGGGCAGATTTAAACTTTCAGCGAAGTTACATACATACCGTTAAGTACGTGCACCAAGACAGTCTTTGTATTAGCATTACTAGGATGGCAGGTATAGTGGCCGCTATCTGCAGGCTGAGCACGCTGCACCAGGAGATACGAGGTTGTAACTTCACCCTTCTCCGTGATCACCGACACACCGCCCCGGGGACTGTCGTAGTTGATCACCTGTATCAGAACAGAAGAAACCGGTGAGCTTCGGGAAAATAAGAGAAATAATGCGAACAGAAAATCGTACCGACGAACGAATCACGATAAATGGCGCACGCCTTTCGAAATTTGATAGAGCGAGCTTCTTCGTCTTTCTAATCGAACGATTATAGGAAAAGTTTCACTTACAGCGCTTAAGGCGATACACCACCAGTTTAAATTTTCATTCGTGAAATTAGACATTTTTATTTAATATTAAATAACATGGAATCTCTCTACACCGAATTAATTTTTTTCATTGTTTAAAAGTGCAAAATGGTGATGTTACATAATATTGTCTATCATGTTTAACAGTTACTGAAACATGGAAGTCGAATAACTTATACGTAAACTTAATAAGTAATAAATTGAAATGAAAAATATTTATTCTTGATTATGCTTTTTATGTTTCAGTAACTTTTTATGCTGAGTGCCATCTGAGAAAGATCTTCCAAACATAATGAAAGACAATATTATACGATATAACATTGTCATTTTGTAATTTTAAATAATAAATAAATACGACAAATATCTCCTAAAATGATTTCTTTTTTAATCGTACCCTCTTGATCATGTAAATTATTTTGAGTTTGCATTGAACGCATTAATTGAATAATTTGATTACCTAGTCGTACTCACAACTAAATCACCCTTTCCCATAGTTGTAATTAATATACACTCCTTGTTCGAGCAAATGTTTACTTAATTTTTCAGTGACAACTCTATGGAAGAGACAGAGTCATTTGTTTTGACCGATCTGCGGTGTTTGTAATTAACTGTGATGTATCACTCTGTTAAATAGCAATTTGTAAAATTACTCAACTTCCAGCGACTCTCATGACAGTTTCACTTATTTGCGACCGAATCACACTTTAACAGAGTTGTAATTAATGTAGACCCTTTATTGAACCGAATATTTACTTAATTTTTCAGCGACAGCTCTACGAGGCCGACAGAGTCATTTGTTTTCACTGATCTGTGCTGTTTATAATTAAGGGTGATGTATCACTCTGTTAAACAGCCATGTGCGAATTACCCGACTTCGAGTGACTCTCGTTGAAAGTTTCATTTACGTGCACTAAATCGCTGTTTAATAGAGTTGTGATTAATATAGTCTCCTTATTAGGATGAATATTTATGTATTCAGTATTCCTGTTGCAACTAGGTGAGAGTGATGCTACGAATACCTGCTATGAATAATTTATAGATTCTTGGTTCAACAATTATGTACAGCTCCTTTAAATATTGGTTTGGCAATGCTAAAAGTACTACATTATTTTATACATGCAGGGGGTGCATATGCATAAAAAAAATAAGAAAAAATTACGTTATAATATTTTTTCGTCTTACGTGTCTGACCATGACCAACCAATTCTACTTCCTACATATGCGACGAATAATAATAGTAGATTGCGGAATTTTATGGAAAACAAAAACATTCTGCATTGATTGTGAGAAGCAGAAGTAATGATTTTGTTGCATTAAAAACAATGTCACAATATTTTTAATTTTCTTCTCAATACATCAAAAATCCTGGATGAAAAGTAGACATGGTCACTAATGATCAAACACATGAGTAGACTGGATCTTTATCCATTTATGGCATCTGAAAATTTTCAAAAAATGTTAGAATATGTAATTTAATACTACTTTCATATATTTCAGATCTACACGTAAGAGTTCATTTGATTCCATTTTCTTAAAACTTTTCTACAAAAATTGAAAATTACATAAACATCCGCAGTATACACACGAGGTTACTTAGCAAGTAAGCGACTTTTTAGTCGGAACTTTAATGAACGTTTTCTCCCGAGTCTAATAATACTACGTTTCAGTTAAAACATCAAACGTCCTAGGCGAAGAGTCGATGAGAACTAGGGCTCGCTAGTGAACGCGTTAGACCGAGTTTACCTGATTGTTAGTGAGAGTAATCAACGTTCTATTGTAGTTCCCTCAAGAATTCATGAAAATCAGTTGCTTTTAGACGGGTTAGACGAGAATGCCCCCTTAATGCGCTGTTACTCCGCATTTGCTATCCGCCCGGACACTTATGCGAAGGGAAAGACGGGTTTTGGATCGTGTGAAGCCGGCCGCGCGACGACCGGGCGGGGCAAATTTTCGGCTGGCCGCTCGTTAGGCGTAAAACAGGGAGAACAGGGCGCACGATAGAGGAAGAGAGGCGGGATCTCATTTTAGCCCCGGCCAAAACGAATTTATTTCGTCGGGGTCCAGAAACCGAATTGCCCGGAAATTCGCTTATCCGCGGTTAAATGGAATCTCCGTTTCCCTCTCGGCCGCGATTCTCGCGGCTTGGTTCGGCGCGGTGCGGAACGGAGCGGAGCGGAACGTGAAATTTGTCAAGGGACCCACGGTAAATATTCGAACCCCGAAAAAGAAGGAATAGAAGAAGAAAAACGAACCGCGAGACCGTGGATCCCATCGGGTGAGAAAGCGAACGAAAAAAAGTTGCGGGGTTCGTGGACGATCCTAGGTTCCGAACGATGGAAAAGGAAAATACGAAGAATTCGCGTTTGATGCGCGCGCGCCCGCAATTTTTCCCCTTGGAAAATTACATTTCGATCGGGAGGAGGAATGATTATATTTCGTCCTATTTTTCTTCGGCTCGCCCCGGAAATGTTGTTCTCGCGTGAAATAAAATTATAGGTCGTGTCCCGCCCACTTTCGGTCGCAGATCCGCGACCCACCCTCCTTCGCACACCCCCAATACTAAACGGCCGCCAGTGAAATTGAAGCATTTTAATGAAACTCTGGCTACCGGCGTGTGTCCGCGGCATTCGAATGGAATTGTTAACAAGCCGGCGAGTCTCATTAGCATAAACTTTACAAACGGAATTATTCCCGGCGGACCGATTACAATTTACCCAGCCGTTGATGCATGTCGTAGCCGTCGATCAGTTATAAATTCCCTCGATTTCGGAATGATTTAATAAATTCGGTCAGAAGAGCGAAAGCCGACACGGCTAAATGATTAAAGATAGAAACACCGCGGACGCTCTAGAGATAGAAAGACCTCGATACGATTAGTGAATACGTAATTTTAATAAATACGATACGAGGCAACCGCGCTTTATTGTTCCTACGTTCTGTGCTTCGTTGTCGAAAATAATATGATAGTTTAATGATCCCCTTGTATACTTTGCGTCAATATTATACTCGCCGACAAATACGTAAATTTGTTAAACTCAAATATATTAAAAAATATATTATTATAATAACGCGTGGTTTGATGGTAGTTGATATAAGAAAGGTGCCGCAGGTAACTTTGACTTTCAAGATCAACAACGGCAACCATTTCTTTTATGACGTCGTATACCACTCATCACAAGAATGAAAAGAGAAAAGGTTTTTTTTTAATCGAAATACAATTCTATTTTAACACGTTTTTATCAACTCGCTCTCTTTCTATTGTCAATACGAAATCAGCAAATTAACTGTAGACGTACAATGTAGATATTCTATTAGAAAATGAGGACAAAGGATTAAATGATTGGAGCAATGAAGAAAATAACCGAGTAGTTAAAGTTTCTCAAGCTTCTCTATCTGTCGGGAATGAATTCGTGACAGTTTCTTTCGCATAAATTTCATAATTAAAACTTTGTCAAACCTTCGTACTTGTCGGATCTTCCGAATTTTCCTCTAAAAACGTTTAGCTATCATATTGAAATTGAAGGAAGACAAATTAGACAGTTCCGAAATTATTAATTTTCGTATTATCATATCAAGCTTAATAAAATTGGTTAGGGTGATTTAAAAACGAAACGAAGGAGGATAAAAGAATTTTGTGGAAAGCGTTTAAAATCAACACTTCTCGATAGCTGTAGTTTCTCTAGTACATCTTAAAAAAATTGTACCGGCACCGATTTAAACCGTCTGACAACGGTTCAAGCGTTGCGGCAATTTCGCTGCGGGATTTTTATCCACCCACCCCACAGCCCTGACCTCGTATCTCGTGATCACCAGCTTTCTTTGCATTTCAAACAATGGCTCACATCGCGCAGCTTTCAAAGTGACGAAGAATTGAAAAACAGCATTATTAGATCATTTAAGTCACGGCAAGCGGAACTCTCTTTATCGCTTTATCTACTGCAAGTCCTTTAATAAACCATTTAAAAACTAGATTGCCGATTTGATGCGCTTACGAAGAAAGTGAACGGGTAAAACATGGAACGTTAAAACGATTAAACGAATTGAAAAATATTGATACACAAACATCAAAAATAAAAAGTGGAATCAAATGAAATATCATTTTCAATAGTGGTAGTAGTAGCTTTTTGATTGTAGATTTGAAATTAATAGTTTTATTCTAATATTTTTAGTAAATTGTATGAAACTAAAAATAGATGAAGAACCGCAGTTTATATAAAATCATTTATCAATTTTTATTTTGCATAAAGATCCGAAATTTATTAATAATTGTATTATATCTGAAAGAATGTAATTCTTTGTCGCAAAATTGTTTATCACGAAGAAAATCGAAGTTCTTTTATATCCATTGTTATACGTAAGAATATTAATCCTACATTATGAAATACTAATGGTCAACCGTTCTAAGGATGAATCTACACCCCAAGATTTACGAATACATGTAAAAGAAGATTGTCGCAAAATTGTTTACTACAGAGAAAATCGAAGTTCTTTTATATCCATTATTATACGTAAGAATATTAATCCCACATTATGAAATACTAATGTAAAGAATAGGTACTTACAGATTCTTCAGGATCTCCTGTTTCTCCGTCGGATTTTACACAATCACGAAACACTATACACTATAAACTTTCCGAAATCGCGACAGCGAGCGAAGAGATGTTACTTTGCACTCGGTCAAAATAGTACTGCGATTATATACGACGCCAACCAATGGGACGGTTGTTGCCCCTTCTCTATAATAAATGGTATTCGTTCGGAGACGGTATACCTGAGAAGGTTATTATAGCAGACAAAAACGCATACGCATCGGTTCTGACCTGACTAATTATTTATAAACATCTGCGCTCCGACAACTTCATCCGAGTAACTTCTTCTCGTTCACTGTCACGATTTCGGAAAGTGTGTTGCGTAGTGTTTAGCGATGGTGTTTTAAGGCGATAGATTCGTTTCCAGAATTGCAAGGCTGTGGGATGCGCGTTTTCATTTCTCGATAATTCAGAAATGAGGTTTTTCAGTACTCAAAAACGCTAGATACGTGATAGATACATCATAGAAAAATGATTAAGAAAAATACAGCCAGGTTAAGGGTGGTTGAAAATTTCTTAAGAATAATGATGAATATAATGTAGCTAGTCTTTCATACACAAATTGATTCTATTAATGTAAACTCAACGATGTAGGCTTTACAAAAAATTTCACAAAAACGACAATATCAACGAATACTGGTCAATAATTTTGACCATAATTATTGTCGGTCTAGTGAAAGCAATATGTTAACAAATTCCGTCCTGTCTTTAATTCCTAATAGTAGTCACCCTATTTTTAAAAAATCGTATAAAAATAAGAAATAAGTACCAACCATAGTTGAGCAAACTCTATTCAAATAAAAGTTTCGAATATAGTGGGTTATTTTCAACTGCATTTTAAACCCACTTTATTCAGAATTTCCATTTGAATAAAATTTTAGGCAACTCTGGCTATAATGAATAATGCAAATTACGTTGCCGAATACAAATAAAAAATAGAACTTGCAGTTCTAGAAACGAGAGTCTACTCCCTTGCAACATATTCGCGTACGTGGTATAAAGCGTCCTATAGATCCGACGGAAGAACAAGAAATTCTGAAATACGTATTTAATATATTTATGTATAACAATGGATATAAAAAAACTTCAATTTTCTTCGTGATAAACAATTTTGCGACAAGTTTCTTTTACAAGTGTCCACCGATCCGGAAGGTCCTATTTTTACGTTTACGAGGCGCAATTTGCATTATTCGGCAGCATGTAGCTGTCGCAGCTTTATGAAAACGGCTACATGCGCTGCTGTATGCTTCCGAATAATGCAAATTACGTCTCGTAAACGTAAAAGTAGGAATTTTGAAGGCGGTCGCGGCTTGAGTTGATCTTTTATCTAGTGCTTTTGACTACTGAAACCCGAACCCTTGCGGGGGTGCACACCCTTACAATTCTGAAAACGGGTCTACACTCTTAACATGTCCATTAACATAATTATCTCATGCATTATCAAAATGTTTTACAAAATAGAGCATACCCGCTCCGTGAAACATCAAAGCAATTATCCGAAGAAAACAATGAGAACAGCAAAACCAAGCCATGGAACGTCTGAATATCATACCCAGAATAGTGCGCCGTTACGCAACAAAGCGTACAACATGAATTCAACTATCTCCGAGTAAACGGCGAGATTGTAAACGTCCGTTACGAGAGTATAAATCTTTGATTTTTCAAACGGCGTTAAATCATCGACTGTAGATAAAATGTCGGAGATTGTTGAGCCGACAATGCGGAAAAAACAATGAAAAACGAGTACCGATTTTATTTGGCAATAACAGTCTCTTTTCCGTTTTTAATTTCGCTTATAGTCGAAACCGGGCGTTTGTTTGAAAAACGCGGGGCCGTAAAAAAGAGTTTCAAATTACAGCTGTCGAAATGCGTGTCGTTCCCGACGCGGACGGACTTATTGCGCAGGGTAACAGCCCGGTGACTAAAACGAATTACGTGTGTCCTGGGAAATATTAAAGGGAAGATTACCAATTTATCGAAACGGATTACCGTTTCCGTAGGTGAAATGAAAGAGAGAGAGAGAAGGTGAGAGAGAAACAGCGGCCAACGACCGATTGTTCGCGAGGCCACTCGAGAACGTAAACAGCGTCGGCACGCCGTGAATTTACGCGCGACGGTTAAAAGTACGCCACTGAATTATTGGTTTCGGCCTCGCGGGATGTTATCGTTCAATTGGAGATCAAATAGCCGGCAATGTGTTTCTGAATTCTTGTTAAACAGGGTGATTTAGGTGAAACGCGGCGTGATTGAGAGCCCCGCCCCGACTAAAAAGATCTCGATCCGCTTTCGACCGTGCACGACGATTTTCACCGTTGCCCCTTCCTTTTTTGCACGCGCTTATCCAGGCTCAAACCGAGCAGCGGAACACGCGCGATCGAGCGCTCTGTTTACCAGAAAATATGCGAGACACGCGAAACTATGGTCGCGCTGTTTTTTTTATAATGCTCGCGGAAAAATTCCAATTTATCTGTTCCCGGAGAACGCATCGCCGCCGCTTCGTTGGAAACATTAACCGAATGGCCTGCAGTTTAAATGTAATATTTAAACGAATGGCCTTTAAACTCTGCTGACTCGGGGAGCCTTGGCATTGTAAATCTCTATCGGAAAAAAATTGCTGAGGAATCGTCACTCCCCTGTTTCGCGGAACACGGGTCATTTAAATTGAGCTTCCTAAGTTATCGCGGTCGGATTGCTTAATTAAAGGACACAAATTTAATATTTATAATCGTTTTCTGGCATTTCATCGAATCTCTGAAATCTTACTCTGAATTTTAACATTTTACCCACCGGATACTATTTTCAGTAGTGGTACAGTACCGAAAGGTATATTAGACATTTTTTTTATTAGTGATTTGTTAAGTGTGTTGAAAGTTGTTTGAACTTCATTAAGTTAGCTTAGAAGATTTTTTGTTAGTAATGTGTTGAGTGTATTAAAAGTTGTTTGAACTTCATTAAGTTAGCTTAGAAAATTTTTTGTTAGTAATGTGTTGAGCGTGATGAAAATTGCTTGGACTTCATTAAAATCGACGGAAGCGAATCTCATATGTCGGACGTTATCTCATACGTCGGATCATTCATAGTTATTTCTACTTGGTATAATAACTAGAAGTGGTTATAGTAGCGTTTTAGCATGATTTCATATGAATTAGAAGTTACGAAGTAGTTTAACGGATGTGCAGAATTAGAGCAATGTAGAAATGTACTAGTGACAAGTAGAAATGGTCAGTAATAGTCAGCTACATTGAGGTTTAATTGCAAGGAGGCGATGAATGACAGTTACGCTAGTGTTTGCTGTGGGTACAAATAGTCTGCAGTGGGAAAACACGTCGCGGTTTCCTGCAAGTGGAAATAGTCGATGATAGACGCAGCAGAGTTTCCTGCACAGAAATTGTAGAAATGAACGTTTAAGGGAAAATGCTAACAAATAATCTGACGTTAATGAGCAGGAAGGATAAAAGAATGTTTCCGAAAAAAGTTGGTAAAGTAATTGTTGCGTACGTAGTCTCTTGATAAACATCGGCTCATAGAAAGAAAGATCGATTGGAAAATTGAAGGAATTCAGAACTGCTTTTTCGTAGCGATGCTAATAGTCTATTTATCTCGTTAACGTGGAAATTCACGTCGACGGCAGATACCATTAATAAATTAAGGGACGTTAATTATAGAAACAAAATTGATGAAATATGAATATATTAAATCATAAATATGCGACACGATAATTGGCATTTAATCGCGAACGGCGAATGTTTATGAGAATAAAATGAAGCGCTTTTATGCTGTATTTCTGCGATGATTATGCATTTCCGTTCGGGAAATCGTTGCTTATTGCCACTGCGAGTGACAGTAAAGTTGAATAATTCAAAAAATGTTTAGTGACAGAAATACTCGATTACGAATATTCATGACATATAGATATTTTTAAACATTAATAAAACGTCGATTTTAGGTTTGATCACTACCAGATTACGTTTTTTTACGATTAATTTGATTTCTAGCAAGAATAGTCGTTTCACATGAAACAAATAATCTATTATCTCACAATCAGTGTGTTTCGATAACTTATTTCGTTACAATACTATACAAATGTACAGAAACGTAGGAATGCTATGAGCACGTTTAGAATTCAACAATAAAGGGCTTCGATTCATTTTCACTGTATGCGATACTCGATCGATGAAACAAATTTTTTTCCTCCTAATCCCGGATGATCCAAAATAATCAATGAGAAGGGGGGCGCGGTGAAATTTCCATAAGCATCCGCAGAGCTATTCAGAAGATTTGTCATCGTTGCGATCCGGTTTTATTCAAATATACCAAACGCAATGAAAGCGATCTTTAATATGCTCCCAACTGTGCTTCACAGCAAACAATATTGAAAATTCAATATTCGCTCATAACTGAGAACTCTCTCAGTGCTTTGAAACTGCGAACAATGAAATCTAAAACGAGCTCAATCTGCAGTAATATAAAATCATAAAAATCGCCGAGCTTTTAATTAAAACGAACTCCTGGAATAACTTCGCAATAAGAATGCAAATATCGTAAATAATGTGTCTGAGTCGCGGGACGTTCAAGTAATAAAGACGGAGATCCATCTCGCAAATTAACGAAACCACGTTAGTGTCTTTATCCTCCTTCCCTTGTTCTAATTTGCGCGCCTTTGTCCTCTGCTTATCAGCACAATTTCTCATGTAACTACCGCAAACGAGAAATCTTACGTGACAAGCGTGTCGAAAACACGGAGTATCATTTCTCGTAGAAATCTCCGTTTCCAGATTCATTGATGTTAACCCCTTGCCGTATTTTGACGAGCCAGACTCGCGATGAAGGTTTTTAACAAAGTCTAACAAATATGAATATTACAAGTTTCATTTTAGATGAAATAAAATTTGTGTCGTTTGTAATCAATAGTTAAGCATTCAAATAAATGTAGCCATATAAAAAATGTAATTTTTTTTTCCTTGCTACGACATTTTTGGGGATACAGACGTTTTAATCACTGTAACTGTAAAGAAAATGGTACGGCAAGGCAGGAGAGCAAGTTCAAAAAATTTAGAGCATCGATTTATTCAGAATTTTGAAAAATTAATTATCTGTTCATAATCACGTTGTACATATGAAACGTTGCGTTTAATTGTTACTATACATGTTGCTCTTAATTTACTGCGACTGTTTGCAGCGAAGAGTTTGCTGCCCTCTCATAAATCGACATTAATGATAATTATGATAATATCAGTCGTCACAGAATTAATTATACAAGACTGCATTTCACATGTTATTCGGAACTTGACAATATTATGAAATCGCGCAATGGCGAAACAAAAAGGTATTTAGATTTTTTTGTCATTGTAATTTGTGCGCAAACTGTGCTGATTGCATTCGCTGATTAGTGATCTAACGAGTGGCGGGAATACTCGGGATAAATTGTTATTTCAACATGATTGCGTGTCATACCATCGTAAAGCACACAGTTAAATCTGTTAATTAGTGCAGATGATTTGCTTTCACTTTCGATGTTATCGAGTGCGCACCGAATCGCATATGGCATCACAAAAATTGCTTTCGACGTTAATTGAAACATTTGCAGAGGTGCCTATGAAAAAATATTTCACTCAAAATACATGATTTCGTAAATTTCTGTGCCAATATCACGGATTTATTTCACGTTATAACGCAAATGGTTTGAATGGGTATTTTTTAAATTGATGTATTGTGGTTGAAACTACCAAGTACTTTTTGCACAATTTAATATTTTCGAAACAACCGCAAATAGTTGGTACAATTATCGTTGGACGTTGTTTACAAATTGCACGCCGACTGGTTGCATACGGTAAATAACAATGGGACTGCGATTTCACGCATTCATGGTAAACGTGAATAAGTGAAACAGGAAATAGTAGAAGCATTGAAAGAACTTTGGAATACTATTGCATCAACCAATTAAAATCATTGGGAGAGGAGAGTTTGGATACCTGGTTGTTGCAAATGAAGATCCGCAGTGAAATAAGAGACGAGTGCGCGATTCCGTGGAGCACAGCGTGCGTTTTGCAACTTTCGTCCGAATTCAGGAATTCGCGCGTTTGAACAACCTTTTTTTGGTCGGAATTTTTCGCTAGGCCCGATGCCATTCTTTTGTTGGAGTGCTCGGGCTCGCGTCGATACACACAGCTCGCTGTATACTCGCCGGACTTTTCAGGCCTTTGGAAAACAGTGTTTCCTTGTTTTATTAATTACGAGGCCCCGACCCGGTACTTTCGGTCCGCTGCGTGCGAAGCCAGATAATTAACGGTCGCAAATGGCGGCGTGCTTTCCGAAAACAATGAGACCGGACGATAAAGCGATCCGCTTGAATCGTACCGTTCTAGTGGCACGAAACTGCATTCGGATCTGCGATTATGTGCTCGTGAAATCAGTCGCGTACCGGTTCGCGGCAGAAACGATCCCTGACGCGCGTCTCCGTAATATTCCTAGCGAATTTTCTCCTCCCTCTCTCTCTCTCTTGCTCTGCTCTCCGTGGCGAATATAATACCGCCAATTAATAAATTAATCAATATGGACGGGCACAAGTCACCCGCGACCCAATTCCCTCTACTATTTTCCCCTGTATTGATTTCGCAAAACGGCGCGAGGAGGGGCTGCCCAAGAAAAAACGAAGAAGAAATACTGGCAAAAAGAGGAAACTTATTGCGATTACCAGCTACGCTTAATTACTCTTCGCTGATAAGATTTAATACGGTTTATGGTATGTTTGAATTGAGGAAGCGCGCGAATGTTTGATGAGTTTGATGAGCTGATTTATTCATTGGCACGGTTTGGAAATCGTTTTCGCGCGGTGTTTTTTCATTCTGTTTTCGGTGCGTTAATTACGGCTAGCCGTGAAAGCCGAAAGAAACGAATAATTAGATCGCATCGCGGTGATACGAACGGGCCCCGAGATATTCGTTAATTACCCGTTTGTCGCCTTCAACTCCGATCAAATGTGCATAACGGCTCGTTCGGTCGGTAATTAAACGCAACTTGTTTGATGATCGAAGGAAAAGGAAATATTTGACATTACCGCGACGTGACGCGACGCGTTTGCAATTTTAATGGGTTCGTCGTTTTTTCATTTATCGCTTAGCCGAGGAAAATCATGCCAAGATCGATTAGCGACTTCCGAGTATTGACGTGGTTTGATTAACATTTTAATACGTTATCGAGGTAATATCGAACTGTTTAAGATTACTTCCAGAAATAATTATGGTAATAATAGTAATAATAATAATCATTTCATTTGGCATTCGCACAATTAGTAATTGGCAACAACGTCATATTGGTATAGTAATTGGAACCATTATAGCGATAATTGGGACTAGTGTAACCGGGACGATGTTTTGCTCCTGCGTCCTGAATGCAGCAACATTTTGAATAATATATTAGGGTGGTACAAAACTAATTATTGCGGATTTCATCAGTTTAAATATTACGTTCTTATTACATCCATGAAAAATTAACGAAAAATTTACTTATTCTCAAACTTGCGATGCAGTGTGGGTTAAACAATATTAATATGTGACAATTTCGGTGTTGCTACATACAATTTCACCATCACCATTCAATAATTGGAAGTTAAATATGTGTCATTATTGCTAATAGAGAATTTTATAATTTCTCATTTGATCCAGATTGACAAGTGAAACGAAATTAAATTTTTACGACTCAATGTATGCATTTTTCTGAATATCAAAATAGAGACTACAATAAGCAAATTGTTGTTTATATTGGATTTATTTTCTTGAATTTCGCGTGTCCTAAACTAACGTTTTGAATGTTATACAAATAATTGGTATTCCTTGAACGTATTGATTTTCTTTTGTTTTGAAAGATGTTTAAATCCCAGTGATTTCTCTTATGTCGCGTATGCAAATCACGTTTTGCAGAACTCGTCTGTGGTACAGGTCGACGCATAATCACTGGCAGCAGCTGAAGTGTGCTTCTTTCACGAGAAAAAATTGGTCGGAAAAGCAGCATAAAATATTTACGTAGCTCGGTTCGTTTTCGAAAAAAATTCTATTTGAATCCCGGTCGGCTCGCTGCCGGATAATACTCGACTAATTGTTCATTACTGGGCCGCGGATACCTATGCAAATTCGCATTTTCGTAGACGAATTCAGCTGAATCAAGAGATGAACAAAGAGAATTTTCAACATGGTCGGTCGTAGATCCCGCATAATCCGAAAGAAATTCCGTGTTCCTCTGATTTTCCAAGATTTTTGTAGGTCGAGTTCTAAGGAAATAGAAATCACATTAAAAATTCATCTCACTTGCCAAGGAAAACGAAACCGTGTTACGTTCCAATTAACTGTATATTTTGCCAACTATTTAAGATTCTTCTTCCCCTTGGCAGGTAGAAACACAGATTTACGTTTTCACTCTCCGAAGTTAATCTTTACGCGGCGAATGTCAGGTGATTTCCGTTTACTACAAAAATATATCTGAATTTAATTTCATGCGATCTGTTTTAGTCGCGGAGGTATAAAGTTATCAGAAAAATTTATAAATTGCATTCCAACTTCGACCCAGTTTCTGCAATGAAATATTAATAAAACAACCGTCAAACGGTATGCAAAAATTAAATCCGAAGCTTCAACAACTTTTTGTTGTTCTTCTACGAAATTGTTAAGGATCAGGTATTATGCTATTTGTTTATAATGTTCAAAGAACGGTGGAACTGCGTTATTATATTTCGCGAGAGGACGAGGTTGTGTTACTCATATTTTTAATATATTTTTTAAAGTATCATTAGTTTCATTTTGAAAAAAAGGTCGAGCCGGTTCTGGAGTTTTTAAAAAATAATTAATAAATATGAATGAAATAAAATATACTGCGCACGAATACAAATAATTAAGAAAAGTTCAAATAATACAAATTCGTTTCAGTTTCGCCAATATGTATAAAATCAGGAAAATGTAAAAAAAACAAATGGTAGCCAGTACGAAATTTTTTAAATACTTAAACTATTCATAGAAATGTGTATTGCATTATTGATACTCCCGAATCTAAAACCGGTATTCGATCGGCACATACGAACGAGGACGAAACCGGCTTTCGAACTCCATTTTTAAAAACCAACAAATCCCGCACAATACTATCTGTCATTCTCAATATGCGCTAAAATAATTCCTCGGCCGATTCCTGGTATTGATCACGCATTTTCTGTCAGCGACAGTAGTATGAGCTCAATTTACAGCGTATAAAAATCCTAGGAACGTCGGTAGCCCATAGTTGATTGAAATTTCACACGGTAAGTACGATCGTCTGGCCGATCGTAGCCATTAACGAACAAGATAAAACTCTACTTGATTTTTCGTTTTTCCGAAATCGTTTAAGAAAACTCGAGTTCTCCGAAAGTCCCGTAATCTAATCTCTCGTATAAATCTTGGCTCTCCGGCTATTTTCCTGCATATACACCCCTGTTCAAAAGTATGCAGATATTTCCATGAAATTTGCAAAGGGTAATTTATTTTATTATTGTTAAACGATATTTATCCTTGCAAAAAGTGTTGTCCCAAAAATGTTGTACTCAATTCTCCTGATACTTGATCTGCTATTTTCTCAAGTCAGATATAAACGCGTAGAGTGAAGTAGTGAAAAGATTAATAGTTAGGATGATTATAAAAATTATAAATAAGAGACGAAATAAATTAATCAGTACTAACTTGATTATGGTCCGAATCAAAATCAATGAAAAATCTTGATTATTTAAGAAATAACGACATTTTTAAAACGACGTCAATTTTCACGAAAATGCTAAAAGAACATTTATTCTTTGAAAGCCAGAGTGCCCTTTTAACTCTTTGCTGTTACGTGGGTTAAAAACGGTTTCACCGTTTGCTTAGCTTTTTATAATGAAATTTGCGAAGGGTAATTTATTTTATTATTGTTAAACGATATTTATCGTTGCAAAGTATTGTTCCAAAAATGTTGTATACCAATTCTCTAAATACTTGATCTGCTATTTTCTCGAGTCTGATATAAACGCGTAGAATGAAATAGTGAAAAAATTAATAGTTAGGATGATTATAAAAATTCTAAATAAGAAACGAAATAAATTAATCATTACAAACGTGATTATGGTCCGACCTAAAATAAATGAAAAATCTTGATTATTTAGAAAATAACGACATTCTTCAAACGCCAATAACGACGTTAATTTTCACGAAAATGCTGAAAGAACATTTATTTTTTGAAAACCAGAGTACCCTTTGAACTCTTTGTTGTTATGTCGGTTAAAAACGGTTCCACCGTTTTCTTAGCTTTTTATGCATAGTGGGATATATTTTAATTCGTCTCGAAAAATTGAAGTCATATCGATATGAAAAAAATTCTGAGCAACTTAGCTTTTGATCTTCTTTAAGAACATCCAGGTACTTTTGAACGGGGGTGTACATGTAACCACCGTTCATCTCGTCGCCATCTATCACGAGCCAGCCGGTACACTCGGCAAAACCAATTCCAATAAAACATTCAGATATTCAGCGGCGACTACAGGCGTCCGTGCGAGCACAAAGGGTTAAATTCTGCGGCGTCTGGGAGAAGAAGAGGAAGCAAGATGAAGACGAAGAGGATCCACACCCCCGCGTGGTCCGCCCAGAAAGTCATACAATATCCAAAAGACCGCGCGGTCCCGAACTCGACGCCGCTAACGTGGATCATACATATTTAACGGCTCGCTTTCCATTATTTTTAAGTGCTCGGCAGATCCCGTCACGGCTCGGGAGCCATATAGAGACAAGCGAGAGAGAGAGAGGGGGAGTAAGAGCGAGGAGAGAAGGTGTTTTTGCCAAGTGTTCGAAAGATGATCTGGTTGCGGACGCGGATTCCGCGTGCAGCACAGCTAACGTAGATAGAGTATCCATTACCATTAGAGTAACTTCGAAGTTGTTTCAAGCTTCATGGTTTCGTATGACTGCGCCCGTGTTTCTCGGCTACTTCTCCCCTTGTCGAGGTGTTCTCCGCCCCTGCGCCAGGCCCCTCGCCGCAACTTGTTTGTCAATTTTCCGGTGTGGCAGCGCCCCCGAGTGCACATCTACCGGTGGCATTACGCAAATGTTATTATTCGACAGACCTGGTTCGGCTGTTAACGCCCTCGCGGTTCCTTGCAGATAGCCCGACCCCCAAAATTCGCTGGGGATTCCTCGGATGCTGCGCACTCCCTCTCTTTCTCTCGCTCCTTCTCTCTTGCGCGCTTGTGCGTACCACTAATATTCGGAAGTTCCTTTTAGGAAATATTAAAACCGGTAGACCGGGACCGACAAGCTTCTGCGGCGAAGAGAAACGGCCCTGAGCAGTGTTATTCCGTAATTAGGTGCGTTTTATGCAAATGAGGCTGTAACGCTGGGGAGTCTTTGCCGTCGACCGACGACGCCCCTGCGTCCCTCGCATCTCCGGCCACCGGCCTGGAATGCTCGTAGTCTTGTGAAATATTCCCGCGCGAAGGAACGCTAGATAATATCTCTAATGGGTTTTCGACTCACTGATATCCAAGGAAATTCCCCTATCTTTCTACTTCCTGGCTTTTCTTTCTCGATTGGGACACCGCGCGCAAGAGAATCATAACGTTTTTCCGATCCAGCCCAGCCGGAGGATCCGATTTTACGGTTCTACCCATTACGGGGACAGTCTTGTGTAAAAGAAAATTTTTATGAATTTGTTTTAGAACCGATATGAAGCGTCTTTCGTTAGAGTTGCCTTTTTTGTAATTGAAAGAATTAATTTTGGATACGAGGGTGTTTGAAAAATTAATTCCTTGAAACGGGGGATTTTCGAGGTCGTTTGAAGTTACTTTTTTCTTTATACACATGTTTTCCGCCGCTTCGTTCAGAAGTTTTTTAGGAAAAAATAAACTTAAAAATACCACGTTTTTAAAAACGGAGTAAAAAGTATTTATCGCTGTAGCCGCGCTCTGATTGGTCCGAGGTTTTCGGTGATAACTCCTTAACCAAGCTGAGGACAACATTTTCGTAAAGAGAAAAGTTATTTGATATGATCTTAGGAATCACCCTTTCCAAATATAACATTTGGGAACACTGTATACTAAATTCCAGAAATCATTCATGCAGTTTTCTCTTAGAATTGGATTGAAGCCGTATTTAAGCCGATGATTCGCGCGTGTAATGCATAAAGTTAGCAAACAGAAAGTTACATTTAGTCGGTGATATACACGACATGTAACTTTCAATTGCTTCAACATTCCGTTATTTATACGAGGTTGTTAAAACGGGTAGCGAGAAGTTAAAATTTCTACTTTCTCGCTTTACGAGAGTCAAATCGGAAATGCGTCAGCGAAGAAAGTTTTATCTGACTCGTTGCCTTACGATTAAATCTATTTTTACGTGCCAACCTCAAAATGGCAATTAACTAATTTTTCATGAGTAGAATTTAATATTGTTGCAATAATAGACGTATAAACTTGTGGAACGTTGGAAACGGGTCATCAAAGTCAACGGCAACTACATCGTTAAATGAAACCACATTAAATAAAAAAGTTCACTGGTTGCAACATCGTTTACTACACGAAATCCACGTTCGTTGCATACTGGCGAATCCCATCGCGAGTTGGTAGAATTTCTGGAATTTGTGCTAGAATTCCCGGTGGCTACGCAGAAACAAAAGATAAAGTATGATTGGTTAACTCGCTCGTTGCACAACCTCGATTTTTGCACGCGTTTTGGTCCCGTTCCGTGCAACGAGCGAGGTTGTACTGTACTTATTTCTTGTTTCTATCTCATCGCCATTAAATACGGTGCGTAGATGATCCATACGAATTTTTATACAAAATAAAAATTGTGTGCACTAATGGCAAAACACAGGAGCTACATGGATGTTTGTATCTTTTCATAATAATTGTTTTGAGGTGAAAGCAATAGAACAGTATTTGTAAATTCTTTAAATATTTTACTCGCTCTTTGCACAAGCTCGATTTTTGCACGCGTTTTGGTCCCGTTCCGTGCAACAAGCGAGGCTGTACTGTACTTATTTCTTGTTTCTACCTCGTCGCCATTAAATACGGTGGCGTAGACGATCCATATGAATTTTTATACAAAATAAAAATTGTGTGCAATAATGGCAAAACACAGGAGCTACGTGGATATTTTTATGTTTTCATAATAATTGTTTTGAGGTGAAAGCAATAGAACAGTATTTATAAATTCTTTAAATATTTTTACTCTTTTCTATTTGGCTACTAATTTTTCGTAGTCTAATCGGATTAAATATCTCAAAGTGGATTATGTTTATCGTTATCGCTAATGGCGATTTAATTGTGTATTCCGAAATTTTATATTTTTGTCGGTAATTTTTCAATAATAAAAAAGGATACTCAGCGTAAAAATAGAATTTCGGTAGCGAGATATATAGTGCCCAGAATTGTTGATTCAAATAGAACAATCAGTCAGTTCAGTCTACAGGCAGTCCTCTTATTACACGTTATTCTGCATGCATGTTTCATGTGTAACATGGTCCGAAAATTGCAACAGTGCTTCTGTAATGTGATATTCTTGTAATGCGGTTTCCAAATAGCATGATTTACTGACCTTCGACAACACGGGTATAATGCTAATGATTTCATCATGCTATTTCACGTGGCGTAAACAGAGATTTCAGCTTGTACACATTACACCTTCGCTGTGTAAATATGACACAATTCTGAAAAATATGCTTTTTAAGAATATTAGTTAGAATTTTGATAATCGTTTTCGCAAACAAGTACAGAATCATGCTCATGAAACTGATTCATGTGTATTTTCTCTTCATACCGTACTTTTAAATTCTGTAAAAAAAATGGTCAATGAGTGAAACAGGAAAATCGTGTTTTTTTTACTGTGCTTAACACAAATCAATTCAGTGGACACATTGCTTGATCGATCATTTTCAAAAAGGAACTTTTGGGTCTGCATCTTTTATAACAACGCAAGAATCGTAAACAAAATAATTTCACGAATCGCTGCTTTTAAAAACCTACTATTTGCAGAATTTACATGAACCAATAATATATTTAATTCGCGCAGTTGTTTATCGATTTCGAGCCAAATAAAATATTTACTTTTCACTGATTTGAACAGTATTTTAACCGGCGCTGTTTAATATATGTCGCGATCTAATGAAGTATTTTTGGGACTTAATTTTAATCTGTTCTCGGTTAATTTCGAGGAATTATTCGTAATACTCTTATTTATTCACCATAAATTTAATCCCGTAGAACGTAATGTAATGTATTTATTAAACGGGTAACAGCTTTTCATGAAATAAACCGTTGCCAAGCCCCCACGGGAACAACAAGACTACAGTTATTTCGAACGGTTGTTATTATAATATGCACACCGATAAACAGATGTATTTCAAACGTTTTTCACGAGAACGTTGTAATAAGCTTAATCCTCGCACGCCCATCGAATGGAAATTCGCTTTGTGTTTTATATATCGCGCAACTTTTTAGTTCATTACTGTCTCCTTGTAATTTGATGTGTTTGTTCAGAGCATAAAATCACGAACAAAGGAAACGAGAATAGATGAAAATTACGTGACGATATTTGACGCAACTGTTGTAAAGCATACGAGGATCAGAGTTTGGAAGATAAACAATGTACTTGTTTGAAGTATGACATTTTGAATAAGGAAAATGAAAATGGGCAAAAATTACGCGAGGATCCGCCGTGCAACTGGTTTTACAGAGCATACGAGGATCAAACTGGAAAATAAAAAAAAATACACGGACATGAATAACGAAACCGGAATGGTGAAACAAAATTGAAAATGAAAGACAACGAGAAAAAAACACACGGGTACAAGCGTACTTCTATTTGCATTATAAACGTAGGAATCTCCACTTGAATAATGCTAAAAGTATTTAATTTCAATCCTCATTTTTTGCCAGTTCCTTTTTGAACAGAATCTCTATGGACGGCTCCAACCGATCTTCTCGTTTCAATTTGTCAAAATGTTTTCCCTGTATTCCATTATGGATATTGATACTACACGAGTAATTTGTTCACGAAAAATCTATCGAATGAAATGTTTTTCGAATGATCCTCGGACGTACATATCTGTTTATTACGCGGGATTTTTATTTACTCCGAGAATCGTATTTATTACGATCGCGAACAATTGGCAACCCTGTATAAATCCGTTTATCTCAATTCCTGTTGATTTCTCGCGGGTGCGGCTAAATCAATGTGCAATTCAATTATGCAGTGCAATAATGATAATTATTATCGCTAGACTGCTTTGTGCACTCGTTGCCTGGGTTGCAAAAGGCTTTCAAAAATGATAAGAAACAATCGGCGATAATACATAACGCAGCTTCGTTTGACTTCGAGTTTATATTCCAGCGATAATCATTCACCGTGCGCACAAGTATTATCATTCGCCGGTATGAATTGCAAAAATTATTATTGAGAAATCGAGCTTTCATTTCGACCAGCGCTCCGTTTTATATTATCCTCGATGAAAAGCGTCAATGGTAAACGTTAATATTCCACCTCGTCCTGTCGGATGCTCCGCAACGAAAACGTAATTTCGCAGGAAGACCGCCGATCGAATTGTCATTGTTATTTATAAAAAAAAAGCGCGCGGGTTTTCGTTTAACTCGCTACCAGTTAATTGGGAAAGCGATGATTTTAATGGAATCGGAATATTCGAAGCGCGACAGTAATAATTTGAAGTTTGAGCGACAGTCGCGCCTGTGCCCGAGAGTTACGTATTTTAAAAATCGGTTTCGTCAGGAAATAGATATTTTTCCCCGATCTATTTGGATACTTTGCCCGGGTCTCGCCGGAATATTCCCGACACTCTCGTTCTCCGTTTCGCTCGCCGTTCGCCGACCACGGAATTTCATATTTTATCTGTCCGTCTGTTTATCGTGACCTAGTAAAGTTGATTTGTTGTTTAATTAATATCTAATAAACGAATTCCGGCTTGAAATATGTATCCGATCGGAAAACACTGAGGATCGTCGGTTGTCGAGCGTTTTATCTATTGTATTTCCGTGGATCTGTCGCTGTTCAACCTAGTTTTCCAACTGCTTCGCGAACTCTTGACAACAATGATAATATAAAATTATCTGACAAGAGTTCATTTTAATACGATAAAAGTATATATTTGATAAAAATTGTAAATGTTGAAAACGACTAATTAATTGAATGTTCGCATGAACGAAGACCCAACTCCTCAAATATTCTACAGATTCAAACTTCTGCAAATACTGTCGAACAATTTGAAGATTGAAGCATCCTCTTTGCAACGACTCCTTAAAAATTGATGTACGATTTGTTTTCACTGTTCTATGGAACGAAAACCAGAAACAAATTCGGTTAGCCGTGAATCTCTTATTGAAAGCTGGATAAAACAACTGAAAGAAATCGTACATCAATTTTTATTTATTATTTTTTAAAAATTATTATTTATTTTAATTTCAGTCGCGAAACAATTTTCACAGATGTTTCAATGTGTATCATTTTCGAAAAAGAGCTCCAGTTTCTAGTCCGCTATATCGTGAAAAAAGATGCGAAAAATGGTCGCGTTTCTTAAACGTTAATTATGATTTTTGTATTTATGTTATCCTATGCTTTCAGCGATTAATAATAAAGGTTGCTCAGATGAGAACGTCGCGACATTGCTTTAGCAGTCTTCGCGTTCCACTCGAGAACGTTCGGTTTTATCCAACTTAATTCTGTGTATCTTATCTATTTCAAACTTAAACTCGAACGCAAACTTTGCGTTTCGCATCCATCCCCCGTGAGAAGATATGGATACGATAATGTAAACATCCTCGCCCCGTCGAAAAAGTATTTTTACATTTTTCACATTTACTCCCTTATTCTTAGGAATTTGTCGATGAACACCGAAAATTGTCAAAAGAGTATCGCACTTCAGATTTTACGGTACGACGATATCGAAATTTTAAATGGACAGGATAAGAAGCGTGAAAGTTATAATACCGTGAAAAAAGGCCGAGGAGACGTTCGGCTATGGAGCTGCAGAATCTCCATTTTAAAAGTGCGAGAAAGTAGAAAATATTTTGAAACTCTTTGAGGTCCATGTAATGAAGCTCTATGGAAAAGTTTCTGCTCCATTCTTTTACTGTTGCGAAAAAATATTCCAAACATCTAACACCTTAATCGGCCACCCTGCAGGGAAAGTTATAAGGGAGTGGAATACATTCCAAAATCCTCGGTAATAAATACTTTTAAAATGTAATGTATTTTTCCTGAGCGAAAGAAAAAGATCTAAAGTGAAATTAAAAGGGAACCAAGAAAATCGCAAAGCTCGGATTTTCGTGAGACCAATGCGATTTAAATTCGTCCGAGGAGGAGACACCTACTGAACATGTCCGCAGAATTTCACGTGAGCCGGATAATAGGTTTTCGAGACGTGATGTCGGCCAATTAGAAAGACGTCAGCTCGCGGAAACGCGTTTAAAGTTTCGCGAACTGTTATAAAGCACGTAAGGGCAGCTCGATTTCAGGGGCCGGGACGTTGCCAATTTTTCGTAGTTCCGGCTCATATTTTTCGAATAGCAATCTGCGAGAAAACCGGAGGAAAAGGGATCGATTTTTTAAAGTCGACGCAGCGGGGAGCTCCCATAGGCAGCGCTCTAACACGGTTTGGGAATTGAGGGAACCCCTGGTATAACACGTCATTTCCACGGAAAGAAGGGCAGAACAGCGACACAGAACTTCAGAAACGCATCGTCCTGTGGTGAAAAGGTAAACAAAGAGAAGTAATGGCTTTCTTCGAAAAACTGGAGCATGGGAATCAAGACGTTACGCAGGGAAATTCCGCTTTTGTGCGACGAATGCATAGAGACAGAAGATAATGTTGTATTCGATGAAGAAGTAGAAAGCTCTGGTTACTGCATACGAAATTCCCGATTTTAGAATGCAAATGCAATAATGCTTTTTCATCGAAAAATAATCTTACAATTTACAAATTTATCATATGCAATTTCGAGGTACAGAGTTGATTTATAGATGTTTAATTTTAACTTTATTTTAGATGTTTAATTGTAACTTTATTTTACATGTTTAATTTTAACTAGAATTTCAATGTTACTCAATATCACTGTTATAATAGAATTAAGAAACAACTTCTCGACAAGGTACGCTGATTACAGGATGTCCCAAAAATGTATTTCCTTGAAGAGGACGATTCCTAAGGTATTTGAAATATCTGTTTCCTATACGAAAACATTTTATGTTCTCCGCGGCTTTATTAAGGAATTGTTAATGAAAAACACGGACCAATCAGAGCGTAACTACAGCAATCGGATTCCGGCTCGGCAAATGCCAACGCATCGAGCAGAGACAATCTGTTCTCTGATTAGTCTGTTTTTTTTATAACTTTTGAACGAAGCCTCGGAGAATATTTTCGTAAAGGAAAAAGTTATTTCGAATGACCTTAGGAATCACGTACACAAATCAGAAACGTACGAAAATCATCTAGGGCACCATTTACCGATAATTTCTTCTAAATCCTTTTGACGCGACGAGGAAGTGATGGTCGCGTTTCATTTTTGGAATCTGTTATTTTCGAAACACGACTGCCGCGTTACGAACACTTCCCCTTTCACGGTATTCTGAGCTTTTTTTTACATTGCAAATGCAACCATAGAAACACTCGTACGGAGCACAATGAGCCGGCATCTTTTTGTTTCCGAGGTGAACAAAATAAAACATAAAGGAGTTGGGGAATCACGCGTTTCTTTCTCATAGAAAGTTTTATCATTAAATCGTTCGCATCGTCCCCCGCGGAGAAAAAAAGTCGAGCACTGTCCTCAAATATGTATAAACTAATGTATAATTCAAAGCGTAGGTTCGAGCATTTCGTGAAAAGGAAATCGCATAACGTCGGATCGTTTAGAGCTCAACTTTTGGAACGCAGCCTTAAATTATGAATCGCGGACGGTTCGTTTAAACGTTGAAGCGAATAACATTTAATGGAGCTGGTTACTCTGGCTGCCGACATTACTGAATTCATGCCATTCGCAGCGGAGTAATATTGGTCTTCTATCGAGCTGAAAGTAATTAAATCATTAAGGACGATATCAAAGAGTATAACGAGACAAATTAAATTCTGGGAAGTAGTATTAAGGTTTCCCGCCAAGTAATGTCGTTTTTCTAGATTGAATATACATTGCCACCTTGGTCGCCAACGTGGTTTATTATTACACGATTTGTACGCTAAATCATGAATAAAATAACATTTTCAGAAAACGGCAGAGAACGATATTATTTACACGAACTGTGCCTATCATAGTTTTATTTATGCAGAATCAAAATCATTTGGTATCATAGTCATTGGTATCTCAAAGTGGAAAAGTATCCTATAATCCGTTTCCCGAACCTGAAACCGTTAATTAGATATGTAGAGATATTTACCGATGTTTTTGTTAGGAAATGTTGTAACGTAACATACCATCGATGCCGTTTCACGCAGCCATTTTATTTACTATAGTGTTCTACTGAGAATTTAAATAAAATTTCGGATTACTACTTATGTTATATGTTCATTGTACTGTTTATTACATAATACTATAATAATATTGAAATTGTACTGTACGAAACTATAATTGAGTATTCATTGAAGAAATAACTAAGCATTTTTTCAAAAGATCAGTCACTTTGACTGGTTTTGGTAGAAACAGGTATACTGAATACTATTAATATTATACATAATATTATACATAAATATTATACGTAATATTATACATAAATATTATACATAATATTATACATAATATTATACATAAATATTATACATAATATGATACATAAATATTATACATAATGTTATTAATATTATACATAATACTATACATAAATATTATACATAATAGTATACAGAATAATATTAATTGCATCGGTAAATCTATTATAGCAAGGAGAAAAATTGCGAACGCGTTAGGCCATCTCATCTGGCGGTTGCAGTGTTAAATAAAACAATAACGCAACGGTAAATTGATTTACTCGTGCAGCCGCGAGATCGATATTATTCTCCCTGCAGCCCAATATTTCATCAATGGAAATTCATATGAAGTGTTTCCGAAATCGCGTAACAGCCGAAAAAAACTCGGTGATTTATTACGCTAGTGAAATAAATAAAAAATGAGAAGGGCGGAATATTTGTGTGTAACGCATCGTTCCCAAGAAAATCGAATATGAATGTGCTTGTGGTGCTCGCGTGATATTGAATAGAGCTCGCTGACGTGTCTGATCATCGCTCACCCTTTCTACTAGCTGTAAGCACAGTCGTGCGCGTACCAGACAAGTTTTCCAAGTCAATTTTCTCGAAACCGGTGCCTTACACGAACGAATTTCATTCTGTACTTCTGATTTACTTTTCCACCCTTCAAAAAATAATATCCTTTGTGGCTGGATCCAACTTTTAGTTAGTTCTACAGACATAGTTTTTTTACGTTGCACGAAGATTCGCGTCAAATTGAAATTTGCTTCTTAAACGTATTCCGGGTGATTTAATTTTTACTTTTTATCTCGTCAAATTGCTTTTGAACGTGCGAATCTTGAATTAAAAAATTCTGAATGGAGTTTAATGCTCATTCGTTATATTTTCGAGCATTTCTAAATGTAAGATATATAAAGTTTCAGTACAGATTAGTACAAATAAAATAATGCTTTTTGATGTAAAAATAATATTACAATTTATCATAATAAGTTTATCATATGCAATTTCGAGGTTTAGAGCTGATCTTTAGGGTTCTGTCTGCAGTTTTTATTTTAAATGTTTCACTTTACCTAAAATTTCAATGTTACTCAATATATACGAGTTTAATGTTCATTTCGAGCATTTCTAAAATATTTCTTCATAAAAATATTTAGAATGGTTTGTTTTTTTTTAATTCATGAGAAGAGAATATCTTCGTATTTTTGAAGTGGAAACAACGCAAGGTTAATTAAACGAATGTCAAGTACTTCGATGAGTATGAATATTTAAACAAATTCCTGAGGATTTCTGCGAGTTGTCACGATCGTGCTCGCACATCGAATTGGCCCGTTCGACTACACATATCATGGGCGTAGACAATACAGAAAATATAGCTAAGTGGAAAGACAAAGAAATTCGTGGCGACACGAAATGCACATCGGGTAATAAATAAACCGCATCATCCGTATCTCCGAAAACGTTTTGAAAGTAGACCGGTCCCCGGGCTCGCTGGAATAAAACCGTGTTACCAGGACGCGGAATCTCGACGTTCCTGGAAGAGAAATTGTCCAGATGTAAGGGAAAAAACGGGGTAGTGGGTGGTCTCGCGGTACGTATGAATTATACATAAAGCCAGGCGCATCTATCACTCGAGTCAAACTGCGGAATCAGAGAAATGATATTTTCCGCGGGATAAGAAGCTCCGCAACGTCCGAGCGTGACGTATACTCGCCGTTGCTTTAAGGTTTTTGCACCGAGACACACGTTCCAACGATTTTTAGTCACCCTTCAAGAAAATCAATAACGCTTATCGCTGAGACCAGAACAAATTATCAAAGTACAAATTGCAGACCCGGAGAATATTCTTTTAATTAACTCTACTTCTACAAGACAACATTGCGCTGAATATGACGTCCACTCTCTACCGAAGAAAGTTTCAGAATGAAGTTTAATGGCTTTGCGGGTTACCTCTGCACACCATTTTGTTTCAGTCTGTCAATTTTCGCGTAGCTATGAATGTCCTAGCGGTGCTGTGAGTAATTAAATGGGAGCATGATCTTCCTGAAAAATAGAAGATGGAGCTTTGCGTTAAATTAAAAAGTCTGGTACAAAGAATTTCAGTTCAGAGAAAATTTCAGAATAATGATTTCCGGAAAATATTTAAATCGTTATATTAACCCTTCGCTGCATAGTGTATCATATCCGAAACACTTAACAAATGTGGAATATAATAAACTAAGAATGTGTTTTCTTATTATATTTATTTTTCTAAAAATGTTGCTTGAATTTTTAAAAATATTTTTCCCTTGCATAAAACATAAAAACTGACCTTCTTACAATTTCTTCATCCCAATTAAAAAAATAATGCAATGAAGGGTTAACCTAAAAGGAATCAATAGTTCATAAAAACGAATGAAGAATGTAGGTGGTCTTCTTGATGAAAATTTTAGATTTGTATTATTAGGTCTATTGTCAGATCATGCTTTTATAAAATTGTCTAATAACGTTCACAGCTCGATGAAATTCGGCGGACAGTTGCACAACGGTATAGAAAACTATCCCGCAAAGCTATTAAACTTTATCTGACACGGTCGTGGAGAAACTGATGGAGTCCAGTCTCTTTTGATAGCACCACGTAGTTTTCGTATCAAGCCCCGGATATTGAATTTAAACGACGTCTTTAGTGCTGTGACCCTCCTAAAAAAATACTAAAAATCGTCCGAATAAAAGAGGGTTATACACCTATCCTCACGTTTTCCGAAGCCCACGTCCAAGCCTTCAAGTCGATCGCGTCGTTGCGTCCTGGATCGCGATGGGCATCTTCGATCGTTTATAGCATGGACAATCTTCCAGATATTGTTGCAGCTTCTTTATAGAACACGATCATCTGATCTTATTTTTTACGTAAATAATAATCAAGTTATAACTATTCTGTTCCTCAGCGAATATTTTCTTGCCATTTAAGAATGGATTTTTATAGTGAAAATATTTGTTTCATCTAAAAATACTTAATATTTTGACTTCCTACTAAAGTCGTGCTCCACTATTATATTATTTATTATATATTTATTTTATTACATTATTGCCATTTAAGAATGGATTTTTATAGTGAAAGTATATATGTTTCTTCTAAAATATTTAATATTTTGACTTCCTACTAAAGTCGTGCTCCACTATTATACTATCACATAGATGTAATATTCGATATTTTGCATATTGTATTAAGGCAGGAGCGATGTAATATATTATATAGAAAATATTCTGAATATTCAGATGAATTCTAAATTCAGCTGTAGCAACCGTGTTTTTGTATATCTTTCATTTAAATTACGTTTTTATTTGTAAGTCTCTAGTCATTTAAAATTCGGTTGGACGTCAATATCTGTTGCTAACATTAACTCTGTAATTATTTACTTCCAAAGGTATATTCATAAGACATTAGTTGCTCAAAATCGCAATTCGATATTAATCAGCAAATCTTTAAAGACTTAGATTAAAATAACCCTTGTAAGGGTAGTTTTATCAACCATTCTACGAGCCTGACGAAAACTTGTAAAACCATTGTGTGTGTAATGAATAAAACGTAATCAACAGGGACACGAATATGCATTTTGCAGGAAAATACAAAAGAGATGAACCGGACAAGTCGGTGAGCTGGGGGACGGCCTTAAACCGGCCTCGGACCGATTCCACGATGAAATCCGGCGTTCCGGGTGGAATTCCGTAAAGTAAATGTTATCGGAGCGACTATAAATTCTATCCGGAATCGATACAATCCCGCGGCTGTTCTCGTCGCTCGTTACGCTACATCATATTCCCGGATCGCTTTGAAATTCTTCGTTACGCCCGCGATCCGTTCGACGCCTACACGCACCCAGTTTTTTTTACGAGATCGCGCGTGTAATTTTTTCGCAGAACGAGAAGCTTAGGGGCGCCGAGATAGACCTCGGCAACGACCGTGAACGATACCATTGATCCGTAAATTCCCTCCCAGAAACAACCGGGGAACCGTATGTATAGACCTCGCAACGAGGACGGAGGGATTCGAAGCGATAGGGAAAGAGAGAGAGAGAAAGGGAACAACCAGAAACGCTCCCAGAAGCATGGCGAGAAGAACATTACGCGACATTACGAAAAGTTTGCGACGGTTTTTGGGTTCCTTTTGCTCCGGAGTTGCGACCCCTTCCGTAACTCGACGCGACCCATGCCGCCCCCAAAGTAGTTCTTTATGTCGCGAGCTACAAGTGCACCGCGGGAATTTGTAATACCTTAATGTCCTGACCCACGGCTATTCACCGTGGTTCAAGGGGCGCTTGATGGCTCCTTGTTACGGTTTAATCCTTTACCCGCGCGGGCGCGACATTCAATTTTCGCCCGACAACGGATTTTTTACCATTTACAACAGGGAAACAGAAAGTCTGCATGGAGACGGGTTAACTGATGATGTAGAACAATATCTAGATATAAACCACTCGGATTTTGTTGACTTGCTGCGTACCAAAGATGGTAAAGTAATTGGTACAGTAGTCAGCCATATTCATCGATGTTATTTGTAAAATAGCATATTAATAATGTTTCATATGAGGACATGAGTCTGTATTAAAATATCTGTGTATCTCTAATAACCACATTCTATTTTGTAATTATTATATTCTGTTTTGTATGTGGTTGTATTTCGTTTTTTTTTTGTAATTATGTTGAAATAAATCTCATATGAGATTTTCTAATAAAAAAGAGTAGAGCATTCATAGAAATTAGACAGTGAGAATGAAGAACAGACTGACCATTATGCTCATTCAAATGAGCTTGTTGGTATCAGAGTTGGGAAAAAATTTTATTTTTATAAAAATTTCGAATAAAGTGGGTCTAAAATCGACTTGGAAAAAACCCACTTTATTCAAATTTTTTATTTAAATAAATGGTTTGCCCAACTATGGTTGGTATTTACTCCTTATTTTTATACGATTTTTTTAATAGGGTGATTAATATTAAGAATTAAAGACAGGACGGGATTTGTTAACATATTGCTTTCACTAGACCGACAATAAATATGATTAAATTGAAATTTTTTAAAAGCCTACATCGTTGAGTTTACATTAATAGAATCAATTTGTGTATGAAAGACTAGCTACATTATATTCATCATTATTCTTAAGAAATTTTCAACCACCCTTAACCTGGCTGTATTTTTCTTAATCATTTTTCTATGACGTGAAAATAATGATCCTTGTAAAAAGGAATTCGTAAGAATTGTTAACGATTTTATCATCAAATATTTGGTTTCCGTAAGGTCATTATCTCGAATGCTCTAACCCGAAGTCTTAGGAGTTGTCTACCATTCTACACTGCTGACGTCGCGTTTCCGTAACACTGATCCAATTGCGAGAATTTGCAATCATGCAAATAGCCTTTATACGTTGCTTCATTTTCTCCGTGGTTCTCCGTATATCCTTATTTAATTCTAAAATATTCGAACTATTTTCTGTATTCCACCTTTCAGCATTGTTTTGTAAATGATTGGTATGAGAAAGGATTTTTCTAACATTTGCATGGGAAAAATAAATTGATTAAACAAAATTTAAGTTTAGCTCACCATGTTCAATTTGAACTCTGATGAAACATTGTTAGGAATGACTTTTCAAGGCTTCTCTAAATTTTAGAATGAACAGGTCAGTTTTAATATTTGTTAATAATAACCTGTGTTGTTAATTTACATTTTCTATACTGACCGGGTATGTATATTAATATTTTATAACAGGAATCGGGTTGAATTTCAATTAAAAAGCTTGTCAGTAGTTTCAAAGGTGCTTGTTCGTTGTAAATCATTTCGTAAGCATTTTTATAAAAGTAGTAGACGCGATATTTTCTTTCTACATAACTAGTTGTTAGTTGCAAAGTATTTCCAATTACCAGCTGATTGCAATTAAAGGGCAGAGTGCGTGCGTTAACGGAATACAGAAACCTTCAAAAATTTTTGAAATACAAAGTTAATTGAAACTTAATACAGTCTCGTTTTACTTTTCCTACCTTGAATTCGTTAACGAGGAAAATTAAATTTTACTAGTACGTTCATTTTCCAAAATTCTTCTACGCGAATGTAAATTTACATGAAGTTTTGAGGTCCACTAATTACTAGACTGCGGATGTTTATGCACTTACAACTTGGAAAAATCTGAACAGAGAGCAACAAATTCTATAAAATTTCACGAGCTCGAGTATACTCCGGATGCACTAACCCTTTGTGGACGAACGTGGATGAGACTTTAATTATAAAGTTATTTGACTATAGAAAACGTATACGTACATTTTGTCTTCATTATTTCATATATAACTTGATTACAAACATGATTCTTTTATTAAAACAAGACTAATTGTTAGACTACGGATTTTTATGCAAAATAAAAAATGTTCTATGAAAATCAAATGAAAATTTCTGTCTTCTTTTAATTATTTTATTAAGATGAAACTAATACACTGGTGACCTTAAATCTTTTTAATATCTCTACTATATTAAATTGTGCGTACCCTTTTTCGTCATAAATGTATAAAATTCGTAGTCTACTGATTACAGTCAAAATAAAATACATATTTACGGCAATGAAAAATTTGCAAAATGCAAGGAAACATTAGTACTAAAGACACTTTTATTTTAGAGGAATTAATTTTTTTCAAACATGATTTTTAGAGAGTAATTTAAATAATTAAGTAGTTGCATACACACATTCGCAATCTGGTTATTATTTCGCAGGCTCCGAATTTAATTATAAAGTACGTTCCACCGAATTTCGATTTTGTTGTTTTTCGCGGACGCTGTAATTATACATTTTTAATTCGGCAACTATATTCGTCGGATCCACTTGGATCTGTTTCCTTGTCACCAACAAGTTTTTTTGTTTATTACAATAATTAAGGGAAGAAAAATACCACCCCTAGGCGTTCAAAAATAGCCAAACCTTCCGAACTTTTTTATACATAATATTTGCATGAACAATTCTCATCTTTATTCAGATATAAAATGTAACAGCATTACGCTTCAATTCGTTTTCAATTAAAATGTTTTAAAATGGCGAGGTTTGTTTCAGAACCCTACTTCCTAGAACATCGATTGCTGGCTGCCATTACTGCAAAGGACTGAAGCATCTGGAGTGAAAATTTCCGGTTGATTTAACAAGAGAAATCTATTATTAAAACCAGTTTTCACTGAAAAAATAATCAACCTTAAATGTTCATGAAACGTTGAATAATTGAAGTAACGGCAAAATTCTGCACTGTATTATAAAATATTCGGTTGTGACGAATAAACTCGGTTGTATATGTTTTTTAATTTCATGAAATTGAATCCAAATGTAACTACGATTGAAAAATAACCACTATTAATATAAATTAATAATATATTTATTAACAAGAAACTGCCTTTTGTTTTGAAAATTTTTGTGGTTTTATATCGTCAACTATATTACTTTATTAATAAATTAAGAAAGATATTGACCTTTATTTACTACAAATTTATTTACTGCCCTCTACTACGGTACAATCCTCCATCTCTACAAATTAGTATGATTTCGGGGAACGTCGGAACTTTGATAAATCTCTTTGATATATCATTCTCTCTATATACTTTAGGAAATTAAAATAAAAAAATGATTCAATGCATTCCAACCATCAGGACGATTAAGGGGATATACTCCAGAAAGTTCCAGAAATTGGAAAAAATCTCTTTGACACAACATTTTACGTACTCTGAGAAGATGAAATGAATAAAAAAGATTCAATTCATTCGAACCATCAGGACACATCACCCCTAATGACAGCCTCTCGTCTCAAAGCGCCCCAATTTGATTTATCTCGTTCCTCGAAATCCAACTAGAAAAACGTTCTTCCGCAACGTTCCTTGGCTGACAAAACGTTAAGAATCCGTAGCTGCCATCAGTGATACAGTTTTCAGCCAGGATGTCAACTCTGATTCAATTTAATTATAAATGTTGAACACCCGTGTTTAGATGTCAATATTAATTCAGCTGCACCGTACGCCACGGATTTTACATTGCAACTGTTGTTTCATAATTGCATCGTGTGCGGTTCGCTTTGATACGCGATCCCGTCATGTGTGTTTACATAATTTACTTTTGCTAATAGTTAATATGCATCTCTCTTATTTATATAAATCTGAGAGTGAAAATATAAACGTTTCAAATTCCATAGTTCTTCGATATGTATTTGAAAAATTCCATTTCTCGAAAATTGTAGGTGATACAAAGAAATGTTTCTCACGAAACCTGTAGGATATAGAAAAGAGTACATGATAATTGTATATAAAGATTAAACTTGTGTTCAATCATTAAAAACAACAGCAAATTTGCGAATTAATTTAACTCCATAGTTTTACCGTAACTCATTATATTATATTCTTTTTCTAATTATTTTGCCACAGCAAATAAGTGTCTTTATTTTTGGTTCTTATATGTTTTTTCCACAGCTGTGTTGCAAATCCTCTTTTTGTTTCTAGTTTTATTAAGTATTAATTTTTTCAGGCGCAGAAACGTAGCTCTTGAAAAGGAGCCACACAGGGATCGAAAAGTTGAGTTAAATTAATTTGCAAACTTGCTGTTGTTTTTAATGATCGAATTTTCAATCTTTATTACAATTTCGATGGAGAAAAACTTTCATTTATAATTGTATATGTCTTACTGATAATTATATTCGGACAGTTTTTGAGGGACAACTTTCTACATATTGGACCATACAAAAAATTTAAAGAACACATTTTGCAGATCTGTATCAATTATAAATATCCTGAAAGTTCCATAAAAAAACGTTTCAGAATCAAAGATGGATTTACTCGAAATAATTCGTGGCTGACACCAGAACAAATGATGGAAAATAGCCGGACAAGTCGGGGTCAATCTTGCATAATACATTTGCAACGTATATTTTCGCTAGAAGCACGAGCGAGTCTTTAAGGGTATTTTTCAAAGCCTCAGTTAAAGTCGTCGGACGCGGTCAAATTTTCATCCCAGGGAAAACCAAACTAACAAAAAATAACTCCGCGTGGAGATAATGAAAAGTTTCCACTTTTAAAAACGAGTAGGATAAAATAAATGGATTTTAATAGAAACTTTCGTTTGTTTCGTTTGTTCGTTCTTAGCACTCGAGTGGCGCTTCTTGAGCGTCACTAAAAATTGCTGTACTATTATTTAAAATATTGTTTACATTATTAGAGTAAGTGTATGTAAGTGGGTATCTAACCAATTACTAAACATTTAAGTATTGTACGAGGTACAATATATGTATACCAAATTTAAAAAATCATAGAGAATGGAAATATTCTATGTCGTTTGATTTTCGAGTTGAACTAGCTTCGAGTGCAAAGGGTTAATATCGTTACTTACTGTGTTAACAAATATCTAGGTACTTCTATGAAAGTGTTGAATACCAACATAAAAATCTCGTCCCCAGCAATCCCATAGCAGAGAAAAGGTGAAGATTTCGCGGGAGCGAGTTCATCAGTGATACAGTTTCACGAAGTCGTGTAGGGGTAGCATTTTCACCCGCTCAACCTGAAATATCTCCAGTCAAAATGGCCGTGTTTGAGGGTAAAAAGCGTGGGGTGGTACGTCCTCGTCCTATTGCTCCGTTTATCCATATAATAAGTCTGTCCATTTCGGTATTACCCGGACACAACTCTCGAGAAGTAACTCGCCTTATTTTTCGAGCGGGTAGAGCCATCGTCCATCATTCCAGCCGCGAGGAGCGCGGTGATCCAGCGTCTGGATCCGACTCGGGACAACAAAGTTAGGCGGAAAATTTCGCCCGGGACAGCGTTATCGGCAAAAGGAAACACCGCGTGCTCGGGGAAACGGGTGGCTCGCGGGGGGTCGCGGGGATTTGCGGGCTTTTCCAAGGGGTTGGCGAGGGGAGCTGAGAGGGGGTTGTGAAGGGCGTGCCGTCTTCGAGAGCATCCTCCTCCTCGGAGCACTGGAGGACATAATGAAAAGTTTCGCGTTCGCCTTGAGCTTCTTTTCGTCGCGGAACAAACGGATCCCGAGGTCGGGCTTCTCGCAGCGGATCCGATGGGAGCCGCGGACCTTTTTCAAGAGAGTTTAACGACCGGCTGTTACGTTCGGGGTACGCGTCTAATGAACTGGATTGAGAGTCTACAACGAGCCGTGAACTTACCCAGCAAGATTTGTCCCCGGGCTTAAAAAGACTCTGGCTACCCCGTAGTAATTACACACCGGCCCGGACGACTCCATTTCCCGTTTCTTGCCATACAGAAACCACCCCCGCGCCGCCGATCTCCCCAGGCCCGAACGAGGACGTGCCCGTGCCATTTGTTTCGAGATTCCGAACATTTATGAAAAACAATGCTTTCTTAGAAATCTCTTCCTTTCAGAACTGTCGGATTTTTACGACCGTCGAACGATTCCGGTTTCACTTCCGGGTGAAGGGGGTGGACAAATTATTATGTTAAAAGACTTTTTCACAAAATAGATTTTGATTCTTTGTTACTACATATTTGTTAACACAAAAAAATTCATTTTTTTGTGACGAAAAGACTTGGGTTAAATTTAATCTCATAAATGTGCTGAATTTTTATTTAGGATTCATTTATGTAGGTTTAAATACCTGATTGATAGAATCCAAACCGTCATAAAAACTGAATTCGGAATGACGCAATTCATTAATTCTCTGATTTAAGTAATTCATTAATTTTCTGTGACGATCAAAACATACTATTAGTTGTTTTAAAATGTACGTTATTGTACAGTATACGAACAGCAGTATAATGTACAGAGTACAATGGCAACTAAGTTGTCTCTTGTATTTTTTATGTCTACCTCTATCACAGCCCCGTGGTATCCGGTTTTGCACGAAGGATTTATTTAGGACTTCATATTTAATGCAGAAGCCTTTTAGTAGAGCCTATATTCGTTCGTCAATTTTTCACAGTAGATTGATTTTTCTCATTTTTCATAAAGGCTGATGCGAAGAATATCTACTAATATTGGAAATATATTATATTCATTGTTAATTCATTTTTAGATGTGTCGACGAATTTTTTATTGAATTTAAATTTGTGCTGTATCAAAGGCTGTATATATGTCACTTCGGTATGTTCCCTTGTCAGTGTTGTTCGTAAATGTCGGAGTTTGGTAAGGTTTATCCCATGGATCCAACACCAGGGCTGTTTATTTAAATAAATAAAAGCTATTTATCGAAGTTTAAACTTTTAAATAATTTCTTTTCTGCTTTAAGTTAACTTTATATATTACAGTTTAACTTTGTTGCAAGTGTTCGATTCTAACAATTCTTTTATGCTCGTTTAATAAAAGTTGTGAAACTTTTGAACAGATATTATTTGTGAGAGTAAAACGCGAAAGAAATATTATTGTAATTAGTGTTATATGAATAATGGATAGCTGAGTAAATTCAGAACTACAAGCACAGTGTGATTATAAAAATTGTTTCGTTCGTTTAGTATTTATGGAACTGTAAAAATGTGAAAAAGTGAAATATGGTCTATGCAGAAACCAATAAATAAAAATGCAACTAAAATTCCAACCATTTTTCAATTTATCTGATATTTATTGGTCTACGTGAAAGCTTATATGTAACTGAATAAAATATATACCGTATACGAAACAAAATAACTGACATGTGGAGAAAATGTAAATTACACATTTTTATTTCGTGTAGAATTTTTCTTCGGCAATTAGGATTTCAAGAAAACATGAAATGTCTCGAATGTGTAACGAAATTCGGAAAATTCGATGTAGTTATAGCAATTTGAAGTTCAAGTGGCGGTATCGAAAACTTTAACGGTGTTTTAGGTTGGATTGGTTGATATTTCAAGACCCACTTGCCGGTCGACAGTCTTCAAACTTCGTGTGTACCTTCGTTACAGTCGTTGCTACAGTCGAAACCTCAATTAGGTCAACAAATTTTTATTCCAATTTTGCAGACCACGAGAAATAAAACAAAAAGCGCAAAACCGATATTTAATTATCAATATACGGGATTCTACTAAGGTTTCGTATAGTTTTCTCATTCTGCTACAGGCTGTAGCCTTTTTGTTAGTAAAAGAAGAATTTTTTCATAGATTTAATGAAACGTTTAATTGCTACGTCATCGTACAGTGTATACCATGTAACGAAACTCACTGTTTTTCGTTTCTAAAAACAATTCGAAAAATTCTGTATTTTATTGTCCTATATGAAATCCGATTCCAGAATGGGAATTGGCTTACTTTAATCAATAAGGTCTATTTAGAGAAAATATTATGAATCGGATATCTCGTATACAACAACGTAATAACAGTATGTTTTGCTTCACGAGATTTCAGGGAATAACTGTTTTGTTATTTCCGTTTAAAGTATACGAACTATAAATACTATATTGATATACACGATGTTTTCGAAATCGTGGTATATAAGTGATCAGCTAGTGATCCTACATGCAAGAACAAGTCTGAAAAAAGTTCATCATTTTTTATTCGAGGCTACGTTCCCGAGAGAAATGAATTTGAATATCCGACGAATTTGCATGGTTCACTGCAATATTTTCAGAAAGTAGAACGGGTCGGTCATAGCGAAACGCATCAGCATTAGAATAAAATTGTTTCACATGAGGCTTTGTTTTCGAGAAAATCGACATTACCACATGCACACATTGGCCATATGCAGTTTTTAAACTTTCAATACCGGGCCAGATGGAAAAATTGTAAAAAGCAGCGTTTAAAATTCTCTTCGGTTCACAAGCAATTTTTGAAAAAATCCTTCTGACTTCTCGCAAATGAAATCCAGTTGTATCGTAATAAAATGATCATACGCTCGGATGAAATACCGTCGCGATTCGTTACATTGTAACCTTCCTAAAAATTCTACAAAAATCGACTGAGAATAATTAAAAATATTGGGTCGGAATAAAGTAGTTGTTTGAATAAAAATTCAGAGATAGAGTTAAGATATTTAATCATAGATTTACTGAATATACTTTTGGCTATTTTTTAAGTAACTTATGTTACCGAATGAACCAATAAATATTAATGATATCTCTGATTTTCAATTCAACCAATCCAATATTATAAACAGAGTCTACAAAATCCGACCGCTCAGAGTCTCAATAATTTCATATTTCATATGCACCAGCGAAAATCAGTGCACAGGAAAGTTTGTCGCGAAAAAATGTTTGGAGGCATTCGATAGTTAGAAAAAAATGAATTTTTAAAAATACCACGTTTTTAAAAACGCACTAAAAAGTGTAAAATGATTTTTCCTAGTGCCATACAGATTCCTAACCTTGTACAGATAGTTCTGAAAATTTGTGATTGTGAATTTTGAAAAACATTTTTCTTTCTTACCGATATTGAATATAGGTATTCATGATTTTATGTTAATTTTATAAATCTCGTTGTAAATCAGGATCCAAGTGAACAAACATTTATCGTTTGCAACTAAACGATTTTATTTGATCAAGAGAAACATCTGCTACAACTCGTCGAATTTTCAAAGTAGATTCCTTCGAGAGCAATGGCAAAAATTGTATGTCTTTACACTCGACTAATTTTTTCATATCGAATCATTTATTTGAAAATATTGTTATTTCATTATCATTATTTTTGCAACAGAAGATAGATTTTCTCTTTACGTCATCTTAAAAAGTCCAAAAAATAACGTGATAATATCCTCCAGTTCTTTTAACGTATCCAATTTCAAGTCTCTAGCTCACGAGGAAGTTAGTTTAAAATCAATTGCAAAATTTGTCACCGAACAGACAAACAAGAAAGCGAGCTAATAAAAACGTGGTAAAAAATGATCTGTCCAGAAGTATCGAAATATTACTGCGAGTGGTAGTGTCGAGCAATAACAATAACAATTAAAAGCAGTGGTCCGTTTTCGGGGTGAAATCGTGCCAGGGAGACGTACGAGGGCTAAACTACTATTAGAGCATCGGCAAACAGAGTGTTAACAGGGAGACAGAATCGTTGGCACAGCGAATATCGTGTCGAATCGCGCGCGAATCGACAGTACAAGAGAGACAACGAGGCCCGAAGCGAGAGCAAGATTGACGACTCTTTCTGGTAACCGGAGGGCTGGGCATCGTTATTTGATCGACGACAGGCCGCTGTCCGCAATTACAAAACAATCCCGCGTCGGACAAAGACCGTTTCACCGTTCACCTGCGCTTTGCGTCGCGGCTCGCGTTTATTATCGTGCGGAATTTATATTCCCGACTATCGTGGATTCCCTCTCGAGGTTAAACGTCGTGGTGGCGTCTGTTTTCCGCGCGTTCCATCCCCGCAATAATTGACTCGCGGAGCGGAGAGGCAAGCGGGAACGGGCCGTCCGAGTTGCGCGTGTAAGCGCGTGCAGAAAAAATGTGCAATAAAAGCTTTGTGTCCGGTGATCGATCGATCGGAACGGCTCACCGCGCCAGTGCAGTGTTCGGCTCGCGTTCCTGCTATGATTGAATTCAGAAACAATCGTTGCGGATCGCTTCGCGAGCGTGTGCCGCGCCGGTGGAACTTGTTAAACGCGCGCGGCGCCGAGCGGAACGAGGAGGGTTCGGAGCGGGTTGCAGAGAGGGTTCGAGGGTGGAAGTGTTTGCCAGAATGCCGCGCGAGTACACGAGCGAGAGGGAGAGAGGAGAGCGATCGAAGCCGCGAGCGACGATAAGTTCGTTTTATGGCAGCAGGAGTGCATCGATAACGCGACGGCCCTGCACACGCCCGCTTGCTTGTCATCGGGATCGAAACCTGGCTGCCTTTAGGGGTGGGGGCTTAGAAAAATAACCGAGGAATATCGTGCCCGGGCATAAATTAATTATCGCCGCCGCGGCAGATGTTAACGACGAAGAACGCCCGGCGCCGACCGCCGTTAATGTTCAATTACCAGACTGCGACCGACAAAACTCGGATCGCGGAACGAATCAACGGAACCCCCTTCTCGTCGAGGAAACAACCCAGTCCGGGCTTCCGGGCAAGAGGAAACAATTACGACCGGCTGGAAGAAAATGAAAAAACATTTGTTTAAAGCGAACAACAATGCGGCGCGGCCCGGCCAAGTCGACCACGCACAAAGAGGCCGACAAACACAATGCGGATCGCTGACAAACGGCGAGCGGTGTACCGGGAGTGAAAACGCGTTGTGTTGCGCGTCGCTTGATTTCATACAGGGTAACCCGGTATTGATGTGCAGGAGGTGATTCTATATGAAAAAATTAGTCGAGTATAAGGACATGCAATTGTTTCCGTTGTTCTCGAAGGAATCTACTTTGAAAATCCGATATGTTGCAGATGTTTCTCTTGATCAAATGAAATCGTTCAGTGGCAAACGATAAATTTTCGTTTAATTGGATCCTGATTTATAACGAGATTTATAAAATCGACATAAAATCATGAATACCTATATTCAATACTGAAAGAACGTTCACGGAACTAGAGGATGGTATCACGTTATTTTTTGGACTTTTCAAGATGAGAAAAGAGAAAATCTATCTTCTGTTTCAAAAATAATCATAATGCAATAACGATCGTTAATTAAAATTAAAATAAATCATTAAAAACAACAGCAAATTTGCAAATTAATTTAACTCAACGTTTCGATTCCTGTGTGGATCTTTTTCAAGAGCTACATTTCTTAATAAAACTAGAAACAAAAAGAGGATTTGCAACACAGCTGTGGAAAAACATATACGAACCAAAAATAAAAAACATTTACTTGCTGTGGCAAAATAATTAATTACAATATTTTCACATTATCTGTGATGTCTTAATTTTCAAAAATAATGATAATGCAATAATAATATTCTCACATTACCTATGATGTAATAAGGTTCTGAACAGTACATAAGGGTTAAGGTGCTTTTTTTAGGATTATTAAAGTATGTTTTTTGAATAAGTTAACTATTCTATTTGTTGAAGAAGCGAAATGAGAAAGTAGCACGGAACATCGTATTTAACTAGAAAATCATAGGAACGTTTTAGTATGTCCACTACTGGAACAACACAGAGGGAGAAGATTAAAGAGACATTGGCCGGCAGACCTAATAGATGGTTACAGAGGACTTCTCATTGAAGGAGCTCTCATTACGCCTAAATTGGTACCGTCGATAGTACTTTAGTTAGAAAATTGGCTCGTAGAATATGTACTCTGATTGCTAATTATCTAAAAATCGTCAGAGATTAACAACCGGTTCGGTTCTTGTCGAGTTCTAAAAGGACAAGGTATCTTGGGATAATTGTGGACTGATTTGATCTATTTAAATTTGATCATATAGTACATTGAAACAAGATGTTAATAAAAAAAGAGAATCGTTCGTTTGCGATAATATTGATTAAGCAGCCCATTCCGCTTATATGTATAATATTCAACGTTCAGACGTATTTATGTATTATGTTTCCTTCAATTCTAATTGTGTTCATAACAAATAACTTTGTTATATGATCTTTGGGTTAATTGATTATTTAAAGTATATTTAAAAACTCCCACAATGATAAACGCGATTACTTCTTTCGAAATTACCGTAGCACAATTATTAAGAAATAAATTCACAAGAGTCCTGATAATTGGAAAAATTAAAATGCACCTAATATATTCCGAATAAAAAAGTCAGTTTATTAGCTGCTGATTAAAATTGAACAGATTTTGAACGAAAAACGAGATCGATTGTATTTGTTCATCCGAAAACGTAAATGCATCAGAAAAAGGAAATCGAAAAATTAACTGCACACGATGAACGCGTCAACATTCAAAAATTTGTCCTCGATAAATATCATCATTTTCATAAAAGATTTTATCCATTCGGATATGCGTAGCTGTTTATTAATTTTCGTCCGTTTTTGATCGCGATTCATTAATATATTTTGTGCGCGACGTTTTCACTTCTTTCAGCGTTTAAGCTGGATTTGCTGACAGTCCAGAGAATGTCCGTGCAAATGTACAGAAGCAGTCGATGTAAGCGTCAACCTGTTTAGAATCAACATTCTATTGAAACATTCAGTTTGGCTTACAAATATACCGAAATATTTGTTTATTGACTTTCCCGGGTAACACCAAATTCAATTTTAAAATGCTTCCCTCTGGAAATTTCTTAACTTTTGAAAGCTCGAATGATAGATGGAAGATCACACTTTTCAACAAATCCATTTAGGGTTTTAGGAAAGTGCGAGATCGTGTCGAAAAATAGATAAATCTCTGACGTTGCCTCGAAGAAAAATGACTGAATTTTTAGATGATTCTTCGAGGCGAGTTTACAATGTATTCTCGCAGGAACTTTCCAACTTTTGAGATCTTAAATTAAAGGGGGGAGAGAACGCACTTTATGACCGGGGGTAGTTAGGTTTAAAAAGAAATACGAGACCACGTTAAAAAAAATCGATAAAACCCGACCGCAAGCGCAGTTAAATTAATTCGACATAAAGGGGACTTTTCGAGTTATAGAAATCATTCCAGTAGAAATTTTCAAATGCTCGAGGACGTAAAGTAAAGGCGGAATATCGCATTTTATGTCCACAAACTGATAAACCTTAATCTAGATTATAACAGATTTCAAAATGCTATCCTGTAGAAATATTCCATCAATCGAGGGTTCAAATGAAAGCTGGAAGACCACAGTTAACGATAGACCTATTCGAATCCTGACCAAAAAACGGCTGGATTATAAAGGGCCGTTAACATTGATTTCACAGTTCTTCCTCGTGAAAATGTTTTTATTCGAAGACTCGAATGAAAGCAGAACGACCGGTCTTGCGGTAGACTAATTTTCGAATGTCGGGAATCAGGGGATCACGTCGGAAAAGCCACGAATTCCGCCGGATCGGAGTAAATGTTTTAGCATCAATTTTGAAGGTGCCGGTACAATTGGCGCGGTGGGGTATCGAGGATTCTAGATCCAATTTTCTAAACGTCCAGTTTGCCGAGCAGCTCCGAACCACACGAGTGGTCTGAGTGACGGAGGTTAGATGTTGATTCCACACCACCGATGAAAAAGAAATGAAAGGGGAAGAAAAAGGATTGGCATGGCGATGGCGTCGAAGGACAGAGCACGAGGGTTGGAGGGGTTGCAACATGGGTAGCGGCGCAACACGTTGAAGAACAGCCTCGGCGCGAGGAAATGTAACTGTCAATATACGGAACACTCAGCCACTTGCGAAATCAGAGAGCCCTCGACGTCGACGGATCGTCGTCCTTTTAGAGATCAGAGATCCTGTCGTTGCCCGTAACTACGTCGATTTCCTGCGGGCCCGTCTCTCTTTTCTTGAGCTCGCATAAAGAGCCCGCGCGCGCTCTTTCTTCGCTACCTCGAGTGATCTCCCCTCGGCTTCCACGGTGATTATTTTTCCTTCAATTTGTTCGTCTCAAGGCGAAAGAGACGTTCCCGTAAATAAGGGACTCCTTCTTCAAACCCCCCACCTTCGCCCCGCACCTTTTCCGGCCGCTCCTCGAGTTACTTTCGAGCACCCTTGCGGAGCAGCGCGGTTATGCGCGCCGCTTCATGGCCGATTCCTTCAGAATTTTACCGTCTATCATAATACCTGCTACGATACCACTCGACGAAACTTCGCGATCACTTACTCCGGGCTGGGCAGTAAAGTTGGATTTTTTAATGGAAAAGAAAATGTCGGAACGGCGGCCGTACGAATTTTGCCGCGCGGAACCAAGACGTTCCCGGGCTCGATGGCCGCGGAGTAAGTGACGACAATTTTATGCGACCTTAAAAATGACGACCACTGGAAGATCTATTTTTTCGACGATGCCGGGAACACTGGTGCCACGGTCGAGAAAATTGAGGGCTTCTCGGCTATGATAACACTTCGAATGAATTTGAATTGCAGAACCGCAGTTATTGTTTCCCCGCGATTGCTTTCGTTAGGAGACCTTTAATATTTTATGGATTCTTACTAAATATTTTTAGATTTTCCTAATCATTCTCGCGGAAGTTTGTACGGCTCGAGGATCGAAATGGCCACTTTTTAGCGCGTTTGTTAAATAAATAAGATGCTCGACGTATTCGTTCGAGAAATTCGATGAGATATTGTAGACGTTTTTAGAAGAGCGTTAACCAGGTATTTTTTTTCTTTTTTGTTAAGCTTGCCCAGGCCCCACAAATGGGGTCTATACAGGTGAACCTAAATCACATTATTTTACATAGTTTGAGTTACAGAATTTGGAAGTTTGAGTTACAGAAGTTACACATTTGTTCAGAGTTTTACAGTTTGTGTATCAGTTAGCAGGCTGTTTAGTGTGGGAGTTTTTAAATATACTTTACCTAATCATTAAACTTTAAAATATTGTGCTCGAATATTACAACTATAATATGAAAAAGAAGATAAAAATAATTATTTAAATAAAAATAAATTTTTAAAAATACCACGTTTTTAAACGGTTCGGCTACTCGAAAAATCGTTTTTCTCAATTTTTCATCTTATTTTTCATATTATAGTTATAATATTCGAGCACAATATAGCACAAACATAGCACGATTCAGCACAATGGATGAAATTACTTAATTCAACAAGTGGGGTCTAACTTCTAGGAGGCCCCTGATGTTGGGTTTGGTAAAAAATATGTCGGCTTTGAGGGGTAGAAAGAAACCCATTCTGCGTAGATCATCAGTTAGTCTAGTTCTGTAAATATCAAATAGGCAACATTGCCATATGATGTGGTCTAAGTCCTCCACTTCATGGCCACACTTACAGTTGGTATAGTTAACAATGTTTAACTAGGTATTCATTTCTCGATCTCATCGAGTTTAATGTCGTGGGATGGTAAATTCTTATTGCCTCACAATTAATACAAGTGCCGACTGACCGGCGATTTCATGGTTCCATAAAGTGCTAAGCAGCTTATGAGCACTAACCGAAGTTTCATGTTGTAGCGCTTATTGGCACGTTCCGGAAGGACGTTAAAGTCTTTTTAGGTCGCCGCCAATAGTTCCTCTCCAAGATTGACCATCAAAATTGTGTTAGTATCGTTGCGAAGTAATTATCGATGTCTGGATATATTGTAAAATTCGATTGTTCCCTTACCGATAACTCTGGAGCGCGTGGAAATGTCTCGACATCCACGCGAAGCCACAATTTTTAATAAAATACGATACTATATTCATTATCCGCCTTAATTAAATCAGTATTTCACTGTGACGTTGTGTACAATGTATGCGCCTGTAATCAATACAGTCGTTCTACAATTACGACTCAAATAATATTCGTTGCTGGAAATATTTCATTATCGGGGCTTATTGTGATTGAGCAGAGTGAATTAAATTATATTCGAGCTTGTTCAAATTTCGATAAATATATCCTAGTAATTTTTATTTCGTTTACCGCGTCCATTTTACTTACGCAGGACATTCCTAAATTGGGATCGCCAACATTTAACATGTCCGATGCTATTATTCTTATTATTTGACTGTCACTCGGCTTATTGCCAATTTTCGACTCGCGACTTCCTATGTATTCATCCGGTACAATAGTCCTTGCCAAAAGGCGAATCACTCGTACCTACCCTCGATCTACCCGTGGAAAATAATTCAACAAATGTAGCCCAATTTCAACGATATAGTCACTCGAGATTATTAAAGGTCATGTTACTGTAATGCGATTAGCATCCGTGTTTTTCGGAGCTTTTGTTTCGATTGTCTATGTGCCACTTTATATACAATACTGTACAAATCAAAGAAGCACCCGGTATAATTATAAATTTAAATTATTATCCTTTTTCAATTAAATATGGCCGCATGCTTCTTTTTTTTGCACAGTAGCGTGTGTGTAACGTGAAATTTTCTCATTGGTTGTGCGTCTATAAGAATTCTAACTGACTGGGTGGTAATTTGTCGGCGAACATCATGTTTGATCGTCTCGCGTTATCGGTGTCGCGATTTGTATCTGGCTAGATGGATATCCTTCCGATGTGTCTGTCGCACGGCGTCCGTATGTCTGGGTCAAAGTCGTCAGACCACGGTGGTCATAAAAAAATTAAACGTTTCGAATCCGTTCCGTATGCTTCCCTCGATTCCTGGAATAGTTTACGCAGAATCCAGAATAAGTACACCGGAATCCCAGATCTCGTTGAATCAACATGTAAAATTAGGCTGCTGCAAACTTAATAAGAGGATTATAAGCTCCGTTGGTCTAACCGGATGGACGAACGGTTGGTTTCACTTCAACTGTTCACAAGAAAGGTCTCCCGAAAGGGAGCAACAATAATTCTCAGGAAAACAATTATACTGGCGGAGGGATCAAAGAAAGAAGAACCACGGGGTCTCGGACCTTTGTTATCGGCAATGGTCGAAGAGGATCGCGTTTCCTCCGTCAAAAAACTCGACCAACTTGCGATTACAGCTTCGAACGCGTCATTGATCAAGCCGGCGCCCGGCGATGGTACTTCCGGCGCGAAGAAATGGCGACCATTCATTTATAAGACGTATATACATTGTTTCTCTGTTCCCTTATAGCCGGTCCGTCGGAATCAAGATTTACCTTTACGCGATTTGTCTACCCGCACGCGACACCTACAGCAAATTGGACATTCAGAAAACTGTGCCCAGAATCTCGAAGGGGTGGGCGAGGATAGGGAGGTTGCGAGCGGAACGAAGCTTATAGCAGAAGCGTAGGAGAAACGGAGCATCGGCCAACGTATCACTCCTATAGCTCATGTTGTCCACTTTATCTTCACGTGGGCCATCAGCGAACAGTGAAAGACTTTTACGGCGCGAAAAGCTGCTCCTATTGGCCCCGAAGTATCCCGGCGAATGTCCGACCCGTTAAAACCAGCCGGCACACCCGCGTACTCTTCCGACGCGAAAGGGTTCGCTTCCGTTCTAATTGTTGATCGCTATCCTTGCCGTTTAGAGTCAACAGTTAATCCCTCGCGCCCCATTCGCTTTTATGCGACTCCCGCGAACGAACCGGACGCCTCGCGTAACTGCGACCTGCACTTCCGGCTGCTGAACGCGCCGCGCCGCGGATATTACGCTTGTCTCGCTGTTGCCGAGGAACCGAAGATTATCGTCAGACATTATCGTTCTTGCACGAAACACGGGCATGCCGTTCCGCGAGAATTTCGCGGGTAACGCTGCCGGCGAGATTCGGATCTCTTCACTCGGCTCAAACATGATCCCCCACCCTTCCGACTTTTTCGCCGTGATTAGATACCGTATCGCTCGGATCCTGTGCCAAGTATTAACTTGTTCCGAATTTCTTGCAACCAGATCGTGGATTTTATACATTTACGGGCCAGACTGCTGGTTGTACGTGTTTATGACTCATTGCGTGACCTGTCCAGTTAATAAACATTACTCTTATTCAACGAAAAATAACGTCATGAGCTCACGTTGAAATTTATGCAGTAATTGTACTGTAAATTTACAGATGTCCAGCTAAAGAAATTTAATTTTTTGTTTTTATGTACTCGCCACTACGTTTGTAAGTTTTTTTGTGTTTCTGAACTTATTCATTCCTGTAGCATACGGATACGATAAATGTTTCAACGGTTTTTCCATTCTTATTCAACGAAAAATAACGTCATGTGCTCACATTGAAATTTATGCAGTAATTGTACTATAAATTTACAGATGATTAATAAGTTTTTTTGTTTTTGTAAACTTTTTCATTCCTGTATCCTACGGATATAATACATTTTTATTTTTCATTAAGATCAGCAGTTTTTACGTGACAGAATTGGAGTAATTTAATGGTAGATCTACACGAAATGATAACAGTGAGTTTATTGAAATATTTAGAGATTTGTGTTAGAATGAATTTATTGAAATATTTAGAGATTTGTATTAGAATATATATCCAATAAAATATTATTGAATGATTTCTTATGAATGGATCTTTGCGATCTGAATGAACAGAAAAGTAATATTCAAATTATAACGTGAAATAAATATTTAATTAGAATAAATATAAAATTTGTATTATTTCGACGAGTCTAGCAGCTCTAGTATCAAAACAGTGAAAAAATTAAAAGAATCGAACACGGGTGAAATTCCCTCAAATAGTTTGATTAATAAAACCGAGACTGGAAAGTTACAATTTCTCACAGTCGATAAAACTACTTGAACATTTAGGAAACGGTGGTCTACTCAAAATATATCGGAGTTCGAATAAGAACCATTGGTTTTCAACGAAAAGCAAATCCATTTATTCCGATAGTGTCGAATGTGCCAAATAAAATCTTCGAAAGTTCTTGGTTATTTAAAATTTTCATTCGTAAGAACTTATCAAAGTGCTTTTATGCTTATCCCGTTTCGAACACCTACTATAAAATCGCTCGAACTTTCTTTCTTCGAAACAAGGAAAGCGAAAACCATTTGCATAAATCGATACAGAAAACTCTGAGTTTTACAACGGTTTAACAGATGAAACATGTTCAGATAGCATTTTATTCGAACTATCACTGTATCCGTGATTGCTTTTGAATTAATATGATATTTAATTTGTTTACACTATTTTTCACTGGATTCAATATTTCACCAAAACTATTTGTAGTGACCAAAAAAATTCCTGTTTTCAAGTATGTAAAGAAAGACTGGCTTGCAATATCTTCTTAAGCGCAGAACACAAATTCGCCGTACAGGATCGTTACCTAGAAGAGATCACTATTAAAAATCCAAGAGTTGTTACAGACCGAATAAAAATGGTTAAACTATAAAAATCCAAATGGTCGCGTTTAAAGGAATTCTGTTGAAATATCATTGGGAAACTACGCACAAATTGGTCAAGGTACATTTGAGGATCTCGCAGAACTTTTTTGTAAGTAAAATTTGAATACAATACGAAGTTATAGCAATTTCACACGAGTACAGCGAACAAATTGTTTCGCATGGCTGGCGCGGCCACGGTGGAAACTGCAATTGAATGAAACCAAAAAACCAAAAAGAGTTTAAATTTGCACGAGCGTAGTCGGAGCACCAAATTAGAATGAACGAAATATTAGGTTGTAAAAAAATCGCACTGACTGGGAAATAGATTTCAATTTTTTGTCGCGGAGAGTCAGAGAGCTTGTTTTTGGAGTTGCAGAGATTGAATTTGGTGAAATTCTCGACTTAGTTCTAGTTCGAAGGATAAAGGGACCTCTCCTGTGATATGCATGGCTTCCGCCGAATTGCGTGATTGGCTTTCGAGATATCACGTCAGCCAATCACGGGAACGTCGGTTCGAGAGAAATGCGTTTAAAGTTTCACGTACTGTTATGAAGTAATGAGGAGCGCTCTATTTCAAAGTCCACAGAGTTGTCGGTTTTTCGAATTCCTCTATCAAACATTGACGTTTGTATTTTTTCAAATGCAAATAAAAAAAAATACAAGTTATCCTTTTCGACCAGCATCAACAAATTAGTACCTTCGTTTCAGATACCGCTGTAGGTGACCCCTTTCGGTCGGCACAACATTTTTTAATGCGTCGTCCAGTAAATTTTAATGTATTCACGCGGGCTCCATGAAGTCGAGCAATTTCTGTTTGAAACATTTTTCAAAATTTCACCAGCGGTGTAAGTAGATCATATCCGGTGCATGCGAACATTATAAAAATATTTCACGCAGAATTTATTTCGTCCTGTGGAAAGCATGTGAACACACGAAGCGTTAATCCAGAGCGAATTTAAGCAAGGAATTAAATCAGTCTTGAAAACCAACCGTGTAATTTTAAATATAATAAGGACTGTTTTATGTAAACGTACGTATCAATTTTCATGTCAACAATTTTTCATATTTCTATTTTTGAAATAGTTTTGGATGGACATACACGTTCGGATAATAGAACAGCTCCTTCGCTACAGTGTTAAATTAAATCATTACTGATTCCTACAATAAATTGCGTTCCATACAAGTGGCTGTGTTTACATGCGAAGTAAATATTCCAATAATTCATAATTCAAACATCACCGGTTTGGATAATCGAGATTCCACTAAATCGTGAATAAAACCTGTGAACATGGTACAAATTATATCGTGTTTGGACTCGTTTTAATCAGAAAACTGTCACAAGTACGTAATTGAAAATTTCATGAAAAAAGAATAATGAAATACCAAAGAGTTTTGTCATTTTTGTCATTGAGAAATTGTAGAACCAAAAGCGTTCCGTGTTTCTTTCGATGGAAGGAGTATTCTGCACAGGATCTCGGGAATGAGTGCAGCTAAATTTCAGATCTGGTTGGTTGAATCGGCCTGTAAATGCTGAAATTATTCCCGGCGCTCGGTCGTGACATGGCCCGCCTAAAATGATTCGTCGGGGAACGGGGGACGCGTGTTCTGATAGGCGGGAAAAGGCATTTCCATTCTATCGGGACATGGGCTAGAATGCCTAACAAGGCGAGGCGAACTCGGTTGGGTATTTTCACCGGGCAAAGGGTTTACTTCCGGCTGCTTGTAGGGCGTAAGGGTGTTAGGTGAACGCCGTTGCCGGCGCGGAGACCGGCGATTCATGACTATTCAGATTTCCGCGAGCTGGCATTATCCTATCCCCCCGAGTCTTTTCTCGTTTGTAAGTTAATTGACCGACGACTGCTCGAGAGTCGCCAGAGAAACAGACGGAGACCGACGACCGGAGAAATTGTAAAAATACACGAGATGAACCTGGAATTTCTTCGAGCAGAACCACAAATAAGATGCGACCAAGACAAACATAAAATTGTTCACAAGACAACTCAGTATGTAAAGCTATGCCCACACTGTAGCAACTTTTCGTTGCTTCTTGTTGCCTTCTTTTTTAACCGAATAATAAAACGGAATCCAGAAACGGAAATTTTCAGAATATGTTAACAGATGCGGATGTGCAAAATGTATTTTTAAAAATTTGATATTCGTCCGCATGAAATAGAAATGTATATAAAAAGAACTTTTTAAAAACCACTCTTATATTAAAATGTAGTAAAAAGAAAAAAATAATTTTTTTATATATTAGTGAATATAAATAAAAGCGTGAAGCGCTAAATTATATTACATTTATATTATTTTTATATTATATTATATTTATTTTGTAAGCTATAATTACGTAATAATGTAAGCATGGTTTATAAAGTTTTTTAATATATATTTTTATTTTCTACTTTTTAGTCTTAAACGCACAGTTTTATTTTTCAAAATCCTTTTTTTAATATTGCATTGTCCTCCAGTTCTGAGCTATGCATTGTCCTCCAGTCCACTATTAAAAAAGTTATTGTATTCTTAAGCGTGCCGAATATAAATAAAAATATTCTACCTGAATTCCAACAAACCGGGCGAAATAGAAATGTATTTACTTTCTCAATATGTTTGATAGACTGAAAATAATATAACAATAATTGTTATACACAACAGCTACTCGTTTCTGTCGTAAATACGTAAAATCCGTTGTCTAGTAATTTAACACGCGGTAAATAGGGTCGAGTATCATAAATACAGAGGTTTTCGAGTTATCGAGTTTCTACAGTAGTTGGTCGGTGAAGGATTTACTTGAAATTGCAACCAGCAAAGATAGAGAGCGTGTCTCGGGGGCTGGCTGTATTTCCGCGATCTTTTATGCGATAAACTGCGGCAATTATCTCGCGAGGACAATCACCGGGTGGGGCAAGGTTGCAGGAGAAATGACGCGGATCCACACAAAGAACGACACCGTCGCGGCACGAAAGCACCAGCAACAGAAATACCCGTGGAAAAAGTGGTTGAAAGCGCCACGTTGAAAATTCAATTTTCCTGCTCGTCGGCACGCTGACACGCGACGCGCGCTCGCGCGCGCTGGACAAATTTCAATTTGCTTCGAATATTAGACGAAATGAAAGGGATCCTCGAGAATGAGCGTTCTTCGTTTCAGTCTCGTTAAAGCATTCCTGCGTGACGCGGCCTCTCGGCCCGTCGTAGCGCGGTCTCACTATTAGCAGGAGTTGAATATGCCTGGGAACGGAGGGGAACGTCTGAAAACGGAGAAGAGAACGAAAGAAAGTAAGGAAAAAAAAGAAATGTTTACCGGTGCCGGGCATTATCGTAAATAAGAATGACGCCGTAAAAAAAAGCTCCGTGTCGCGAGGCAGAGGTATAACGGGAAGAGACCTTGAAGAGTTTCATCTCAAGTCGCCTTTTCATTTTTAATATTACAGGACGGAACTGCCGGAGAATGACACTCGAATGATACCGGTCGGCTTTGATGAAAGTTCCCGCGGGTTTGTTTGGCTCCTCGTGTCGGCGGCAACTGCTATTAACATGAAATTGCTTTTCAAGGTTCCCAAGGTTGGAGGATTGTTAAATCGAATGGCGGAATAACAACCGGGCACAAAGGGGATGGCGGAGCCGATGGCCGGCGAACTTTTTAATGAAATGAAACCGCGCGGGACCATAATCGAAGGCTACGAGTTGGGAAGCGGGTACGGAACCGGCGGGACTCGATGTAGCTCCAGCTGCGATCAAAATGTTCGAATTAGTTCAATCCGAGCCTACAGGAACCGGATTGTTACAAACTGTGCTCCTGAAATATGAATTAACGCCATCCAGCTCTAAAATGGGTCCAATGGTTCCGTGAAACTTTAACTGATCCGATCCAGGTTCGTTTGAACAGAATGATTTCATCGCACTGCCATGAATCTTCAAGCAGCCTAGGCAAAAAGGAATTGAATTGCTCCAGTCTGTGTGGGAACGCAGACTCGAATCGAATGAGCTCGTGTCCATGAGAATCTACTTAATCCAGCTAGTCGACGCACTTGAAGTAGTTCGTACGAAGATCAACGAACTTCGGTCACAATTGACCCAGAACCGATGAAGTTTCATGACCTGCGAATCTAGAATTTCACGTTCAAGGACTTCTACATGCAATGACCTAAATCCAAGCACCCCTAACTCGAGGAGTATAGTTTCAGGACTCCTGAGACTAGCTAAACACTCGTCTCATCCATGATCCAAGAATTTCCAAACAAAGGGAATCTACGTTTGCAGTCCATTTTGGAAACATGAATCTATAAATTCCTGAAATAATTCGTTGGAATCCAACGATAATATTATACAACATACAGAAACAGGCCATAGTGCGATTCCAGCTGGAATCGCAGAGATTTCGTTGCCTGGCCCAAGTGGTTCATGGCACTCCCACTTGAGAAAAGAGTCCGGAGGTTTTTCCAGGGACGAATTTAGTCGTAATGAGGTACCCATACGTATGGTGGCAGCTCAGTAATGCCCTGGCGGTGGGTATACAAACTGTATCGCATCATTTAGCGGCCATCATTGCACTGTTGCTTGTGACAAATGGAAAATCCAAATTGTTATGCAGATGTTACATTAGGAATGTTTGAATGTACAATTTATAATTAAATGTATAATTTAGTTTTAAGAATAAATATGTTATATATTGAATATGTGCTAATACAAATTAATTTCCCTGAAAATAAATTCATAACCTTCAATAGTTAGCGTAGAATGTGGTGATCACACAATGCTAGTATTCCTACTGTTTGGTCTCCACTGTGCTGCCACCATACCTATGGGTACCGAATCACAACTAAATTCGTAGTCACTTTTTCTTATGGGAGTCGACACCCCCTGACAGTAAGGAACACATCGCAGCATCACTAATGTTACAGCTCTATTTTATTTTAATACAGTTTGTCTTCTTTTCTTCATTCATATTAGATTCACCGGTTTAATCCACTTTGTAACTTTGTGTGCTTTAAATGAATAAAGTCATATTGTTTTAAGCCAATAAAGTTTTTCAACACAATTGGAAAATTCAGTGAGGGTGGGGATATTTTCTGTACAGTATCGAGTTGGCCTCCAGATGTGTTTGTGTCTAGGAATCGTTGCACCTGGATCGCCGGAAGCTCTTAAGCTTGGTTCCGAACCTGAGAGATTAGATGCAAGAGTGTCGCTAAGATGAATTTACCGGGTTGAAATTCAGGACTCGTGAATCCTGAGCTTAAATCTATAGATTTTCGAGACTTTAAACTTAAATCTATGGATCCAGGAACCCCTGACCTCAGAGTTCTCAGGCTGCGGATCTCCGATCCCGAATCACCGGATGCGAAAGTTTTTATGTGTATAGATATCTCAGTCTAGAAGCTTCGGATTTGAGAGTCTTCAGACTTCTACGCTCGAAGCTAAGAGTCCTCAGGCTCGAGTTTCTGGATCAAATTTCCAGGTTGTAGCCTCGGCGGTTGGAGGTTCTCTGGTTCGAATATCACGATAAGCAAAGAACAGGAATGGAATTGGGCATATCCCCCCCGTAGCATTATGCGGATAGCGGGGTGGGGATACACCAACGTAACGTAGTAGGGGACAAAAGGCCCAGATTATCTGGTGCCCTGGGGTTCCATTATAGTGGTACAGTATTTTATCCATAAATGTCCCAAATGTCTGACCGTTAAATGTCCCAAAGCTATCCCTACTACTGCGGTGTGTACCCCCTTGAGGGGCTGAGAAGTGTAAACATAACTAATCCAACTACAAAATGTCTTTATTTTTCATTATCTTTTAAAAATAATTATCGATAAAATACTATACTTGCAAGACGGGATACCATCGGAGTCCCAGGTTCTGCCGGTTCTTCCACACCCAAAAAAAGGTTCAAATATCACGCGATATGATTTGAATTCTTCGTTTCTGGATTACATCTTTTTTATCCAAATTTTGTTTATACGAACCTATTAATGCTGTCCCAAAGATTTCCTTGAAGGCCGTAATTCCCCAAGTAATTTGAAGTAAATATTCCTTTGCGAAAATGTTCTCCGCGGCTACGTTCAGGAGTTATCAACACGGACTAATCAGAGCGCAGCCACAGTGGCATTCCTTTTAGTCGCGCTCCGATTGGTCCGCGTTTTTCGTTGATAACTCCTTAAGGAAGCCACGGAGAACATTGTCGCAAAGGATAAAATTTCTTCAAATGACTTCAAGATCACCCCCTTCAAGGAAGTACTACATTTTTCGGACACCCTGTATACGAACTCTTGACCGAGCCTCTATTATACGAACTATAGCTCCGCGTACAGTTATATGAACGCGTATTCTCGAGTGCATAGAACATGCATGACTGACCTACATGCACCGATCCTAACAAAGCAGAAAACGCGGAATGTTGCGGAGAGTCGCGCAACCTTTATGTACAAAACAACAAACTTCCATTATCTTCTCGACCTCTATTATCGGAGCAAATAAGATCTGTTCTTCGAACCGTTTTGTACGCTAACTTGTTCTGAGAAACGATATTGGACAGTACTGTAGAATTTCGATTAACCGGTTTGATCGGAAGACAAACAGCCTCGATAAATTAAGGCCCTAGGGACATAATTGAAATGTACAATATATTCCAAAATGAACTTTTTATTTTGGAAAGTTTATTTCCATTCGCAATATATGTAGGGAGAAGTTATCTCCGAGCGGTGAGAATTCTGTTGAATGTCGCGTCGATAGTAACTGTAACGACGCGACGATTCGATATTTTTTTTTATTAGAAAATCTCATATGAGATTTATTTCAACATAATTACAAAAAAGGCGAAATACGTTACATACAAAACAAAATATAATAATTACAAAATAGAATTTGGTATATTAGACATACACAGATATTTTAATACAGACATATGATTAGTTACTTATTGATTTATTTTGCGTTCTTCATATTTTATAATTTGCGTCATTCATTCTTCTGGTTCGACGTATAGAATAGAAAAGACGTGTTTGATCCCAGACGGAGATTTAAATGAAACAATTTAATTAATTGTATTCAAGATAATTGGAATTAAACGTTAAACTACTATGTTTACGGACGTGTTATTTCTAGTTACGACTTAATTCCTACATATATTTGTTTATAATCGTGAGCCGGTTAATCGAGGTTCTACTGTAATTTCAATCGAATCAATTCGTACCTTTTTGTATCTCTGAACCCGGCTCAACAGTATCGCCACCGACTGCAATTTTCACGCGTCGACAATAAAACAGTATCGAACGTAGACTGTTTCCCGGAGCGACCGCCTCCACATAAATTAGCCAAGGGAGCTAATTAATACCGGTGTACGCGGCGAAGCCGAAAACTTTTTCCGACGACGATAATGGCGGGAAGGTTCGCGAAAAAATTCACGGACGCTAATTGAAGCGAGCACAAATCAGCCCGTTAACGAGCCCGCGGAACCGAAGTTGAAAAACTCGTCGATTGCATCGGCCGGCTTGTCCCCGAAAGAAGCGAACGTCCGGAATATTGATACCGAGCGTGACGTCGCGTGATGTACTCCTCAGTCTGGCTGGACTCGGCCATTCTCGAGTTACTATCCTCGTCTAATATTTCCGCAAACTTGAATTTTTTAAAGAACAACAAAGTTATATTTTAAAGACTCGTGGTAAAAAATAGATTTTTTCTAATAATTTTTTAATTTGATTGTCTTTAACCATATTCTATTTTGTGTGTAATATTCACCACGTTTTTATTAGCTCGCTTTCTCGTTTGTGTGTCTGTCTGTCTGTTCGGTAGCAAATTTTGCAATTGATTTTAAACTAATTTCCTGATGAGCATTATTAAAAAAAAAATTCTTAAAAGTCTATCCGTTTTTATATTCTGTTTTGTATACGGTGTATTTCGTTTTTGTAATTATGTTGAAATAAATCTCATATGAGATTTTCTATTAAAAAAAGAAAAACTAATATTTATAATTGTTTTACTCGTTACTCATATTTAGTACTTTTTCAGATAATTTAATTCACCGATATTTTTGATCGTTAATTTCTCTGTATTTATTGACATTTATTTTGGATATTATAAATAATTAATACATTAACTATATCTACATTAGATGTTTCAAGAAATAACGCCACAGAAAAGGCACGGAATAAAATAGAAATGAACTTAGGACAGAGATTAAATGATCTTGTATCAATACAAATATAAAAAATTATGTAGTACCATGGGGAGGATTAGCGTTGACGTTTCAAAGGTCGGTTGAATTTATTCGCGGGCACTCCACGGAAAATGGCCGATCCGAGACCGTTTTGGGCACGGCGCTTTGCTATTCCCGCAGAGAAGAAAAGAATAGCACAAAGGGGTAAGTGCAACAAAACAGGCGGCAGTCGTTAACTTAAACATTCGCGCAAAACGGGACGGCGAAACGCGACGTGACAGTGACTAGATAAATCAAAAGAGCGGGTAGAGAGAAGGGATGGGGGTGTGTGGCGGCGAAGCCAGGGAAAATGCGCGCGGAATGGGGCCGAGGGCGTTGAAAGACACACAGATATTCAGCCGGGTATGAAAATACGGCGAAAGGTGTGCCGCTGTATAATTATGTTTGAAAAAGTCTCAGCCCTTCGCACCTGAGATTCGTGTTTCCGGACGCGATAGTCGGTCGATTCGTAGCCAGACCCCTGGAAACTGTGCCGGATGCACGGGAAAACCGGCACCGGCTGTGCGTACACCCCGCGACAGAATCGTGGGACGCGTTTTTCGGGATTTTACCGTGTCTCCTGCGATGTACATTCGAAAACTTCCTCCGGACCAAATTGAATTTTGTTATTCAGTGTTCAACACGTATCCTTTCGCGATGCTCGCCCGGCACCGCTCATACAATCTTTCGAGGTCGTGAGAATACGAGTTCTTTTTTTCGAAATCCAGTTTAGTATCCCTGTCACATTGTACTCTATCGATTTCCCATCGCGTGCATTCTTCCCACTCGTCCGTTTGAGAATGCGCAACGTTTTACATCAAATGACGCGAAGAAACGAGTTTATGAACGTTGATGCAAAAAGTTCACGCTAATTGGTCGGTCCAGCGAAATGAAGATAACGTTGTCGGTCGGAAAAAGTTCCGTGGCTTTTTCAATGCTCCGTGCAGGTGCATTTTTTTCCGCAGCGGTGTGCGAAGAATGACCATTATGATATCCTTTTTTAAACACGATAGAATGTGCTTGGGAAGTCGTGACGTGAGGAACGAAGACAATTTAATTCAACGAATCAACGCGACGATGGGGAATGAAGAATTATGGTAGAGTGATAAGATCTGTGAAAGGAGAGGAAGCGCATTATTCTTAATGGAACAATGTATGACATTGTTTTACTGGTTTAAAGACCTTCGAAGTATTGATTCTATCTTATATATTATTTTTGAAAACGCAGGAATCCGTAGTCTATTTACTATTTTTTTAAGTTGCAGCAATCTCACAACAGTCATTAATAGACTGCCGATTTCATGCATTTTTTCATACAGACGAGTCCATAAAATTTGAAAGACATATTTGTTTAATTTGTATGTGCTGCAATGGACTGAAGACAATTTTTAATCTACACGAGTGGTTGTTCTTTAGATTAATAAATTTTGTACGTTTGAAGAAATTGACAGAAATGGGTGTTATTTATTATTGAAGACAAAATTTTATATTGTCGGACATAAAAGTTCCCCGTGTCATTTGAATTTTGCGAACCACCAAAGATATGAAAGCGTCCTGTTGCACGTTATTACGTTTACAAAGTACTGAAAAACGAAGCAGACCAATATTATTGAGGAAGGAAC
>CM052341.1:8605215-8708933 GCA_028455595.1 Lasioglossum vierecki
TAGTGTTTATATACTTTTTCTACTCGGTGGTACTTTCACGGATCCGTTTAAAATATACAATTATATGAAATTATTCTATTGCATGAAAATCAAATACGAAAATGAATAAAGTATCACACCCGGGTCCCGCATAGGGATACACGGAATGTCGATTCGTAAGCACGTTGTTGGCGTCAGCATCGCTGCTCATTTCGCTTCTCTATAACACGCGACGAGCCGGTGACGCGTTTACGCGCGACGTCGGCGTTAGTATTTTTAATTACTTGGAATAAAGAAACGGCTCCGGCCAGTGTAAATTTGCGCGGCCGCAACGGAGCCGTTTCTGATTCAGCGCGCCGGCAAACGGACGCGGTTGGTTAACTATAACGCACGATATTAACGGTCAGGCCACGGGAATGTCGGCTACATTTTCATTCAACGAGCTCTCCGCAAATATTAACATTCGCCCCTTCCCCCGGGTGCAGGGTCACGAGCGACCCGTATCGCCAACATACACCGAATAAAAAGAATATTGCTGCACAGATAAAAAAATATAGGTACACATATTGAAAAATATAGGCGCTCGGCTTTCGACTGATAAATTAAATGAAAAAAAAGTAACATGTTGCCGCGATCTGGATTTTCTGCGCTTTGTCATGCATAGGAATAATATTACTCTCCACCGGTATGGTTTCCTGCGAGTTTATTGATTTATGCAGATCTAGTTTTACATACCCCAACTGTTCTCTTTATTTATTCTTATCTCAATGAATGGTCGTCCGAAATGTTTTCGACTCAACGGATTTTCCGTTCTTTTTTAACGAGGAACCTTGGTGAAAACCTCGGAAAAATTCAGGCTGTTTTGAATATATCGGTTTCGTGGAAAATATAAATAGCATTCGTCTCGAATTCACATAAGAAATCTTCGTTCTCTCGCTGTTTTCAATTTCTCACGATTAGGATTTACTGTCGTGTCTCGGTAGTTGCAATGTGTCAGACGTTTTTTCTGAACTTTTACATGCAATTAAGTGCGGAAAATAGACTAACGAAACTGATAATCCGATTTTTCCCCCGTAACTAGCTTTTCGATTAAGGTGGAGGATTGAAACTTTGCACAGAACGTTTCTCTGATAAGGTATCGAACGGATAAGCTATGCACTTTTAATAATATTGAGAAAAGGGCAATGTGTGCATTAGAGATTGTGTTCTCACGTTTTCATGAAATTAACGAAGGAACCTGACGTTCGTTCTAAAATGTCTTTCGAAAATCCTCTTAGTAAAATAAATACCATCCATAATAGTAATTCAATCTATAATAATAAAAATATAAACAAAGGAATTTGTTCGTAAATAAGACGGAATAAAAAATAATTTTACATACCAGGAATTCATAATATCAAATTATAAAAAATTAAATTAATATTAAATTACAAATTATAAAAAATTATATTAATTTCCTTTTCTTTCCGCCTTTCATCATATGTAACCTAATAAGATTCGCCTACATTTTCAGCAAAAATTCAACCGAACTTGCATGGATCCGAAAATTTAGGAAAAATAAAACCGGAGAACCACCCCTTTCACAATCCGATGCTATCTTTTTCAGAGAAATTTTCGCACATGGCAAACGCACGAAAATTGCGGTGAATCCGAGGCAGCTGGTAGACTAAAAGACAATGAGCCTTTTGCGGGGTTAATAGAACGGCCGTTTGTCGCGACGTTGAACGCAACGGTGAATGTTTAATGCGTCGCGACCCGAGCCGTTCCGTTTCAGATTTTCCCTAGGACTGGGTGCTTCAGCCTTATCGTCTCTGTTTCTGTTTTTGCGCGGCGGTGTTTTCGCGCGTTCGGCCGCGACGTTGAATTATTCGACGTCTTTCTCCCTTTCGCGGAATCGTGGCGCGTGCGTCGGAACGACGGCAATTATGCCAGGATGTTTCGTAGACGAAACCAGACGAAATAAAAGCGGAACTGCAGTCGGTTCCCGCCTGGGTAACTCGATCGCTAACAACTCGCAGAATTTTATGTACTTTATAATGAGAACGATCCTCGCGATGCTCACTATTCCGAAATCGGTTCGTTCGTTTCAGTTACGCAACCGTACGCCCCACAGTATTTCCCAATCGTCAGATCCTGGCCAGAGTTCAAACATGAATATTTCATTCGGGTAAGTACAGTAAAATATGGCTTGTAATATGGTCAGAGCTCGAAGTTTCCCTTAGTTGGATCCGTCATTTTGTTATTAAATATTTTAATAATCATCAAACATTTTAATAATATCAAACACTTCATAAATGATCCATTGTGCCACCAGTGCACCGCGAATAAATATTTATACTATCATTAAGATAAATTACGATCAAGAACCAATTAATTAATTATCAAACATTTTAAATTCAAATTCGTAATCAGCGGCCTTTAAAATCGAACACATCAATTTTCGAGCCAAACGAATAATTTTTAACTGTACATGTCCGCCGTAACGAATCCGCCATTTTGTTTGCAGAAATTTTTAAGTTCAGATTCGTAATCAATACTGTGGAAACGAGTCGCTTCGGTTTCGATGCGATTTTTCGTACTACTAGTACAAGCGAATATCGTCGACAAGTTTAAGCGATGAAAAACTGAAGTGCGAAAGGATGGAAACTTGAAAATTGATACCCTTGAATCATCTCGACGATTGGCAAAAATAAAAATATAACTTGCCTGGCGAAGTTTCATAGTTTTTCGCTCTTGTAATAACGGCGCAATAACGGATAAAAGAGTAGAACGTTTTTCAAAACTACAATCACTAATGAATTTTTTGAAATAATATATTTAGATCTATTTTCTAACAAAAGCTTTGCGGAATTTAAAATAAGCTGTCCCTTCTGTTATTTGCTTTTTGTCAGTTTTATAAGAAAGTTCTGTTTGCTATATTGTTAGATGTAACAAGTTATGAAACTTTGTCATTCAAATTACATTTACAATAGGTTCTGGAGAGGCTGCCAGGGTGCTAATTTGTAAAGTGGTTTTAAGTTTGAACTTGAAGTTGTAGCAACAGATGTATACGTATATTATTTTCTCGGTGTTCTAGAAATCTGCATCTTTCATTCAACTTGGAAAATTAAACATTGAAGTTTAAGACAATATCTTCTACCATTTTCGTATTGTTCACGATCCTGGCTCCATCTTGAGATTACTTCAAAATACAGTTTCGTTTAGTGCGATGCAATAGCTAAACAGACTCGTCGTAATAATTTATGAGCAATTTGGTGTGTCAGGCTAGTCACGTCCCACGGTGTCTCTGTTAAAGTAGTACGGCCTATAATAGATCAGACAACGAAGCAAAATCAACCTGTTGCTGAACGACGATGGGAATCGCTATGAATATTTTAGAAGGTAATATTTGAAACTTTACCGATCACATTGTCGAGTATTATGATTCATGGTGATTCAATAGGGATTTATCCTATTGTAATGCTGATCTGTAATTGCAAATTGTGTATCGATTGTAATCAGAGTAACATTCTACCGCAACTTGTGAAGGATTATAGGATTTCCCGTAGAAAAATGTAGTGCTAATAATACTGACATTGCTATCTGCTAATTAGTTATCGTGATTTAATGCTGAAAACTATCAGTGATCCGCGATGCGAGCCTAATGAAACATTCATAAAAACTCGGCAAAAGTTCGGTAACATTCGATGGATCTTCAAAAGATTACGTGCAAACTGATTACAGATACTTAAATTTCAGTCGTTAATTAATTTTAGTCTATCTTTCAATAAAATATTTTGTAGGTCGTAAATTTTCTGTCAAATTTACATTATAACGTACATAAGTAATGACGTTATTTCAATTTTACGTCGACTAAAGATTGAACAATTTTAAATAACGAACGAAATAATTACGCCTCCCTCGTGCGTAACAAAAGGGAAATGTAATTATTCACCTCTGGTTTGAATTAATCTTACGCATTAAAAACTTTGTTTCGATTCAGTGTATTCGAAACAAAAGCGAAATATACTATTATACTTTACCCACAAGCCTCAATGTTATGTTGCAATTGAAATTAAAACACAGAAACGGTTTAAGATTTCAATAATAATCGGATATACTCATTGCGCATATTACATTATACACACATTCTTATCCGACGCTTAACCTGAATAATTATTTCGTAGGTTCTAATTAAAAGATAGCTCCTCCAACTTATTCAAAAATACGTTTTCACAATTATATTCTGCTGAGAATAGAAACACAAAAATATTCTCATTCCAGTATTAACGTAAAAATTCATTGACAACTTTCATTCGAGTCTCAATAAATCTAGAAAAAATCGTAGCTGAAGTTTTAAGCACCCAGTGCAAAAGGGAAGCTTTAATCTCCAAATCTGCTGTGATTTCAGTAACGAGAAAAATTTTTCAATGTTTCTGCAGACGTGTCGGAATAAATATTTTCCGCATCCCTGTTGCTGTGGCGTACAAAAAATTATGTCGAACAAAGAGGAACGGAAAAACTGGAGGTTTCGAGCTGTAAAATGAGTGCATACTTATCGTGCAATATTTTTTAACGATGTCATAACAGTTCGAATATGGGCAATTTTGCGAGAATGGGAAATTCAGTGTCGAAATACTTTTTAGATTCACCACAGTATTTCGGTCATCGCTAAAAGGGTTGAAATTCGGGGGGAGGGGCAGGAGGAGGCGAAAGTTTATTTCGCCGGGCGATTGCGAGCGTAGAAGTACTCGTTTCGAAAGTAACAACAACGATAATTCTCGGCGGAACAAAAGCTCGCTGTCAAAAAGCTACCGCGTCTCGAATTAATCGCGACCGTGGCAAAATCAGCCTTCGCCCGTTAAATCAGCTTTATCCCGTTGTTACACGAAGACAAGAACCACGAAACAATAACTCACTATCGCGATCTATTCGGGCGCGGTGCGCCGGCGGACAAACTGGGCTATAAACCGTGGAATAAAACAGCGTGTCCGGCGTATTTGTCTACCACCACATCGTCGCGTCGCCGTCGATTATTTACCGCGTGGCTCCCGTCGACGTATTAGCTTCGGCTAACCGAGGAACCGCTCCATCTTGCGCAGATCCGTATCATGATCTATGGCCGTTCACCGTCGAGCCCGTACCAGTCAAGTATCGTCCGCCCGTCTGGCCCTTTTACAATGCCTGGCTCCACCTTTGCCACGTACACCGCTCCCCCTTAGTCCAGAAACTACTCGGACACTTACGGTCCACCCATAAACTATCAAATATATCGCTATTCTAATCAGACTCTTTGAACCGAACAATAGCGCTTCCGTTTCGCTACGATAAAAGCCTCATTGGAACACGAAACTACCGCAACAGGCTTAATATTCGGAATCGACCCTACCGCCACCGGAATTATTCAGTCGTAACGCAAATAAGCTCCGTTTACTATCTTCTTTTTATCCATTAACACGGCTACTACCTCGTACACTCTATATGACTGTAAAAGTGTTCTGAAAATACAAATTTGTTTCATTTATTAACTCATTGCATTGGGATCTATCGTACAGAGTACAAATAGGTCCCATGGAAATCACCGACAGATTTCACCGCCAATATTTCATCGATTCCAGATTTGACCGACAACGAATTTAACCGACAGCGATTCTAACCGACACAGTTTTCACCGACTCCAGTTTTGGCTGACAACGAATTTCACCGACAACGCATTTAAACAACAACGATTTTGACCGACACGAATTTCACCGACAACAATTTTAGATTCGTTGGCGGTCAAATTTGTTATCCATTAAATACGTTGTCGGTGAAAACTGTGTCGGTCAAAATCGCTGTCGGTTAAAGGCGTTGTCGGTTAAATTCGTTGTTCGTGAAATCTGGAGTCGGTGAAAAGTTGTCGGTGATTTCCATGGGACCCAAATAAATTATGTCGCAAGGGCAGAAAGTGCTATTAAAGCATTATCCTAAAATTTTCTCATCAGCAAACTGATTTTATTTTTAATATATTTTCATTCCCCAGTAAAGTTTATACAGCGTGTCATTGACGAAGCTAATGGAAATTATTTCTTGGCACGTGAAATATATCAAAAATATAATGTATGGTACGCAGGTGCATGTCAAAAGGTTTTTAAAAAATGATGGTATCGTAAAAATAGAAATAACGTTGAATTTTGATAGAAAATAATTTTATAATCTTCTATAGGATTCTAGAAGTAATTATCGTTATTTTGAGTTCTTAATTTTTCACGAATTTCGACAGAACATTTTTCGAGATAAAAATTCAGGAGCTCAGCGTGCTGAAAGGTGAGCAAGAATTGCAAAATTTTATCCGAAGGTCCGTATTTCCTGAACAGTTTCAAAACCAGCTAATTGATGACTTAAACCCACCCTCTCTCGGTGTACGTGCACCACATATTTCATTTTCAACGAAATCCCCGACATTGTAAAAATTGTTCGGCCGACCGTGGATTCATTCAATCACGTTGTTCTTTTATACATTTTACCGGGTCAACAAGAGAAATTTTTCTGTAATTTAGCTACATGGAAACGGTGGTTTAGAATATTAAACGATTTGATGTCGGTTAAATAAACAAACGTTCAAGAGTGTATCATCTAGAAAATATCTGCTGAAAGTTTCAAACTAATCCGATCAGAACCCGCAAAGTTACCTTAGGGTCAACCACTGCATCGACGTTAATCCCGGGGGAAACATAAAACGCATATGTAAAACACGTAAAAAGCCACTGGTACAATTTACCTCAAACTCTTTCTCAATTTATTTCAAAGATAAAACTAATCTCTGTCCCTTTAAACGAACCTCTTTGAAATTTTTGTATTTAAGTAATTCTGTTACGAGCCGCGGTGGTCGCCGCATGAGGAACCTTTCCGAAAAGTTACTGCTACGAGACCAGCGAAATCTTTACCAATTCTAAATATTTTATGAAAAAATTATAATCTTCCTCATAGAAGAAATCCATTGTAAGAAGCTTAAAAGTTCACGGAAGATCACAATCTTTTTCACTTACCCGTTGAAAAAGATTCTTTAGCGTTTTATCTACCGAAAACCTATTAATAAGATTCTCAGTGATTATGCTGTAACACGAGAGAGAGCTTAGGATCATATTTAAGTAATCATCCTAGAAGAAATTCTTCTCTATGTCTATTTTTCCCGTTGATTTACATGTATTGGCCACAGTGAAGGTCCCCGTTTGAAGGTCAAGTGTGTTTTTGTGTTTATCAATTGTTTACCAATCAACGTGAAATACGATCTACAGAATGAAACAAAATTACAGTTGAAATAGCTCCTAAATTAATCAATTTTCAACAGATGTATATACATTCAGAAGCATAACTGATCACACATAGTTTAAATCAGAATAACTTCTTTTATGAATGCACCAAACGACTTCAAATTTGTTTATTAAAGGACGTCTAATAAATATGTTGAAGAAATGCGTTTGGCCAAAATAGTGGTAAACGATAGGATACATTGATTTTTACAACGTTTTTAGTAAGCTCGTATGAATTGCATACGTTCTGTTTCATTGAAATTGGTTAATCTGGTTTACCAATAATAAACGATCAAAAGAAGTGAGAAGCCCGAAGTTTATTGAAAATTGCAATTTTATCACTGTTGGTCGTTTATAATTCGTAAACCAATTAATCAATTTCAATGAAATTTTCAGAACATATTATAATTCATACGAGTTTAGAAAACACATTTTTAAATTTTTTTATTGGTACAGCTTAAAAAGAATAGATTAAAATCAATTTTTCACAATTCCGACTAAATGCATTTCTTCAGCGGATTTATTAGACGTCATTTATTGAACTAATTCTTCTAGCCTTACAGATTGATACCATTTTTGACAAGGTTAACCCTTATCAATAAAAATTGATCTGCATTATTCAAAATATTGTGTACACAGTTAAATATGTCCTTATTAATTTCATATCCTTAAAATGAAAAAAAAATAATATAGAATGAAATTATTCTAGGTAGGAAGAAATGTTGAATTTTCGAGTTAATAAAATTCGGTGTGCAAACGGTTTGTATTTCGTTACATCATTTTTGACAAGGGTGTTTATATAAAGTTGTATAAGAGTGAAGAGGTGAGTCCTCGTGAAAGCCGAGAGGCAAGGCGATATAATGAATGGTAAAAAAATAATAAGGGAAGAGTTCTCGGTAGAACACAAGAAAATATCGGTTTCTACTCGATGGAAGCTCGCGTAGTGATTTCCAGTGATGGAGGGTCAAGATGGTGGAGTTCGGTGAGACACCGAGTGTATGACCCCGCGGGAGAGCCCGGTATATCGTGACCCAGATCGGTGACCCATGTCGGATCGGAACGCGTTCATCTCTTTGCCGCGGCGAAACTTTGAACGGCCGAGAGCAGCGTAGCCGGTCGCAAACAGGGGCCACTTTCGATCGCGGCGCATTGATCAAATTCCTGGGGCGCCCGGCCGCGCTTCCACCAGCGCGCTGAACAGATTCCCGGAGCGTTTATAAGCGCCAATGGCGGCGAAGTATTCGATACTACCGCGTCAACAATTTCAGTCAATTTATTTACCAGCGATGTTGATGAGTTTCGGCTCCGACCAGAATCGGACGATTGCTCCGTCGAACGGGCCCGCGCCAAACAACAGCAAAACCGGAAGAACTGTTGTCAAGCGCGTGCCTCCAATACAGAAATTCGTTTGCAGACTAAAACCACCCTTCCAACAGAGAAATTGTTGTTGGACGAAACCAGACGGGTAAGAAAGTTGATTTTCCAAATGTACTTCCACTCGATAACACTGGTTTTCAACCGTGTTCCAACTTTGTTCATTTAGAAAGGAAACCCATAAGATGAATTATATAAAATATAAGTCTTTTTAATAATTCGAATTAGTAGATAATTAATTGAGTGAAACGACGACTTTATTATTCTACAGTCAATAACTAAATGAATGAAGTAACCGGGACGTATGTGGAATGCTACAGAAATGCAATTAACCAGGCAAAATCAATATTACACAATATTACATGTTAAAGTGAATGTATGACATCTCTTCATTAAATTATTCCGACGGCTGTATTGCAGATATGTTACATTAAATGTACCACTACTGTGTAAAGCAAAAATAATCCTTCAGAATGATTTTTTAGTAATTCAGGCTCGCGCATTACAAATACGAATACCATTAGCAATAATGGTCCTTTAAAAATTTGGCTCTGTTGTTCCCGGTATGAGCATTATTTTCATGAATGACACTCCAGAATGATTTTCTCATTTTTTAGCCGGTTTACCCGAAAAAGGCCTTCATTTTTCATTTCAGCTGTACTCCACATCAAATATTTTTCGAATCGTATTGCGGAAATGATCCTTCACCTTTTTATCCATTTCGTTCAAAATAGAAAAACGTGCCGTCACATCACCCGTCCACTGCATCAAACATTTCCTAAACCATAGAACAAAATATTTAAATAGAAATAAATTTTTAAAAATACCACGTTTTTAAAAACGAACTAAAAAGTATAAAATAATTTTTCCTAGTGCCATACAGATTTTTAACCTCGTACAGATAGTCCTGAAAATTTGTGGTTGTGCATTTTGAATAGCTGTGAAAATACTTGTGAGATTTAAAACGAAAAACGTGGGGCGCAAAATGCATCAATTATCTATCGCATGCGCCCCACGTTTTTCGTTTTAAATCTCACAAGTATTTTCACAGCTATTCAAAATTTTCACAAGACTATCTGTACGAGGTAAGGAATCTGTATGGCACTAGGAAAAATTATTTTATACTTTTTAGTCCGTTTTTAAAAACGTAGTATTTTTAAAAATTTATTTTTATTTAAATAATTATCTTCTGCTTTTTAGTCTTGTGTTAATACTTGTATCACTCTTTATTAATACTTTATATACTCACTAAGATTACTGTAGATTTCACTTGGTAAACAAAGCGATGATGCACTACCGGTCGCAATCGTCGCGCGATGACGTACTACACTACCGATGGTTCGCGCGTCGGGGCGAAATGGGTCCGTGAAGTGGGGACGAGTCAGAGTGCGCACGCATAGTAAAGTAGAGGGGGTTGTCGAACGAAGTGGGGATCGCTGACCGCGATGACGTAGTTCGCGGGGGGATAAAAAGGTAAATATTTAATTGTTATTTTCTCCGAAACGGTAAGACTTTTAAAAAAAATTTTTTTTGAATAATGCATTGTCATCCAGTTCTGAGCCATGTGTGCAATTTCAAGTCTCTAGCTCATCAGGAAGTTAGTTTAAAATCAATTGCAAAATTTGCCACCGAACAAACAGACAAACAAACAAGAAAGCGAGCTAATAAAAACGTGGTAAAATAATCCGGCAGCACGACTAAACACTAGGTTTACGGCACCCGTAAAAATTAATCTACTTTAAAATTAATTCCGTCCAATTTTGTTTTCTAATAATACAATCTCTATCTCCATCTAAGACCACTTTGGCGATTGGAAATTTACTTACGTTAAGAAACAACCAAGAGTTGTTATTGCACGTGGAGAAAGTCGCGGATAAAGCTGGTCTATGAATATATAATTTTTATTGATCCCCTTTGGGTTACAATCCTTTTCACAACCTCCTACTTCCCTTTCTTTCGATCGTAGTCTATGAATAAATATCTTAATTTTATTTTTGACTTTTAATTTTAAAACGCAACGGACGTTCGTTCCAACCCGCTTGGCTCTTTTCGTGTCAACGTGAACACTGCTGGCACGAGCGATCCCTTAGAACGGTCCCCCGATTCTTTTTCATTTTATTCAGAATAGAAGAATGTCCCTCTCGCCGTCACCTGTCCTCTACATTGAATATTTCCCAAACGGTGTAAGTTGGAAGAAAAATCATGGGATAAGGGTTGCGTCGTACAGGGAGGGTTATCGCCGGGTGATAACAATTTTTCATTCGATGCGAGGATGTCAGGGCGGGGTGATCGGTCGAGAAGAAAGGAGCAGACACCGGCGGCAAAGTTACGGTCATTCGATGGAGAATAATCACCAGGGATCGCAAACGAGACGCGGAAAATAAGAATAACACTGGCCAGAGTTCGACCAGAAGTTTAACGAAGTGACGATGGTCGTAATAGGCTCGGTGGGGTCGTCGGTATCGGAGGATTGACGACCAGACGAGACGGAGTAATTGTGTGATTAAAAAATTGATTCACGAGGTAGATCGGCGGGGCCAACGATTCGATCATTCCGCACGGATGCGCCGCGCCGTCGCTATCGTGCTCGCAGACTGGATTAACCCTGCGAAGGTTGCCGCCCTTAAAATTCCTTAACGCTTCTGCATTCTGCTCGACTCTATTTCACCCGGAATAAACACTTAGCTCTCGAAGCTATTTTAACTGGAGAATAGACATCTCTTTTAACCGGAACATGTTCATTCCACTGTGATAAGTAGTTGTGTGTTACGTGTACAAACGAATAAGGGATGAATAAGTACATCAAGAAAAAATTCAGTAATCGAGAACGAGTTAGATTGCAGATCTTTATGCAAAATAAAAGTTTTCTGTATTTGCTGTACGGTGGTGTTGCTAATATAAAAAAATTTACTTTCATCCTGATTGTTTTTATTTCATTACTCTTATTCCTTTTTATTTTTCTTTTCATAATTTTATTCCAGAATTCATAGTTCCATCATACCATGTGTATTATATAATATAATTCTTCTACTAGGTTAAAATTACTGGCACTATTCAATTTTTTTTATCTTCATAATGCTTCGAATTAAAGCTACTGATTTTCATCATAAATAATCAATATTAGATAACACAGATAATCAATATTTTTAATTTCTTTGTGTAGGACCACATTTACACTGATCAATAAACTGCTTTATTTTTTCCATTTCGTGGCAACCGTCGAGCAGTGTTTGCAAAACGTGCTCTATAAAAAAATATATAATTCACGTAATATTAATTACTTCTGTTTTAAATAGATTGCACGTGTATTTCAAATACCGATGAACAAATGTGGAAAAATTCCAATGCAGAAGGGTTCGACAGTTTCCCTGAAAAGAATTTCAAAAAATTCATTCTGAAATGAACAACATTGGACATCTTCATCGTTATGCCATAAGCCATATATTCTAATGTGGTTAAATTATTTAAAACTGTTGCAATAATGGTTAAATCGCCCTCACACCATTTTATCTGTTTCATTTTGCATATATGAAATTGAGCGCATTCGGCCGTATCTCGGTTAAACGTTCAGTGATTTATTCGGCAAGAACAAATCTGGTAAACATTGTGCGGAATTATGGTATGGTAATTTTTAACGACGCCTCAAAGCGCAAAAACCGCTGAGCAAACTCAACGCGTAATAATTGTGATCGCATTGTTGCAGCAACAATAATTGCAAGCATATTTCAATGGATTTACGGATTACATACCTCGTTACTTTAATTCTCTCCAATACGATTGTATAAAAAGATGCACGAATCGATTTGTGGCACAGAATGGCGAGGATCGATATTAGATTTGCGAAATCCGCGGATAAGGTGATTTTTTTTTCGAATTTCATGTGTAAAGTTCAGAGGTCGTAAATATTATGTTTCAACTAGCCATGTTGATAGATGACGAATTTTGATTTATGTCTTACTTACAATCGTGGTTTATGTAAGCCGGAAAGGAAATTCAGCGGATGGGCTTGTAAAACGAATGTAACATCCGTCAGAAATGATATTACTTCGGCGACGACATAAAATCGATCTGCAACATTTGCAGAAATATTTTAAAAGGCGAGTCGCTTCAGCTGCATACTAAGCGGAACGTTCTTTTTATTTTCTTGCTTGCTACGCCGATGTATCTTCGCATGCGGCGCTGTTAGCAATTCCTTCATTGTACTTCCGAAGATCGTGAAGGCTTTAAGTGCAAAGCCTTGTATATACAACCTGTCGCAACATTTGATACGTTTTTACCTTTGTCTTCTCGCTATTGCTCCGCGAAGTTGCTAATAAATATCCCATTCGCATTCTCGCATTTCAGACAAAGTAAAAGAACAAGAAAATATTGCGAGTGAATGTTCTTGAAACTGTAACATTGAAAAAGCATGCTGAGTTTCTGATTTCATTTTTTACATATTCCTTTCAAACGTTTATCATTTTGTGAAAAATAAATGCCTTTTGAAATCTGTACTTTGAATTGTCATGAACAATATTCCAATTTTAAGTTTTTAAAATGTTCTATCAAAAAGCATGTGATGTTAAAATGGGCGTAAATGTGAAAATATTTAAAACATGGTCCTCTTTCAACAAATAAGAATAACATAGACCCAATAACTACACCAGAACATAAATATCGATTTAAAAAAATTCGTAGACATAGAAACAATGCGGAAAAATATGAAAGAAAGTATTAATCCTTGGAATATTTAGTTAATCAGCAAGATTTTAAATTAGTGCTGTTCCTACCACTCCTTCATCATTTAAGTTCAAGCAATAAACGTTGAAACCGAGCACGTTGGTTTTCGCTACAGTTATCTTCAACGAAAACGAGGACGGTAAAATAGGGGTGGGTAAAAGCAACCTAGGTACACGCGTGTATAACCACATATTTTTCTGTCAACGATACCTTAAATTAGAATATGCATTATCCTTACCACTCCAGGGAAAGATACTTCGTTGTTTACGTTCAAGCAGTAAAAATTGAAATAGAGTACTCTGGTTTTCGCTACAGATGAAAGAGAACCGGGATGGTAAAACAGGGGTTGTTTTCCAGTTAGTAATTTCTGAAATTAGAACGTTTATTATCCCTACCACTAGAACGAACACTTAATCATTTAAGTTCGAGCAATAAAAATTGTAATTGAGTAGTCTTTCGTTTTCGACACAGTTGAGAGAGTTGTTGTAAACCAATAAATAAGTAAATTTCAGGTTATTTTTTCAAAGTATGTAACGGAAAGAAAAATTTATCAATAACATTAAGGTTTACTTTATTATATTATAATATTTATAGTTGCATAAATAAATATAATATAATATAATAATAATATTATATAATATAAGTTATGGCACATAATATGTGCAATATGGAGAAAAATCCTTTTCTAAATAATATTCTGAATAATGGTACTGCAATTTTTAGTGGTGACGCACTACTCGAGTGCTAAGGCTTAAATCAGAATAACTTTTTCATACATGGTACAAACGACTTGAACTTTTCTGCTTTCCAAACTTGAGGATGGTAAAATAGAGGTGGATAATGTACACACGTGTAGATTCTGTTATTTTCCAATTAGCAATTTCTGAAATTAGGATATGTATTACCCAGCTCTGCAGTGGATACTGAATCATTTCAGTTCGAGCGATAAAAATTGAGATCGAGTGCTCGAGTAATTGCGCCAGTTCTAAAGAGGGGGAGTTGGTAAGAGCGGATCGCAAGTAATAAAGAAAACAAAGTTATCCAGAAATAATGAGCGTAATTCCAGTGGAAAACACAGTTACGTAAACTGGGCGAAACTTGCTAGACTTAATATTTCGTACGTGTCTATTAAATCAGCGGCGAGCGGAACGAGTTGGGTATCGAAAGAGAAAAGGGGGATTGGAGGGTTGGTCAGACTACTAAGAAACAGAGCACATACTAAGAAAAGGAGGATCGAGCGGCTGCGTTCCGCGCGAACGACCGAAGAAAAACAAGAAGTTCGAGTAGGAGAAAAAGACAGGCCGGAGAAACAAGAGAGCTAACGGCGTGCCGAGTTTTTTCCCAGCTAATTGATTCATTGCCTTATTGAATAGCGGCGGGGGATATATCAGGGCGCGTGCTGGTAAGGGAAAATAACGAGGGCGCGCGTCCGAGGAAGTGAAAACGAAGCGTCGACGAGGCCGGTGCACATACATCAGGCTCACGAAACAGAGGGAATCGTCGGTGGAACGGGGTGAGGGCTCCAACCGCGGTAAACGAACGTTTATTTTCCAATCGAACGCTATTATTGCCGCGGCGAGGAACGAGCTCGGGGATCGTTGAACGGTGCGGAAGCGAGGGTTGCGGCGAATCCGCGCGTTTCCTGGAAACAGACCGAAAAAAAGTCGCGCCGCGCCGGCTTCAACCAACGGAAGAGGCGAAATAGGAAGGACAAGGTAGCGGGCGCGGGGATGGGAAAAGGGAATAATCGGAAGACAAAAAATGACGACGAAAAGGGGAGGAGGAATGGAGAAGGGTCGAAAAATAGTAGTCCCTTGAGGGGGTGAAAAAAAACATAGATACTGACACGAGCGCGTAGGAGGAATATATACAGGCGCGCGCACACAGATGGAAATAAAGGTGAAGGTGGTAGATAGGAGGCAGCGTCGTGGGAAGGGGTTGCAGAAGAGGCAGAGTTGTAGCGCAGGTGTTGACTGTCTGCTGGGAGGGTAGTATGGGAGGGCACGACGGAAAGACACACGCTGATACACTGCGGGACGACTAGGGCTCCGTGGGTGGAGGAGAGAGGGTTGAAGAGGGTGGATAGGCGAGATAAATAACGGGGGTGGAAGAGGAGCGGAGGCGACGGTGTGACAAAGAGGAGATAGATAGAGAGCGAGCGGGAGAGAGAGAGTCTCTGGGAGTCGATAGACGCGAGGAGGGTAGGTTGGGGCCGTGAGGCGGATAGAAAAGATGAAAACGAGAGGGCGGAAAGGGGAACAGGGGTGAGGACTTGTAGAGGACGAAGGGTGTAGGGTGTGTGTGTAGGGCGGAGGCGTAGGCGCGCGACGCGGTGCGGCGCGGCACGGTGGAACGACGACGCTGGAAAATTGTGTGTGCGATGTTGAAGGATAGCGGAAAAGTGAGGGTGTTGTAAGGAAGGTGACGGAGATAATGGGCGCGAGGTAGAACGGGAGTAAAAATGTGAAAGACAGTGGACGCCCGGCGAATTGTAAAGACAGACGCGGTGGTACACAAAGCGGGAGCTGCCAGAGAGGACTGACACTCTTAAGGAGGACGGAGGGCAAGACAATGGCAGCCTGGATGGGGAAAGTGGAGAGAATGAGAGAAAATCAGCGGAGGAGCGGCCGGAGAAGGCAAGGGACGCCGAGGAGGAAGCTAAAGAGAGAAGGGGGCCGCGGAAGAGAATGTAGAGAAGACGGGGCCGGGGGAACAAAGGGGGGCACGCGCGAGAAATTGAAAGGAAAAAGTAACAGGGAGAATCGGGATGGAGGAGGCGCGCTCACACAATGGGGAAGAACGGGAAAGGGGGCCGGCCGAATAGTGGGAATAGATAGTTTTATTCATTGCCCCGGGCGTACAGAGTCCTCGGAAATGCCGAGTTGTCGAGGGTGCGGTGAAATTCGTGGTACCCACGACGACCAGCCGACTCTTCCCCCGCGAAAATATGTATGTGGGAATACTCGAATAATGGCCTCTCGACGGAATTTCGTCAAGTACACTTTCCTTCGTGCACCGCCGCCGGTGCGGCCGGATAGAATATTTGAAACGAAGGGGTTGGACAATTTTCAAATCTCCCCGATTAAGCCGCAGCTTTTTAATTTCTCTCCCCCGTTCTCTCTATCTCTGCCTCTCATCGTGCGAGCAATGTACAGTCTGTAACACAAGAGCGTGGCCGCGATATCTCCCACTGTTGATACGTAATCAGGTGCGGGACTGCGATAATCTAAACATGAAAACCTTTCAGAGTAGTGCTCGGTTAAATTTACACGAGTCTCATGGCGTGATTCTATCGACTCCGGCTGAATATCGAATGACGATATCATTGCTTTGGCCATTCTAATCCACGATCACAAATCCCATAGAAATTGTTTGCGCTGTTATGTAGTAGAAATTTCTTTTTTAGCGCGTCGAATTAAAAAGATACGGAGGTCGTTTTCTGTTTCGCACGCCGAAAAATAGGTTGAAAGCAGGCCGGGACGTTGCGAAGATATAATCGCTCATGGTGGAGTCCGGACCCTACTAAGCGTGTGCATAAAGTTTTTTACGAAAAGAAATAATTTTTGCAGAAATACCGTGTCCACGCTCTCGTTTTACAGACTGCACAATGGACATCGCGTGACTCGTTTCGCGATAATCTTGTAACGAGCCTTTGCCACATTTTCTGACCTCGTTCGGCTCTATGCCGGAAGGGCGACGTTCGAGCGTATAAACACCGCCTAATTTAATATTAATTATTACGAACGTATTATCGGAATACACGTGCACTACAATAAATATTGTAGCGTTTTCGATCGGTTGCATAACATCGGTCACCTGCCTATATACGTCGCATTGTTATCGAGATCGGTAGCATTGTTTTTCCTTTTGTTCCCGCGGTCGGTGAATAATTTCGATTTATATTCAAAGGGCTCTGTCATTCTTTCATGATTAATGTACGGTGAAACGTCAATATCTGCGGTTTTAACATGCCTCTATAGCAGCAGATGTATTGCCCCGAGCTTTATTTATTCAAATACCATTTTCACGATCGCTATTTTACCAATTTCACAAAATAAATTAATTGCCGACCAGTGGGAAAGAATCAGTCGGGATAAAACCCTCAAACAATCGCGTAAACATAGAGAGCGCCGCTATTCACGTTGATAAAGTGAATGGCTGGCCATGAACAGAGATACAGCATTATACATTCAATGTACGTGCGCGCTGCTAATCAAAATTATTTAACCGCTTGTACTACGAGCAAATCATCTTTTTCACCGGGACAAACGAGAATGCAATGGAATGATCGACTACCTTTTTAGCAATTTAATTCTGTTTTTATACATCAAACAATTTTATACGGTTTAATTATTGTACCGTAAATATTAATCGATTTAAAAATGAATTTTTGGCTATTTTGATAACCATGTAGTAAACAATTGGGTAGCAGATGTTGTAAAAATTGATTCAAATGGATGAAGAATATAAGATTAATTAAATAGGAATTTGTCAAATTGGACAGCCTTGATTCAGAGATCAATTGTCAAGTATTTCTGTAATTGATGACTACAAACGTTGATTAGGAAAGAAGAGAGATTGACTAAAATTAGCGATGCTTGTTCCAAAGCTTGTACCATAAAGGTCAGAAGAGCTGCTCAACACCGGACCGCTGTTTCATCAACCAATTGTGCAATGTCCAATGAAGCTAACCACAATGTACGCAAAATGTCGAACTGACTGTTTCGAGAGGACAAGGCTTACGAGGGAAAGCCTGAACAGCGGTAAGTGTAAGATGCCTGGCTGGAGAGCTCGGGCTCTCGCTTTGGTAGTCTGTGTTGACCACGTTCCCGTGTAAAGACATCCTGAAGCCGCAAAGAGCTGTGTACAATGGCTGGTTAGCGAAGGAAGTTCGGTAATGAATTCAATAACGAAGCAGCGGCACTAATCGGCGTATCGATGCTGCAAAACACGGTAGAAACAGGGAGCGGGGTAAATTGAATAGGACGCTGGCGAGCACTCTCCGGAGAAAGTTGGAAAAGCGGCCGGCACGGCCCGGCAAGTTTTCTGAAATTCGAACGCAATCAACATTCAGCGAGGACGTAAATTTGTAAAGACACGGCCGACGCGGCCGTCCGGGGAGAGTGGGAAACGGTTCGCGCGGCGCGCTGAAAGCATACTAACAACTTCTTTGGGGAAATAATTGAATAATGCATTTCCTAAGCTGCGGCTCGAATAATTTCCGTCCGCGAATTTATTCGTTCCCGGGCGCGTTCGCTGATACCAAGTTGATATTCGTCGTTAACGCGCCGCGCCAATTTTACGTGCTTTATTATCCGAGCCACGCAGATCATCCCGTTTCTGTTGCATCCTTCAAATAAATCGTATTTCATACATAACTATACCCGGGGTGGGTTGGAAATCGTAGAACAAACGGGTATGGGGTGATTCTACATGAGATGATAAGTAGAAAATATAGAATAACATTTTTTTATCGGAAGCTTCGTTTTCCGGAAGTACCAGATTGAGATCTTTAAACTTCATTTTTTGTGTTAAGATTCTCAGAATATTCTGTATAATGGATACTCTCACTCAAATTGTTGTACGAGGAAAAGCACATACACTATAATAATGTTCAACATGAACCGTAGTCTACATTTGTTTGTTTGTTGCAATTTCTAACTTTACTAAGAGCGTCACAGAACCGATCTCTCGTCAAAAGAGGATAAACGGATGTATCACTGAGAGATGCCTTAGCATGCGATACGATTTTTACTGTATCAAAGGCGCCTTGAGATTCGAGGTGGGTCGCCGACGAAACTTTGCTGGAAAGTAGATCTCAGGAAAATATTTGACACGTATTCTTTTTATCGACTATCGTCATATCGAAAGGATGAAAACAGCCCTCAGAGTTGGAGGTGAGAAAAATATTTGAACGAATATCTTGGAAACTGCTGGAACCACAAGAGTATCACGTATGGCGAAATGCAGGATTTTTTTTTTGGAAAAAATTCAGCAATCTGAGAAAACTACTAGAAACTTCGTCTACTTAAATAATACTTGGAGTGCTGTTTCATACATTTTTCTGAGCGAGACATGGACAAATTCGAAACTTTTCCAAGATTTCTGAAGCGTTCAATCACGGGTTCTCATCAATTGAATGGGTGTCTGGAAGAAGGACCTATATCCGATTTTCTATAGGTGCGCAATTTTGAACTCCAATATGAATTGCAATAATGAAAATCAGCTAAAATTGACGTGGCCCATCTTGCATTGGGAAAAGACAAAACCAGAAAAACTATTTTACAATGTGACATAGTGTCTTCTTCCAGACACCCACTCAATTGTTTACAGAAGTTCAAAGAGTGCGCTATGCAATCTAGAAAACAGCATAAGAAAAGTTCAATCACGGGTTCTCATCAATTGAATGGGTGTCTGGAAGAAGGACCTATATCCGATTTTCTATAGGTGCGCAATTTTGAACTCCAATATGAATTGCAATAATGAAAATCAGCTTAAAGTGACGTGGCCCTTCTTCCATTGGAAAAAGACTGAAATTGTGAAAGACTTCCAGACACCCACTCAATTGTCTACAGAAGTTCAAAGAGTGCGCATTCTAAAAAACAGCATAAGAATCGCGCGGCGGAAACCGCGATAACCTTGGCGGAGTTTTTCCGAAACAGCCGGCTAACGGAGTTTGCTGAAATTCTATAATCAAGTGGCCGATACCAGTTACTTGACGGGAAGCCGGCGAACAATGTTCATAACTCACGTACACAGCAATGCGGAAAATTTCATTCCCCTGCACTCGTTAGCGTCCCCCGCCGTCATCCCCGTCAGAGACGCGCGGCGACGTGGATGGGGCGGATCGCGCGAAACTTTTCCCGTTACAAATTCAATTCGTCCGAGTTATCGGCGAAACGTCATTACCGTCGTGTCATTAATAGGTCGTTTTCCCGGTGACACGCGTTACCGCCGGACGAAATTCGGCGGCCCGGCAGGGCGCGGACCGAAATGGCGCGACGACGCAAAAATCCTGATGATTCCCCCGATTTCGAGTCTCGCATTAACGTCACCCGCTCGTCCACGCTAATGGTGATCGATAACCGGACCGGCGACCATGCACGCCCCCGTTCCACTTTACCCAGGCCTTTCTTTAACCGCGATCCGCGTGCAATCGTCACCGGTTGCACGCGTGTTGCCGCTGCCAACCCTCACGCCACTCCCCATCCAGGTTATTGCACTGTTTCTATGGGATAGACGTGGTTTTCCTATCCCCCATTCATTACCTATTTTCCTAACTTACCAAATTACCTACCGAGAGCTAAGTACCAGTTTGCCGACCCCCCCCCCATACTGCTCCCCATCATGGTTATTGCACTATTTCTATGGAAAATACCTGGGTTTACTAACCCCCATTCATTCCCCATGTTCCTAACTTTGCAAATCATCTGCTGGGAGCTAAGTAACACGTTAACTGCCACCCTTGCTGCCTGCTTCTAATACCATTTATTACACCCTTTCGAAAGTACACATAAAAAAACGTGATCTTTTTAGCCCCCACCTATACTCACTTTTCTAACTCAAAAAATTATCTGCTGAAACCTAACCGTTCACTGCTGATATAGGTCACAAAAAATTATAATAAATCTACAAGTTTACCAGTACAAATGGGCATGAGGTGATTTTACGTGCAAAAATAAGAAAGCAAAAACTGGTAACATTTTTTCGGTTAACGCGTCGTATTCGAGAAAATTGAGTTTGAAGTTCGACGAACTCGCGTGTCCCAGCATTCGGAAGAAGTAGAATTGGTTGGTCATGACCAGACGCGTCAGCTGATTTCTATTCAGCAGCACGCGTAACCGCCGAATTTTCAAACTCAATTTCCTCGAAAACGACGGGTCAACCGAAATGTTATTCGCTTTTTTTTGCTTATTTTTCACATGGTATCACATTATGTCCGCATGAGCAACATTAAAAATGTACAGCTTACATCTTATAGATTTTAGCAATGTATGGTGCAATTGTTGTAAGAAATATTGATTTTCATGTATTTTCAGAGGCGGGTTCAATGTACTGTTGAACTCGATACCGAATAATTAAAGTCAATGTATTCGCAGCAGGTGTTTATGTAAGTCAGCAGCTGGTTACAAGGTAAGTCGATATAATCATAACGCTTACGTAAGTCAGCTTCTAGCAACAATTAAAAACACTTTTACGTCATTTTACTGATGTAATGAGTATACAGCTGATTTGATGCAGTTATGACAAAAATAAATATGTGTAATTTAAAACACAGTAAAATCATTTGAAGACTTTAAAAATATTATATTATTTTCAACCTATTATATGTATCAAGAAAGAAAATAAATTTCTATTTCACTTCAGTTTGTTGCATTTCCAGTGGAAAACTTTTATCTTGTATAAAGATCCGCTGTGTAATAATGATTTAACACTATACCCACCAAACATTACAAGTATCTAGTAAATGTTGCCTTGTAAAAATGGCAACACTTTATAGAGTTTGTAGATCATTTTCAATGTAACAGATGCACAAGCAGATTTATTCTTTTATTTTCCCTTTAAATGAATTTTTATAGTTTCAATAATTGTGAAATATAAAATGCTGTTCCTTTTATTGGCCCTAATATAACCAGCTAATAATTTAACACTAAGCCTACTAAGTATAAAAAGTATGTAGTAAATGTTGCCTTGTAAAAATGGCAACACTTTATAGATATTGTAGATAATTTTCAATCTAATAAATGCACAAGCAGATTTATTCTTTTATTTTCCATATAAATGAATTTTTATAGTTTCCTCATAAATGTTGCCTCATAAAGACAGCGATACTTCATAGAGATCGTCCAGAGTTTTCAACATAATAGATGCTTGAACAAAGGAGCTTTGTTCCATTATTTTCCATGAACTTTACATGAACTTTTATAGCTTCAATAATTGTGTAATGTAAAGCCGGCCATTTGACCGTAGTATGTTCGGTGCTAAAGTGGCTGCAAGGAAATTAGAACTCGCTGCAACTAGTTACACTAAAATGTGTGACTAATTAGGTCAAGTTACGGGGAATAGATAATGGACGCTTAAATCGTCGGACTTGCGCAGGTAGCATGCAACTATCGAAAGACTGTAAACTATGCCGAATGCAATACCTCGCGATCGTGGGTCCAGAAGATCGCCGTCGGCGGTTCCGGGCTGTGATGCACCACGCAGGTGAGATTCATCGTGCTGCCCCTGTTTATGAACATCTCTGGTTCACCGACGATCGACGTCACCGGTTCTGTGGAAAACAGAAGAACAAATTAGTACGAACATTCTGCATGAGATTTCAGTCAATCAAAATGAAATTAGACAAAATACCTGAGACCCATAATTTTATCGGATCTGATAATTCTATAATTAATATGATTTTATATATGTTTATTATATATAATAATTTTAACGTTATTGTTGCGAGTACTAATGATGTAGAAAATGTTCCATTCGATTTCTATTTAACCTTCTTCGTTGTTTGTAATGTTTTAATAAATTTCCTCATTTATCTGTTCATTTGTCCAGTTTAATTTGTTTCAATCGTTTCAATTATTTTAATAGGTCTCCGTGCACGATATATTTGCCTGTCAGTGATAATATTGTCAAGAATACTATTAATCGAAAACTGCATATTTTTGTTAACTAGTGTTCGAATTTCGACATGACAATTGAAAAAAATTGCTGCAAATTTGAATCGACACATTTTCGTTATTTTTGTAAAGTAATATAAAATAGTCACTTCTTACATCTCTCTATACAGAAACAATTTCTATTCGTTTGAACTCGATCAATCGTGTTTCTGAAGTTCCAAGCAGATTTTTTCTTGCCGTTTTTCCATCATTCGAAAACCAATTCCGTTCGGTTAAATAATTTATAATTTGTTGAAACTAATTGCATTTGCGAAAACCGACGCTATCTACTATCGCTTCATTCTTGATTTATACCCCTGTAGCAAAAGGGAATTTTATCCAGTTGGTTGAATAAATGTGTGTCCAAGCGATTTAATAAATTTAAGTAATTTTACAATTTTTATCGGAAGAAATAAATTTTTCGGTTTTCATCATTTTATTCAATTATTTTTCCTGACTGCGCCTATTCCCACGTAATTGCCGTATTTCAATAGAAAAGGGAAATATTGATCGAATCGTTACCGATATTTACGTTTCTTATGTATTCAGTGAAGATCTGATTGTATCTCAGAATCAATTCCAGCATGTTGGCTGCATCGATGCTTACCAAATGAAAAAGGAAAATTCGCGTCAGATATGCCGGAGTTATCAGATGGAAAATTTGTAACGAAAGCACGGCCGAGATTCAATAAAATTATATGAACCAGCAAATAAATTTCAGCCGCTTCAAGTATTTATATAACGCAAACTTTTACGCATTATGCGCAGCCAATCGGGTTTGAACGCCACCATTGACTTCCGAGTTTTTAAACGATGGAACAATGAAAACCGTAATTCTACCGACACCGCCCACTATAAATCTGCAATTTCACTATGGTTTTCCCGAAAAAACTTAGGTCGCGCGCGTGTTCGTTTGACACGGTTTGACAACCGCGTGCACTCAGAGTGTTCTCGTGACAACTCGATCACGAACATTCGGGAAACAAATCGAAAACACACCGGTAGAAACGTTTTTTGCATTTCGAGTCGGAGCTCCTTCTTCGGTAAAATCCTACTCGAAAATTTTCGGGTTACGTGTCCCATTGTACGCCGCGGTATCGCGTCTGTCCATCACTCGCTTGTTCTACTTGCAGTAAACAATACCCGTGATACGCTGTATTTTCTATATTCTTTCTCTTTTGTTGATTGCCAGTTCGTGGCAAATTATTATCGGAGCCAGGCAGTATCGTATCACCGGCATTGTTTACAATCGTGTTTCCGGAATAAATTGTCGTGCGAGAAAAAACACGATGGCATCGTAAACAAAAATTTTGTCCCGCCTTACATAAAAAGTTCAATCTCCACTTTTTTCGCGGAAAATTCATCCGCAGCCATCGCTCGGTTGCAGCACCGTTGCCACCACGGTTTGTGTAGTTTCAAATTTTCCGCAAACTCTGGAAAATCGAAAGCCAACCGACCACTTTCCGATTCTGGCTCGATCCGCCGCGAGCAAAAAATCACTTGAACAATCTACGTGTTTTTTTTGTTTTGTTTTAGAAGATACCTCAATTTTGTATTCACCGCAGTAATTCTTTAGCATGTTGTGCCTCGGGCTTTTAATAACGATCGTTGTTTACTTGAATAAAACGGTGCTATTATACAGTATAATCCAGTTAATTATGACACTGATGGATTATAGTATGAAATTTATGGCGGTTTTACGTAACTTGATAACGTTGGTGATTTCCCTTATAACGTTAATAATGCAAAATAAAGAAATGAATACTATTCTGATAGAGAAACTTAATTCAACTTTGAATTATATTTATAAATAGAAAGAATGACATTTATAAATTATACAGTTTCATACATAGAATGAATTAAGTCACTATTGAAGAACCCCTAGTATTTCAATTCAGCTATTCTTGCTTCGTACAAGGTGACGTGAATAGATGAGTGGTACAACCGGGCAGGGGGTGATTCTACACATAAAAATAAGTCAAAAAAGAAAAGTAACATTTTTTCGTCTCGCGCCTTGTTTTCGAAAAAATGGAGATTGAAAATTCAACGAATATGCGCGCTATTAGATACGGATCGTCTGGCGCGTCTGGCCATGGCCGACCCATTCTACTTCCTGAACACGGCAGGCGAAGCAGACGGATTTTTAATCTCGATTTTCTCGAAAATAACTTCTCTTTTTCCAGTTATTTTTATATGTAGAATCATTGTGTACCCGGTTGTACCACCTACCGCACCACCCTCTGTATACTAGCAACAAACAATTTATCGGGAAACAAAAATTCTATGCCCATCGGCAACTATTATCAATGGAAATTATAAATGAATGGATTAATGTAGATTTAACCCTTTGCACTCGGTTGTACCCTCTAAGGCATCACTATAAAATTCTTGTGCCATTATTCAAAATATTGTTTACGTCATTATATATCTATTCAATGACTAAACATTTAGATATTGTATGAGGTATTGTACCAATTCCATATCCATCAAATTTCAAAAATCATAGGGACTGGAAATATTTTAGATCGGAAAAGATGTTTAATTTTCCAGTTATAATAGCTTCGAGTGCAACGGGTTAATAACGATAAATATTGTAACAGTTTCGAGCTCAAAAGGTTAATAGACTCAAGCAGGTGCCTAGATATACTATCGAACTACAATGTACAGGTAGCAGAGAGATTTTCACCGGAAAAAAAGCATCTTGTGGAAAGAAAAAACCGCCTGCAGTTCTGATAGACTCAATACTTAACAGGTTGCAACGTTCTCTCGCTTGCACCGTAAACGTTCCCGTTCGCCAGATAAAGATTCCGCGAGCAACAAAGAGCTCTCGAGAACAAGCGGAATATTAGACTCGATAAAAGGAATTTAATTGATCGATGCCGGGGACGGAGTCGAAGCCTCAAAAACTCACCAGGGTAGTTCTCGTTCGAGGGAATAAAACCGATCTCTCGAGAGCCCGGGGAACACCCCCTCGAAGCTGGCGCGTCCGAATTCAATACTCTTCGAACGGCGGGGATGAAAGGTGGGCGAGCAAAACAAAAGGAGGGGAACGTGCGGCGCGGTCGGGGCTTTGTGTTTCTGATTATTTTTGCCGGATTCATTCCGCCGAGGCAAACACAAATTGGTTGGAGACAGCGGTCGACGTCGACTAGGGAGGAAGAGAGGAGTGGGGGCAGAGATAGGCAAAAAGGAAAAGACGTTTTAATTGAAATTCAAAGCAGATTTCGAATTGGAAAACTCGTTGTAACGTAAGCTCGATCCGGGACGGGACAAACGAATAGTCGGGGGCGGTGGCGATCCTGATAGACGTTTCGGAGAAAATAAAATTAACGAGCGCACCCCGGGGGTCGAGAGGGAGAGGTAGAATGACAGAACGATTCCGACGGGAAGATTGCGCAGGCTGGTAGGACTGCCGTAGGAAAATAGACGACTAGAAAAGAAAGTATCGGGAACTAACCGACAACCGAGAGATGCATGGAATGACCGATCGGTGGTGTCGTTGACACTTGACACTCGTAGGTGCCGGTGTCGCGGCGCTGCGGGTATTTCACTTGAAGCGTCCAATCCTCGGTCTGGGGGAAATGCGTCGCCACGAATCTCTGGTCGGAGGTGTACGTCTCGACGCCCGTCGTCAGCAGGTGGATGTCCCTGTGCCTCACCCAGGATACCTGTCGCAAACAGATAGCACCAGTACAGTTATGGCTCAAGAATGATACGGCTGTTACCCGCCCCGGCTTAACGCCCCCACCGCGCTCCACAGTCAATACGACCCTGTAAGGGACATTGAAAGCTACCCTTCTTTGTCTACCGGCAGTTTTTAATCTCTCTCGTCAGAATCTATTGTGAAAATTCATCCATTTTGTGTAGTTGACGGCGGAAATATCTGATGGCTCGAATATCTGCTTTCCGATTTTCTTTTATATTTGTTGACGTTGTATAATATCAATACTTTTACCAGAGATTTTTGCTGAACTTTTTTCCTAGCACTACACCTACCACCACCAGTTCCAGATTTTTTAGTTTACGATTATTGATATAATAAAAATAATTTGATAAGAAATGATTGATAGCTTTAGTCTGAATAACTCTAAATAAAATCAATCTTGTCGTTTTTATAAGGGAATATGGGTACCAGTTACTTTTAAGGCTCTTCGCTTTTATGCCGGTGGATTTAAATCTTAATCGTAAATTTTTATAGTGGAAATTCATTTGTTTGACAGTGTGAGCAGATGAGTCAAATCACTAAGCTCTGTTTTCTTTTTTTATATTTATTGGAATAATAAAGAACATGTACATGTTGCGATAAAAATTGTACGAAGCAAAAATAAATCAAATCATTTCGTTATTGTAATTAATACAATAACGCCGAGTTAGTTGATGAGGGGTAAAAATTTTTATACAAGCCTTTCTCACATATCATAATGTATTTACAGATTGATAAATGTTTAGCTTGGCAGTTAATTTAAACACACAGTAACGAAAATGGTGAAAATGTTTTCCAGAGGATCCTCGTTTAAGAAACCTTCGTCTAATCAAATAAAAGTTGGGCACTGTTTGAAATTTGATTAAACATTGTTTGCGTTGCATCATCAAAAGTGTATGATTTCTTGTTATATTTCGCTTTTGCAAAAAACCTACATTGAAATGTAATAAATCGCTTGAAAAACTTCGTGCCCTGCGGGCGAATGAAATTCTGGTCTATAAACTCATCGGGGCTAAAAAGATCCGCGTTTCGTTTGAAAACCGTTATTGCAGCCAGCAAAAACAAAGCAAAATTTCATGAAATTGTACACGCTTGACGTTTAAATACCGACAGTTACATACGATTTTATTACAGCGTTTGCGTGCACAAAAACAGCATGACATTTTCAACCTAAAGTATTGTATCATGAAATAGCCGATAGTCGAATAATGTCAAAGAAATTCGACGTCAAACATGATTTTTGAAAGAAGCGATATACGCGAAATATCAAGTTTCTCAAAACAATGTCACCGAGCGTGACTATTGCTTTTCGAAAACCAGTGGATCGATTCGATTGCAATATACTGGAAAAATTCTTGTAAAGACTATCCGGTGTTTATCGCGGGATTTGTTGCGAACCCGATAGTCGATCTCTTCTTTATCTCTCTGTTTGAGATCGTAAATCAGTATCAACGAAGAGGATAGATGAAATTGTTACAGAATGGAAAAAACCTTGTTATTTTTCCACGGAATTGTACGAGCCAGCTTTTGAAAAATAGAAGAATAGTGCTTGCACATATAACGGAATCCCGGCGGTATATGTTCGGATTCTCGACGAGAGAAAGCTTGGAAAAGAGAAAAATAAGTGCTAGGCATTATTGAATGAGCACCTCATTAACCGGGCTGGGTTTCGATAACCGGCAGCAGCAGACAACCCCACTAAAGTCTTTGTTTACCTGCCCGATACCAGCGACTCCTCCAAATAGGTCAACTCTGATTGGTATAGCCTGTATAGACTCCGTGAGTCTCAGAAGTCATAAACACGCTTTACAGATCATATCTCCCCTTGAGATAGGCAATTTTTCGAACAATTTTGTAGCTGTTCGGAATTCAGAACGACCCTTGATCAATTCGGATCAAGCACGTTCGGCTCGCGGCAAGATATCGGTTTTCGACTCTGCTAAGATTGGATTGTTCCCTGTTAATTATTAATAGATCGCAGACCGTTGCGCGAAATTAAATCTTCAGGAACCGTTCAACGAAAACGAGGATTAAAACGGCTTTTAATACGATCTCGCGAGCTCTGCTTTGAAATGCGCATAAGAATTCGTTGATTATTGGTTAATAATTATAAATCTAGCGTGGGTACAATGAAACGAAATGATGAATTCTGTATTTAACTATACGAAACAATAACGCTGTGGTGAGTGGATTAGCATAGGTAAAACCTAAATTGCTTGCCTGCAAAGTTACTTCATAATTCGTTCGTTCGTTCGTTCAGTGATTCAAACGTTTTACAATGCCGCGGGATATGAACATTTTTTTTTAATAATTTCGGAGTGTAGTACCACGAAATACTGTCTAAACTTTCGTGCTGGATATTCGAAACAGGTCATTTGGATAACTACTCCGGCTCTTCAGAGATAGAAATCAATGAGCCGAACAAAAATTGCAAGAGAACATCTACTATAGTATCGTTCCAATTGTAGACGGAGAGGTCGAGGGGTTCCAAAGTCGACGATTTCTTTTCCGGATAAAATGGTAAAAGGATATTTAGGTCATCCACGGTGAAGACAACGGTAATTTAATTTTCTATTTTATTGCTTCGAGATATTGCGCAAACCGCTGTGGCGAGCGCTCGAAACGGCGACTTTGAGCGGCGTCGCTTTTTCTGAAGCTGTTCCACGCGCTAATTAATAATAAATTGAATCGATAGCGACACCAGTATAAAACGAGGATTGCGGGGTAAGATGTCATCAGCCAGAAACGATGTCAAAAAAGAGAAATAAGAATCGTGCACAAAAAGTGTCTGTTGGTAAATACATTCCGATAAAATCAATAAATGACCATGACTGACCCTGAAACAATTATTTATCCGCGCCCGCGGCATATCGTTCCGGCTCTATACGAGGCAATATTTTCTCGAGGATTTTTCCTACAAAAAGTTCACTTTTCATTTGAAATTTTCTGCCCGGCCGAGTCGACGGACACACGTCAGTGGCTTTGGGATTAACCCGCCAGGATTAATTAACAACTGAACCCCTCTCCGATTGATCATTGTCTGTCCAAAGTCTCGGGTTTCAACATTTTTTTAGAGATACCTATCAATTCCATACGAATATTCCCATCTACTCTTCGAGACATAGAATTTGATAAAAATTGAAATATTTTATTTTAATATACATTTTAGAAAGGAAATGTATTTATGTCTTAACTGCTTACTGGAGTCTCTCACAGCCCCAATAAAATTTTTATGCACCAACATTTACTTTCTTTTCGATAATTTCAGATATCAAATTTTTTAACTTCTTCAAAACATGTGGATCATTTAATCTTTAATTATACACATGAAGATATCTCAGTAAATAGTACAGAATCATATCATGTAATGTTCTACTCCACAGACCTACAAACACTATATTTAAGATCTTATGTTTCTTCCTGAGAGATTATGAATTATGTATAAAACGTCACGTACTGTTAATATGTCACGTAGTGTAACTATTAACGTCATGTAATTATTACTTTAACCATCTTTAACCATTGCAATATTATGTACACAATAAAGACTGCAGAATAACCTCTTATTTGAGATTACAACTGTACAATAAAAAATAAAATAGTACAGAATTTTGGATTATGAATTAAAAATTCAGAAATGGGAATATTTAATAAGATTTAATACTTTATTCAGGAAGTTGCCGAATCCAGACGTAAATCGAACAAAATTCAAATCTCATTATTGAATCAACTCCGCCGATAACATTGCAAATATTTCTCTTTCTCAAAGCACACAAGCCCCAAAGTATAATTCCCGTTGAATTAATATCACCAATAACACACCAAATGTTTCCCTTTCTCGAAATGTGCATGTCGGTCGAGGCGAGAATACGACCTAAATTCAGCAGCTCTGCTATTAGTCTTAATTTGCTCGAAGCATTGCCGAAGAAAAGATAATTTCATTCAACCCGGGTGCCTTTAAACTTCCGGTGCGAGCGTGTGAATTTACATGAACTGCTCCGCAGTCTATAAAGTACGCGAGACAGTCGGAGCGTTCCATTTTAAACTGCCTGCCGAGCAATTTCGTGAAATTTCCTGTAATATGCGGCGACTTTGTGTAATATTTTGAAGAAACACAGGGAAAAGTATTTACGAAGTTCGGTAGCGTATATGCCTCGTGCTGTAGCTTATTGCGGCAAAGTTGACCCGTACACCTTCCATACAAAGCTTCGTAAAACGATAAAAAAAAGTATCGTACGTCAACACTCAGGGGATGGATGCAATAAAAATCTATGGCCGATTCAGTCACGACAAAAATTCTCCAATATTTCCAGGGACGAATATGCAGCATTTTTGCGAGAACTTCCATTTTGTCAGCTAGATCATGCAAAAACTTGGAGACAACGCAAATGCATCGACCATTCAACTACATTTAAACTCATTAATTTGACGTCAGAGGAAGAGTCAACCAAGTTCAGATGACAAAAATCTCCGATAAGTAGGTCGCAGCTCAACAATGTTTCTAAATATTAAATAATATCGATCGTAAATCGATGGATTTGCGTTGTCTCCAAGTTTTTGCATGATCTAGCTGATAAAATGGAAGTTTCCGCAAAAATGCTGCATATTGAATCATTCATTTATGCTTAACGTTTCTAAAATCTTGAATTTCTGTTGTAACCGCCGGGCAACGTTGTAAAATATAAAACCGCGTGAAGACGTGGAGGAACATAAAAATTCAAGTTCCCGAGGCGGAAAGAGGCTTCGGAGCTGGCAGCTAGCGTGGAGAGCCGGAACGAGCCGTATACGTCGTCGCGGAAATTTGCGCGCGGATCTACTTAAACTTTAAATTGAACGCGCGCTCGATTACCCTTTGAATGAATAACGATCGGGATTGATTTCATATCTGATACCGGGAGGGGTCGGGCGGGTAACTTTTAAATAAAAGGCCACGCAGACTGGAGGCTCCATGCCCCCGCCCCGGGTCGATTACACGCTCCTTGCGCCCACGGGTGCCACCCCCGAACCCCTCCGCCACCTGGCCCCGACCTGCACAGCTCCGCTTTTCCATTTTTCGACGTCGGATAATTTCCAGCTTCTCGGCGCGGCGCCCGTAATATTTCCCGGCGTTAATTCAAACAATAAGCCCCGCGGCCGCCGAGCGAAGACGGAGCATCGGCGTAAATTCCGGCGCGGCGTGTTCTGCTAGCATGCAAAGCGAAAAACTATAGCGTATTATTTCCGGGACGGCATTACACCACGCGTGAAAAACGCCCGATGTAGATCCGCGTCGATGACGCGTGCGTACAACCGTCCCCGGAAAAACGTCGACGAAATAAATTCACGATTTTCCGAGCATTGACGAAATCAACGCTGGGTTTCCGGGACCCGTAGAAACAACGAGTTTTAATATTTTTCGTTTTATGATTATTAGACAGCGGATTGTACGCATTTAAAACAGTAATAATATTGGAACTTAAGCAATTTAAAACAGTAATAATATTGGAAGAATTTAAAAATACTTTTATATTAATTTCAACCGATTAAGCATATTAAGAACGAAAATAAATTTCTGTCTTTATTAACCTTTGCAAGGTAATGTGGAGTCTCATAGATTTTTTATAAGAATTTTTATATGAACAGAATTTAATCTTTTTGTTTACATTTTATCCTGTGTTGTTCTTTTTTAACAAATTTTGTAAAAACGAGGCTATTTATGAAATTCATTTGTCGGGGTCTAAGAGATTCCACCTTACTATGTATGTGTTATTAGACCTTACCTTGCGAGGGTTAAAAATGTCTCCGAGTTATTATTTATTTTTATAGGTGTCAATCTGTAAGTACAGTAGCACCTCGTTTATTGCACAGAACGGGACCGAAAATGTGTGCTGGAATTATGGGAGTGTTATGAGAATAATTTTGTGAAACAGTTAAAAAGTGTCGGACATCAAATTTCAAGGGGTGGTTGTAATGTATGGTGGCTTCAATCTCCAATCTTTCGCAAAGATTGCAATAGATAATGAGCTCGCGTGTTTTCCGTGATAGGTACAAAGTATTCGTCGCTCCATAAAAATTGAGATATCTTGATCTTGAAACGTCCACCACAATGGTACACGAAAAAATATCAACGATGATCTACGTATTTCCCGGATAGACGATTCATAACGCCGTGGGTCGACGACACCGACAAATGTCGCGAATAAAAGTCGAACAATTCCGAGGGACGCACGTGTTGATTTTGATGGAACTTATGCAAGAGATAACGCATGGAAAAATATTGTACACATATTTTTTATCGGCCATTGTTCGCATTGATAACGGTTCACAAAAGTCGAGGGTTGAAAACGCATTTTTTGAGATATCTTGAATGGAGGTAGCAGGATAAACTTTTCTCTTTGGATTAACGAGCTTCGAATAGAGAATTTAGTCGTGCAAAAAGCGAAGGGAAGATCACTTGTTTAAACGATATCTGAATTAACTAACCATAAGCGCGTAATAACAGATATTGCTCACGCGGGCCGCGAAAACTCCTCTTTTATTTCTGGTTCGACTATTCGAATGTAATAAAGTACACCGTGAAAAATTTGTATTGGTCCAGAATATTTCAAAGTATTCTGAATAAACAGCTCAAATATTTACAATATCGTTCGAATTAAATTTGAACTCTAGCTTCTACGTGCAACAAAATATATTACTGTTTAAAATGGTATTTCTCATATCCTCGCATTCAAACAAAATAAAATTACAATTTCGTTCAATCAAATTCAGAAATTTCTTTCTGTATGGACATAACTAAAAACTCAATTTCATTATATGCTGCACGTATATTAAAAACCATTTTGAAGTGCAGCGTGTAATTTTTGACGTTTAAATTCCAGTTTTCATCAATCAATCAACGTCTATTCATGTACATACATCACGCAAGGCATGGTAAATGCACATATCACTTTCTGATTGTGCAAAAAGATTCATCAAAGAACATACATAATCAACAAATTTAATTTCTACCGTAACAAATATTGCCAAATTACGAATTTATGATTTCGACGCAAGGTTCAATCAATTTTACGCAGGGCAGCAAATGTGCAATTATTTATAAATGTATCTTGACGTTTCGATCCCTATGTGGATCATTTGTTGTTCCTTTTGATTGACCTGGCTGTGTTTTAAATTTATTTGCCATATTATAATTCTTTTACATTATTTTTACATGCAATATATGTTCCTTATGAAAATGATCCACATAGGGATCGAAACGTCAAGATACATTTATAAATAATTGCACATTTGTTATCATGCACATTTATCATTGCTAAATTGATATTAAATTCTAATGTTTTACCAGTTTTGTATTTCACTTTTTCACGTTTGCTACGAATTCATAAAGTCCGCAGCCTAATAACTAAATTGAAAACACCGTAGCTGGTTGACAGTCGACAAAATTAAAGAAATAATGTTCGAAGTCACCGAAAAATTGGACAGCTCGTATATAGCGATTCGTCCAGCAACATTGTACGGTATCGTCGACAGGTTCGTCGATATTCCGGAGAGTATCACTGAAAATGGAACACCCCGTATGCATATTTACGTACAGGTAAAACTCGGTCCGGGAACGCGTACGTAGCGGGAAGCGCAAGAAATGTGCTGTTACCAGGACAACAACGATAGACCGGTTGGATAACTGCAATTAATGGTCCTGTAACGGGTACTGATATTTTCGCAAACATCAATTCCCGTCGGGTGGACACCGATTGTTGTCCGTTAAATAATTATTAACGTTATCCGTGACAAACTTTTTGCGCCCGGTCGCCGCGCGCCGGCTCCAGCGAAACGAGAATTCGCATGCGAGCGTGTGCACGATACGTGGCCGTTTTGTGAGTGGTGTTGGCGATCGTTGAATATGGATTATGCGATGTACCGTGGTCATAGAGTCCGACCGAAACGGTCATACTTCACGCCTTCGACGGGTGTCATTGATTGCGCGCTGATGGTTTAATGTCATTTGCTGGAGCAACCCCTTAAGTGGGGAGCTTAATATTGCTGGTCGCAAAAATCGATTTTTCTTTGGACGGTGGTACTTGTATGGAAAATCGGTAATCCACTAAAAATATTCTAAAAGCCTTTATTTTTTTTGAAAGAAAACATGCAGCGTCTTTTGACATTTTTCCTACCAAGCAGTTGATACAGGTTTAAGAAGATCGACACTTTTTAATTCTCAGACGATATTAATTTAAGACCATTCTCAACTTTATAATCAATTATTCTCTTGTAAAAAAAAAAACAAATTTTTTTTAATATTGCTTTGTTATCCAGTTCTAAGCTGTTTCCAATTTCAAGTCTCGAGCTCATCGGAAAGTTAGTTTAAAATCAATTGCAAAATTTGTCACCGAACAGACAGACAATAAACCGAGATAATAAAAACGTGATAAAAAAGATTATTTCATAAAATAAGTAAGTAAAATGCGTGATCCACTAAAAATATTATTCCGAAAGCGTTTATTGAAAGAAAAACTGGGACGTTCCTGACAAGTTTTACTATCTACCGAACAGCTGACGCAGACTTAAGATCAATAGACTCTTTAAGAGAAGACCCGACGCAGCGGCTAAACAAATCCAGTCTTCTTTGGATACATCGAAAATATTCTTCTAAAAGCATTTAATGAAATTCAATATCTTTTACCATTTTTGCTACGGAGTAGCTGACGTAGGTTGAAGGTAAGAGCGCTTGTCGGAAAAATCGATTTTTCTTTGAATTATTCAATAGTATAAACTTCTTAAAATATTCTCCCGAAAGCGTTTAATGAAATTCGCAAAAGTGGGACGTGTTTTACCGTTCTTGCTACCGAGTGGCTGTAGCAGGTTCATGGAGGTAAAGCGCTATAAAGGGCGAGCCTAATGTAGCGGATTAAAATAATATTTTTCTGAATGAATCGATGGCATAACACTTGGAAAATATTCTCCTAACAGTATTTGATAAAAGTGAAAAAGTTTGGTCGTTTTTGCAATGAATTTTGTTGAATTTGTTTTCCTTCGTGTAAACCCAGTAGACGCAATAAATTAAATGTAATTACTTTCCTTTTTATTTGTCGGTCGTATGTTTAAACAAATTTCCAAACAATTACTAAATCCAGTCTCTTTAAAATGGAAAGGTTAGCTATCATTCCTTTCTTTTCTTTTTTCAAATGTTACACAAAATTACAGACAGTTACATGTGGTTAGGATTGAAATAACCGCCGAATATCCATTGGTCTACTCATCGATGAATTTTCTGATTCGTGACTTCAGAGAGTTTCACTGTTTGCAGTGAACATAACACGTGGTTCTTCGATAATTATTAAAGTTATTTCAATAAACAAGTGAATTGATATATTTCAAAAAGTGTTTTCAGCATGTTCTCATCAACAAAATATATTACTTTTTGTGTTGTTTTAATAATTCACAGACGAAACGTCGAAATTAATATATTGCAAAATTGCTTTAAATTAAATTACCGATGCGAACCGATGCGTCAAAAACATCAACTATAAATTGTATGTAATATCGAAATTGACAAAGGTGGAATATAACCAGCCCTCCTCTAGTGAAATGGCCCTAAAATTTCGTAACCATTGGATCGATCCATTAGTTACAATAAATTCCCAAAGGTTTCGACGGTTTGGCCCTCGCTTAAATGGCGGTCCGGACGCCCGCCCGGCCATCCTCTTCGAGCTGCTCAGCGTGTTTCTCCGTGTAGAGTGTAAATTAGTATTTAGAATGTGCCGATAATCGACGGAAGCGCCGCACAAAGGAATATTAATGAGTCGCGGATAACCGTGCACACGCTCGGAAACCACCGGCACCGCGGTCGCGCGGTGCTATCCGCTCGAAACTCTGCCCTCGGAGGACGAGCGAGATGAGAGGTGATAGAGACTGACAAAGAGACGAGAGGGAACGAGCGAGAGAGAAAGAGAGAGAGACGGGCAGGGGGACTGGCCAGTCAGTCGTTTAAAATTCAAGTGGAGCTTAAAGTGTTTCTTGTAATTGAAGCTGAATCGAGATCTGCTCGTTGAGTTCAATGAAAACTTAACGGTCCCTTGAAAGTTTCAACGCTTGGGAACCGCCGCGTTCGAGCTGACACGCGCTGATGAATTATGCGTGCGCGCCCCGCTCGTAGCACCGAGTAAGACGCTTTGCCCGAGTTAAATGCGTGCATTTACCAACTGCGGAATGAATATATCGCTTCCGTGAACGTGAACGCGACCGGGTGGCAAAGGCGAAGGCTCGTTTTGTCCTTAGATACGGAGCTCGGGACCTACAAGTAATTTAACTGGCATAATATATTCCGAAAATGATTACTTTAGTTGCACAGCCTGCTCCGCGAATCGGCCACTACCCCGTCTAAGCTGTTTTTAATGACATGACAAAATAATTCCCCGAACAAACGGTGTACTAATATCGGATGAAAGATTTATACGTACGCATAAGAAGCACGGTGAGAAATCTATTTCACAACTACGAATGTGGATCTACTGTACTTACAGAGTGAAAGGTGTACGAATAAACAATAACTCGGAGACATTTTTAATAAAAACGTGACCTACGATTTTAATAAGCATTAGACAGCCGATCTTTATGCAAAATCAGAATTCTCTAGAAAAGGAATTTATTTTCTCTCTTGATATGCTTTAATAGGTTGAAAATAATATAACAGTGTTTTTAAATTCTTTTGATATTTTTACTGTTTTAAATTCCACCTACTCATTGTTTTTATAAATGCATAAAGTATTTTAATTCTTAATATGTTTAATATGCTGAAAATAAACATGTAGCATTTTGTATTTTTTAAATAGCGACATAGAGTTCCTTTTTTAATCCGTTCAGCCTGTTAATTTTTTAGTATTTCTGTTGTTTAATCCTACTTCAAGAATGGTGGCTTTCCTATGTTGACAATTTAACACTGTAATTGTATAACTCATGTTTTGCATTCTTATTCATAACGTTATTCACGCATAATGTTGATGTTTTCGAAACGAATGAAACTGTTACCTGCTCACGTGTATCATAAAGGACCATTATAAACGAATAATACCTGCATGTTAAGCTATACAAAAGAATGAAGCTTGCACGTTTCCTTTGATTACTTTACACAATTCAGAAAATTCATTTGTTTTTCGAACGTCAATGTTGTGAACGTAGTCGCAAAAAACAACTCAGAAATGAGTTACAGAAATGAGGAACAGTATTATTTCAATTCGCGTTTCTTTCCCATTGAAGAATATGATTCCTGATTTTTTTTTAAATATTAATGCACTTTCATGTGATAATAATAAATTAAAGAAGCAAATTACCACGTTATTTAACTAGCAAGGACACTAATAATTTACTTTGTTTTCAGAAATAATTTCGCAAATATTTCCATCAGAAATTATCTGTGAAACGCCTCTCCGACTAAATGAGAAACCTTCAGGGAAATTTTGCAATCTAGAAAAGGTTATTCGATCTGTGAAAATTGGAAATCGATGAGCATTGTTCACAGAAATATACGCACATTATTATTAGATATTAATTGATGGGAGTCTGTCAGTGTTCAGCCAGATTGCAAATATGAAAGGCACTTTTATAACGAATTTGTAGTAATTGTAATATTCGGACGATGAAAGCAAAGAGCACTATCTTTTTTCTTCGTTAAGTTCATTAGTTAAGTGAATAATGGTATTTGCATGGTCCACAATGGTTTTTTTTATTCTAGCCAGTTAAATATGAATTATTAAATAAATTAAATTAATATACTTGAACTCTTGAATTCAAGAATTTAATTACCCCAAACTGCATAATATTATTCACATGTGGTAATTGATAATTAAGTAGCTTCTGAAAAATTTTAAAAAAATTCTCGAGTATAAAATTTCGCAGAATTTAGCACGATTTTTATTTATTTCAGACCGATAAAGATTACTACCACTAAAAATAAGATTTTATTTGATTTAACATTCTTAAAATTATTACAAAAATTGAAACTACATGAACATTCAATTAAACAGTCTATTGATGATATAAGATTATCTGTGGATAGACATTTTCAGCAATTCATCGAACCAGCGAGATTGTCTAAAAACTTGATCTGGCAATAAACCATAACAAATCGTTAAATTACGACCATGATACAACGGCAAGTGAAAATCGATATATTTGATATATCGGTTGTCAAGCGTGTAGTTAATGAAAGTTTTCCACAAACAAGTTCGGGATTGCTTTCACGGAGGTGTTAAATATATCAAATAAAGAACTAAGCGTAGTTATTTCTGTCTTGCTCGACACGATATATCTTTCTTTATGTGGTTAGAGGAAAACATTAAGGGAAGCCATCATTTCCCAAGTGTCCCGTTTTGTCCGATTCTCTCCTGCGGCTCCATATCTTTCTGTCCGCAAAATTACATAAATTTTTCAACGCGCATTACACCGCATACCAGCATTCTAGATTTTTGCGATTAGAATTCACCGGTCAAACACGGGGGAATGTACATTGTAAATAACCGGCAGGTATTCGAAACAGACTCGGGTTCTGTGGAAGCACTGTTCACACAGAAGGACCGTCGGAGAATTGAAGATTTAGATATTAGGAACCTCTCCACTCACGTACCAGCAATATCATTTAATTGTGTTAAGCGTATGGTTGTTCCATTAATTCCCCTCCTCTCAAATGAATGAGACGTTACACGCTAATTTAATAGGTTGTTGCATATGAAATGTCTGATGTTGGAAATGCTGTTACAGTCTATATAGGTTTATTATACATATAAAACCTTGAAGTACACAAAGCTAATCCTTAACACTAAACGTACTACGACCAGTCAAATGACCGGTTCTAGATTTGTTATTGCACAATTTATGAAATTACAGAGATGGTTTCATAAGAAATCATTTAATACATATCAATATTTTTGTAAAGCTGTTACTTTTACAGTTTTACATAAAGTTTATCTCAATGTCAACCAACGCGACTGTCGTGTATTTCTTTTATATGTCTAAAAAAATAACTGTTATGTGACTTTTCGTTAAAATTGTGGTGATTAATTAACTTACTAGTTGATGATGTTAAAAAAAATTACAAAATCAAGATAATAATCTCGTAAACAAAGAACGTCAATGCCAAAATATCTTATTTTTACCGTAATACTATAAAATAAAGTAAAAAATATAAAATAAAGTAAAAATAAGATATTAAATGTATTCAAATTCCGTACGAAATTGCGTTTGTTCAATGTCACTGCTAAAAATCGGACATTTCTTATGCAACAACCTAATAGCTACAGCTTCTTCGGAAAGCAGGGAAAGCTAATTTTTTTAATGTACTAATCGTACAAGTTTCATCCGAAAAGAGGTCAACAAACTTCGCAGATTCCTAGGGCAGAAAGATGGTAAGGGACGCGCATGTTTCCCGGGCTACGGGGACCCAAGTTTAAGGGATGTAACCGCCCTTCTGTATATTACCACCCCGGAGCTATCTAGAACACTATTAGAGATAAAAGTATACTTTAAATTGCAAAGTTGCGTGGTTTATTATGTACAGCGCCACGGCAGAGATAGCTTTTTGTCAGAGGCAAAAATGGAAAAAGAAACGGGGATGACAACCCTTATATTAAAGCCAAATTAGGTGAGCGTCACTGGCCACTGACAAAGCGCACTTTTCCACCGCACGCATTACGTCAAACTATCCGGCCCGGCCAACCTACCACCGTCTCCGTTTTGTTATCGTCAAAAGAGCAAACTTTAATACAAGGCTCGCGAGCCCGCGCTATTTCTCTTTCTTCCTTTTTTTTAATTCCTCCATCCGCCAAGAAGTTATCTCCGTTGCATTGCCGTACATAAAAAACCATACAACTTCGCAAGTTAAAGTGTATTTTTATCTGTAACGGTTTCCGAGATAGCTTCGGAGGCGGTAGCTTCCAGGATGGCGACTCCAACCCCCTAAACTTGAGTTTCCACGACTACGAAAAATTGTATCTCTCTTGTTTCGACCGCCTCGCAAATCTACAAAGTTTCGTCAAAATCGGCCACGATTGGGTAGCCAATCTAAAGCTTCGTTCTTACTGGAGCGTCAACGAGCAATATTGTACCAAACAATTGTCAATTGACACTAAATTAGAGAAACAGTTTGCTCACACCGGAGAATCATCCACGAGTGTTCGTATCTTTTGTACTGTCCGATTATCTCACGAAAAAAAAAATAAATGTTCTCCTTAAAAAAATATAAAATTACTACATCGTTTGATAGTTTCGAAATAAAAGTTTAAAATCTTAAAATAAATGAATAAATAATGAATGAATGAATGAATAAATAATGAATAAAGTCTTAAAATGAATTATTCGTCTTGGTTGGCTACAGTAAATCGATGTATTGTTCCATTTTATCATTGTGAATTGAAACTGTACAGATTATAGTATTGGTTTCTATGGATTTTAATTTTCAAGGAACACGAAACGTCACGGAGAACTTGCTCCTCGTCGCTTTGGAGTAAAGATAACTTAACACCGCCGTTCCCGTGACATTTGACTTTGGTCATCCGATTACTTTCATTATAGAATGTGCTGGCAGTGTCGACTATAGTTTGGGCGGTCGGGAACCAGTTGAGAGGTACCCCAGAGAGTCGGTATATTGTTGCATCGACAGTATACTTGTAGATTTAGTCAGGCGAGGCCGAGTATACGATTTTAGGGAGCGGTTGGTGGACAGGCAGTAGAGTAGCTAAGACGGTCAATGTGAGTGGGGGTTGAAGGGTATGGGTCAGAGGTAAAGATGTAGAGTAGAGTACCGAAAGAAGGGTACATGATTGGCCGGAGATAAGTAGACGAATGGAGAGAGAAGATGGTATATAATAAAAGGGACAAGGGTAGCCATTCTATCCTAATAACTCATCCCTAAGACCATCCTCTCTGCTCTGCCATAACGATACAGGGAGATAGGAAACCCTGCGTACCCATAAACACAGGTCTGGATCAACACCATGAAAGAGAACGATGTCGGGGATAGCTTGCGTAAAGTAACCCCCTTCTAAATTGATTTCCCTTACGGACCGCTTCTGAACTTTTTTCCCGAAATTTACAACACTGATATACATGGTAAAGTTTTCTTATTCAATACGTGGGTTCATCGATCGACTGTAGCCTAACGTCTTGGAGATGGTATCAGAATCCCGGAAACAGAGCTCAACAAGTTAATTTGTCGTTTCAAGCTGTTGGTACACACGCGTGCTTCTAGCCTCCTCGCTTGCGACACAATAGTGATTGACGTGTCATAAACCTCTAGATAGGAGACGATAGTCGATGGATCGCCCGAGTGCTCGACCTCCTTGAGCCTCCCGCTACCTTTCCGAGCCACTTTCAGGGTCAGTGTCGGTGTCAAAGTACTCGAAACAGTACGTAAGCGTAGTTAATCGTCTAGAACGCCGTATTACCTCGAAGTTGCACGTTTATTGCCGGCATTCCTCGAGACTCGTTCCATTTCATCGCTAGAATTTAGCATAGTATTAAATTATTTTACTAGCTCGTTGTATCCTAAGAATTTCGTTATTGCGATTTTGCAATTCTTCCACCAGGTACGGTCTGGCTGGGCAAGTAGAATGGGAATGTATTCTATCAGACAGGTAGAATGAGACTGCCCGAACAAATAAGATAAGTCGATATCGGGGACCAAGTCGGTAGAGTACAACGTTACTGACAAGTAGTACAAGACATTGCTGGTCGAATCATTGGAACAAGTCGTTGCTAACCAACCAAGTAGAATAAGTGAAGCTTTGCCACCCGGACAAATGGGGTGACAAAATGATTTATTAGACAGGTGCTACATCGTCGGTAAGTAGAAAAGTGAAATGAAAGTTTTCCTAGTTGGACAAGTGAGATGGGACGCTCGGGTCAGTGAAATAAGACCTCACTAGCCGGACAGCTGTAATGGAGACATCGTTGATTGTTCAAATAGAATACTGCCATTAAGCAAACACGTGAAATAGGATTGTTTCTAGCAGGACAAATGGAATAGGACAGGCTTTAGGCAGCCAAGTAGGATAAGATGCTACAGGCAAATGTAATGCAATTGTTGTTAATTATTTACATAGAACACTGCTATTCGATGAACAAATAACATAGGATAGTTTCTTGCGGGAAAAGTGGAATAGGACAGTCTTTGATCAGACAAGTGGAATAGCGTTCAACCTGACGAAGTAAGTCAAACAAGATGTATTCTTAATTGAGTAAGTGAAAACGCAGCTGTCTCGAGTCACAGTAGCAAGATGGGACTGTGTTTGATCAAACAAGTAGAAGAGGATCGAGGCTGATCAAGCAAGTGGAATAAGTCGTCCTCTCGGGCAGAAGAATAAGACGGAGGTGTTTCACGTCAGACAAGGATGACGAGACAGTGTTTGGTCAGACAAGTAGAAGAGAGAATCGAGGCTGATTAAACAAGTGGATTAAGCCGTGCAAAGTCAGACAAATAAAACGGAGCTGTTCCGAGCAAGATAAGCGGAACAAACGGTCCTCGATCGGACAAGTAGAACGTGATTGATCTTGATGAAGGTGTTCTTAAACAGACAAATAAAATAGAGTTGATTCAAACGAGATAAGCCGAACCTGGATCATACAAGATCAATGGGATTGCGCTTCATCAAGAAAGTGGAACAAGGCGCATTTCAGCCTAATGAAACGAGTGAAATATTATTAGGCAAACAAGTAAACTGGAATTGTAACATTATCAAAGTTCAATAGAGCAGTTCTTGGTCAGACAAGTAGGATCGGGATTGCTCGAGTAAGTGGTCTCGGTCGAGCAAGTAAAATGGAGTTGATTCAAACCAGACAAGAGGGCTGGATCCTTGGTCAGAGAATTGGAATAGGGTTACCCTTGATCGGAACTTCTAGATATGATACAACAATCATTGGATCCGTATCTCCGTGGGCGATTTCAAGGGCCAGGCAACACTGCTATCTAAATGCGGGGTGGAGACTCTTCAAGGAGGACGGATTTAATTAAAAACATAGTTCCCCAATTTATCAACTATGTCGCCGGCACATTCCTGCAGTTTTACATACGAAAGTGGCTCGTAACAAAAACGTCGGTCGACAAGCGTCGTAGTAATTCGAGTAAACGCGCGCGTACATCCGTTATCTGTTTAATTTCTTGACGAAGTGTCTCCTTATTCACTTAGAATGCCGTATTCTCACGAGCTACCCGCGTAACGTCTACAAAAGGTGCGTGAGCTGACTGGCTCAACGACTCTCTGAAAATAGCGAAGAAAAGTGAAGCGCACAGCTAGGACACGGTGGACGGAGTCGCTCCGCATTCTTGGGTCCGAGGAATTTAGCTGGCCCGAGGCCGCTGAAGGAGTTTCTATTTTATGGTCCCGTTGGGTTTTACTACCTCGGCCGTATCGTTACCTTCAAGTATACTATCTCGCGCGATCCCTCATTCTATTCACGCCGTTATACGCGGCCCGCGCCGAGCCGCTTTCCCTCGATAACGTGATTCGTTTTCACCGGGGAAACTTCTAGCCGGGCCGTGTTCCTGAAAACAGCGTGCGTCGAGCGTTATCAACGTCGCGCCGAGACGAGAGAAGACGAAATACCGTGGAGCCGCGGAAGAGGAGCGGAGCGAAGCTGTGAGAAACGGCGAGTCGGCAGAGGCGGGATGGTTCAGCCGCGCGCGAAATAAAAACTGCTCGCGCGTATTGTGTAAAAAAGAATAGAGTGCACGGAGCCCTCCGTTTTACTTAAATTTCCCCGCCGGTAAATGTACAGGTTCGAGGCACGAACAATGCCTCGGATAAAAATGAAACTTCACCGGTTCGGTCTCTATCGTACCGAGAAACTAGTTCCGGCTTATTATACGGTTACTATCCTAATGGGCCAACTTATATTACGCCGCTCGCATTATCCGCGGTATTGTTGCTCCGCGCAGCCTCTCTCACGCCTCGACGAATCACGCCTCGCTATTAGATCGCGACGCGAGAATCGCGAAGAGCCTCCGCACAGACTACGGTTCAGAGTTCATTCGCTGAACGGTTTTTACGCGGTGTGGATTAACCCCTAGCCTATCTACGAGACCGCTCGCTATTTTCACTCGCTTCTGTTTCAATTTTATTGTTGGTTGATTATCACGCAGTGACTCGATCGTAACACATTTTTTAAAAATTTATTTATTTAACGTCGCTTTCAAGATTTTTGCTAAGTTTATTTCGCGACGGCGTGAGCTTCGTTTTATTGTACGTGTAGTGTGGTTGTAGCAGTTTTGATCGTGAATGTTTAAATATAATACTAAATATAATAACCAGTTAGATATATAATTGATCTCTCTTTTTATCCAACCCACAGACGGGACCTACAGTTTATTATTAATAAATTTTGTGTTTTCATTAAATCATTAAAAGACAACAGCAAATTTGCAATTTAATTTATCTCAATGTTTCGATCACTATATGGATCATTTTCGAGAGAGACATTTTTGTGTTTGAGTTTATTATTAAGGTGGGTTCCGAACCACCTTGGACTTGAGAATGATTAGTCCATCATTTTTAGAAGTCTATAGCTGAGAATTTTTTGGGATTATTGTGAAAAACTAGATCTTAAACTTTGATCTTAACTATTAAACAATGTAATAGCATGTGTGTATTGCTGCAGTATGTTTTGAGAAATGAAAGTGAAGTTGCATTTTTTAAATGGTAAGGTACATTTCAAATATTCGTATTGTTTTACTAGCATTGCTTATGGATAAGTGAAATGAGGATTGGTAAAAGACCGTGTGCAAACGAAGTTCCCAGCCTAACGCAATAATGTGTGTCGTTTCGATATTGCATTATTCATAATCGTGGGATCATATTGAGTTATTACTTTCCTGTAATTATATTGATAAAATATCGAGAGGAAATGTTCAGAAATTGGATTATTATTTAATTTCCTATCATCGATCCGCTGCTGTCTACAATTACGTTTTTGATGAGGAAATCGACAACAATAAATCGTTTAATAGGAACAAAGGACCGATCATCGGAACAATAACTCGTTAATTAGCACATCACCGCAGAGCTTATTCCAGCTGACTTTGCGTTCACGCCGACCATTTTAACAAATTTCACCGTAATAGATCCAGTAATTCGTCGTGATTTACCGACAACTATTATTTGTCGATGTAATTGTTCCGTTCGACTAGTGCATAATATCATCCTTTATTATTCTCAGTCTAAAGGAATGTCAGTAGTAAAAGACACCTGGCACGAAAAGAAAAATCCTAGGAATTTATCTGCATTCTTTTGCTACGATTCGAGATTAAATTTTCGACGATTTTCCTTCCACATTGTCGACTATCGTGCTATACAATATTGCATAAATACCGAGACACTGCAAATACGCAGAGACCACTAAGGAAACACGTAAACTCGTGCAAACAATGGTAAACATAAACACTCATTAGTTTTATGCGTTCGCGACGTTTATAATCATAAAATGCAAGAAAATATGCAAATTACCGAACGTTACCAGCGTTCCAGCTGTATCTTTATGGTAAGGAATCTTTTACTCGGCGAGACAGACTTCATCCTTACTTCAGTTTGCATAAAATAATCTAAAAAAAAAAAAGAAATGGGAATTTGCTTAAAGGCCCGCAGTCAGTCGATGATTAAATAGAACCGCCTTGGATGTTTTACCTTGAGGAAGGTTTGTAGAGTAGTGCTGGCAACGATAAAGTACGCTACTTTGAAATTTAAAGTAGTTTGGCCGGGACCGTGTTTGGGCTCATTTTCAACGTGAAAATTCACGGAGACTTCGGAAACGCTTTCGGCGAGGTTAAAAAACAGATACGAAGATTTTGTTGTTCGAGGAACGACTACGTCTCTTCAGCGTTTTATTGGCGTCTTCGGCTTGTTGATCGTAACTAGCGGGTCGTTTGCTCGAAGGATTATCTCGGGACTAGGAGCTAAATCCTTCGAACGGGCTAGAAGATAGACATTACCGTGCAGTGTCTCCCAAGTACTCGTTAAAGCGTCCCCAAGCTGTTAACACCATAAAATATTATCGGAAACAAAATACTTTCCACCTCGATCACCAAACCACTGAACACATGTGATTCCCCGAGTCTCTTAATATGAGGTCTGCTTTTGTAGTCTGTCGTGTAAAATCACTAAATTGTTGATCTTTGTGCAAAGTAATATTAAAATAATATTAAAATATTGTCCAACTTTCTCTAACAATTTTAAGAAACTCAAACTTCCACATCACTATCCTCCAATTCTTCCAGTTCCTCCACTTGCTTTGAACTCCTGCTCATTTTTCTCATAAATACATTAAAAGTCGCAACATTTAAATAATTAGTGAGACGCCTTCGTTACATTCTTCTAGTACATTATAAAAGCAGTACATGTTCAATAAAATATTTTTATTAACATGTATAGTGCTTCATAACTTGCAAAGAACATTAAAATAAAAATTTAGTGTCCCTTCTTCCTTCAATAATTTTAAGATATTGAAAAATACACGTGAGCCCTAATTTTTCTAATTTATCAACTATTTTAAACTGTTACTTAACTCCGCAGTATATAACACGACATACAATTTAGAAAATTGTTCAGACTTTTTTGTTACATTCTTCTGGCATTTCATAAAATCAGTACATTTTTACTAAAATACTTTTGCCAACATGTTGAGCAGTTCGTAATTTACAAACAGCATTCAGATGAACGTTTTGTGGTGTAGCGTGACAGAATATGAAATTATGCTTATTTTTTGTGTACATTAAAATTCTCGAAATGGTAATAACAACATCTCGTGGTTTGAATTTAGTTGTTACAAGCGTTGATTCTCTTATGAGATTGATATTCATCGAGTGGAGATTGTTCGAATAAATACGTAAGAGAAATAAAGAATAATTATCATATCCCGGGAATCGTCGGTTGTTGTGTCAACACGGATCGCCGAGCAATATATAACGTTATATAACGATCGTTATATAACGATCGATAAGAGACAGGGAGAAGATCTTATACGAGAAACGCAGCAATGGGTGTTCAAGTCAGTGAACGAGTAAAATAACTTTATCCCGGCGGTATGACACGCTACACCATGGCGCTGAATTGTCACGGGTACACGATACGCGATGTCATATGAATTTTTCTTCCTTTTACGGTTTAACAAGCAAACCGCAGACCGAAAAATACGCTGTCCTCTTCGCGGCAAAATAAATCGTCGTTTAAATAACATTTGAAGAACGCGTGGTGCTTTTTTGCTTCAAACGGGTCGCGAACAACATTTATTTTTGAGGTTTTGCACGGAAACTACCCAGAAACGCATCTTCGCCGACCAACCTTGGCATTTTCCTCGTGAAACTGCAAAACCTTAATCCACACATTTTTACACAAATATAAAATTATAGTGAAGCTTGTCGCAAAGCGATTATGTGCTTACGATTATCGTAGAACAATTTTCCTTCTCTGGCGTAAAAGAGGAATTTAAGGTTTCGTTTAATACAGTGTTATAAAATTGTTTAATTGAAGGTACACGGTAAATTCGCGCAAAATTCATCCACATTGAAAAGGACTTTTAAATTCGCCATGCCGCGACAGAATAGAATAAAATAATAATTAAAAGTAGTTTTCCTGAGGTATAGGCGAGGTCGAATTGGCTATTTCTGCGGTTCCACCAATGGGACGATAGAGATTAGCAAAAGTTCGACATTTCGGCAACTATTGGCACGGCTACAGGGAACATTAAAATTTGTCAGGGGTACTGGTGACCTCGTAGTGTCATTCCAGGGTTAATGGTGCTCAGGCAGCTCACAGACCGCGAAATTCGTATTCCGTCGACTTCTACAGTGACTATCAAACTCTGACCCCGAGTCTCGTGAAAAATGAGGTTCCTATAAAGCCAGCATATTAACCGTAATCTACAGGATGTCTCGCGATGATTAATACAACCCAGAAAAGGCCGGGCACCGTTGTCCCGCGATAAATCAAAAATTTCCCGTATACGCTATCTATTTTTTTTTCGCAAAAAGGCCAACAGTTGGGTCAGTCGGCCGCATCGCCCCGTTTAAATGCCACAGAAACATATTCACCCCTCCACACCGTTGTTGTTTTCATTCATCGAAAGGGACAAAACGCATCGAGATTTTGAAATAACAACAGAACAAACCTTGTATCCGGAAACAAGCTCTGAGTTAGGTGCATTTGAAATAAAAAAGGACGTGATACGCCAAAGGGGCGGACATTTTTCTACCTAGCAAAAAAAAAGTGTACAGACCGAGAATGTGTCGAATAAAATTTTGATCACACGGAACAAGGTTTCGGAGAAAATCCGATTTGAAAAACTGGTTTCCCGAAAGCGAGTTTCGAGTACGACTGACCAACGGCCGACTGACCATTGCTGGATTTTTCTCTTAACAGAGAAAATCGTCGATTACATTACACTCCGTTGTCTATCTCCCAGTCGGTGTTTCGATTCTCCGGGAATCAATTCAAAGCGAATTAGTCTGTAGAACAAACAATACATCGCTGTGTAAATTACACCCCATAAAATTATATTAATTCGTAATGGACAGCGCCCGATATGATTGATTATCGACCATTTGCACTACTAGAATTATTTATCGCCTTGCTCTCGAATTCGTCGAATGCGCGCACTCTGCATGGCAACGCCATTAATAAAATATGACCGTACGATGCTTTTTCTATCCGCAATAATGGACACTAAACTATACGAGACAAAAAATCATCTTATCAATCAAGAAAGTCAGATTACATCGTTAATTGAGTTTATTATTAATTCCAGAACCGGCAGATTCAAATCTATGTCGCTCTATTCTTTCGCAATTACCGAGATGATCAAGATACTCCGCGCAGAATCTCAATGAAAGCACTTCCACAGTCTTTAATAAAACATTAGCTACTTTTGGTGGCGGGTATCTTCGGTACTAAAATGTTCATGATACACTGTACGTTTTATGGGGACGACGTTAGAACAATCGTCGCGAAAAATCACTCTTCCTAAGAACTAAAAGAATTATCATTGAAAGCTTTATCGCGTCCTTTGTATTCTCCCACGGTGGTGCTTCTGCTTATTACTTGTTTAAAAGTTCAGACAATTTCCTGCGCCAAGAGATTCGACAAAATGGGGATAATGAAAATTACGAACGATGTATTCTTTAACGTGGAGCTTCATTTTTACACGTGGAATTAGTCGTGCCGCGAAGAAATAGCAATTTTTCTTTGCTAATAGTTGACTGTAAAAGTGTATGGATACAAGAGAATTTTTTAAAACAATAAAATATACTTTGTGCACATTTTTCTGCACATTTCCGATGCATTGATTTTCCGCATCCTCGTGGTAAATCAATTCTGATTCGCCCTGTACAAAGTTATGCATCACGTATAAACTTATTCCTGCGGACGTATCTTGAGCAATATATTTCATACAAGAATTCACAAGAACTTGGAAAGTAACCGGATAGTAAGAGAATTATAAGTGATAACGTGTTTAATATTCGAGCAATGCAATAAATATTTCGAGCAGCATATTTCCCACCGAGCCAACGCTACATCGAACCTTTTTCTTCCTCGCATCGCGAAACGAGAAACTGAGTGTAAATAAATTCTTTCCGTAGCAACAAGAAAAAGAACAATACCCGTTCTCTTCGTGCGTAATAACAACGGTGCGGATCTTTATGCAAATATGAGACTTCAAAAATTAATTCACAAAAACAGAACGACGCAATGCTGCATTGTTTCAATGAATCATTGTGCTTGGTAACAAAAAATATTACCTGCGCGCTTCAATTAGTTCGAATTGTTATTTTGCTGAACGTTAAAAGCTGCGTCAGCTATAAAAATAATTGTAAAGTTTTATGGAAATCAACAATATTTTCAATTAGCTTGAGACTTGTTAAAACTGGAGTTGATTAAAAAATCATCGTCGTTTGTAAAATATGAAACTATGGAGGTATTTAGAGGATTTAATCACATTTTTACACTGTATTTCCTAATATAAAAAAAACAGAGAACCAAATTTTTTAATTAAATTTCTGCATTTTAAAATCAGCTTGTGAAATACATTCTGTTCAATTTGTATTACATTCTCTACCACTTCTCTATATTTGTTTGAACCGAAAGACATTACTCGTTCACAAATTACTGAAAATAAATCGGACACCTTGCTAGTTTCCCAGAGACTCAACATCATCTGCAAAGTCTTCCGATAAAGGTATTCAATTAAGAATGAGGGTTGTTTTCGGGTCAAATAGACCCGAAGGTGCCAGGAGGTCAACAAAACAAACTTCTATTCGACCCACGTTCAGCAAACTAAAAGCCTCAGTTTGAACGCTAACATTCCATAGTACGACGCGATATCTCTGCCATCTCCTCCACCTACGATTTTACTTCATACTACACGATTTTCAGTTGTGAAATCGAGTTAGATCTGAAACCTGACCTAAATCTTCATGTTATCGTGAATTACTGATCCTAGGTTGGTTTGGGTGTCAATCGATTCGATCGATATCTACCTGAATGTATTTTTAGGAAGATATTTTCACGAAAAATTCCATGCTTTCGCCAAAATAATGCCAGATATACCTCACCACTGTAAATTATTTCAGAGAAACATGTTTATTGGTATTTGTGGCGAAAATACGTAACGCCCTTTAGATAGGAATTTTTAGTGGAACCAAAATAAAAATGTTCTGCATCGATTGCAAGATACTGCGACCGAAATACAAATGTTCTGCATTGATTACAAGATACTGAGACCAAAATAAAAATGTTCTGTACCGATTACAAGGTACTGGAAGCGAAATAAAAATGTTCTGCATCGATTACAAGTTACTGCAACCGAAATAAAAATGTTCTGAATGAATTACAAGATATTGAGACTGAAATGAAAATATTCTGAATCGATTACACGGTACTGCGACCGAAATACAAATGTTCTGCATTGATTACAAGATACTGAAACCAAAATAAAAATGTTCTGTACCGATTACAAGGTACTGGGAGCGAAATAAAAATGTTCTGCATCGATTACAAGTTACTGCAACCGAAATAAAAATGTTCTGAATGAATTACAAGATATTGAGACCGAAATGAAAATATTCTGTGCCGATTACAAGGTACTGCGACCGAAATGAAAATATTCTGCATCAATTACAAGAAACTGGGACCAATATAAAAATGTTCTGCTTCGATTACAAGGTACTGCGACCAAAATAAAAATGTTCTGCATAGATTGCAAGGTACTGCGACTGAAATAAAGATGTTCTGAGCAATTAGAAGGTATTGAGACCGAAATGAAAATGTTCTGAATCGATTACAAGGGGTAGCAAATAAAAATTGTCTGAACAGATGGCAATGAACGACTTTATCGGAAAGATGTAGCAGATCTCGGCAGAAGGTTGGTAGAAAAACTATGCACGCAGCAATAAACAATCGGCGCAGGGACGACTAGGCGTTCGATCGTTCAACGGGGCATTGAAATCAGGGCTGAGCTCGCGGAACGTAACGAAACGGAACGGAACGCAACGAAACACGGGTCATGCATCGTTGCTGACGGCCGATAACCGTTTACCGTTTCGCCGCTCCGGCCGTAATTCGTTTCTTCGCGCTCGCGTTACCTACCGTACGATCCCCGAGATTCCGGACCCGGCAGTTCAGGGTGGCCGTTTTGCCCACCAGCGCGGTGACATTGTGAGAGGCCGTCACGTCGAAGTATGGTCCACGGTCGAGCGGCTCCAGCGCGTGGTTCTCGTACATTCCGTGATCGGTGGTGCCCCGTGCCAGTCCTTGCACTTCGACCGCCAAACAGAAACCACCCCCGGAACAAAAAGAACCAGACGATTTGGACCACAGAAATGGGAAACAGCGCGCCGACGCTGCGCTCTCGAGCACGAGAGAACGTCGGAAAAGATCAAAGAACCACAAGAAAAGACGCTCCACGCCTTTCATCCTCTTCGCGCCGTTACCTCGCCGTGCACATTCCCGAGACATTCGGGACACTGGTCATCTCTCGCGAACTTTGATTACACGCAAACTTCGACTTTGAAATTTTCGTGTCCAACCTTTGATGCATCGTGCGAATTTTTGTTGTGCCCGTTCGCTTCGAAGTTATGTGTATTTCAGAAATTCTGAACCCTATGATCCACAGTATTTGCTAACCCTCTGACTGTTCTTATCATTATATAGCCTGCCAACAATCTGGTGGTATAAGCTGCAAGGTGAATCTACATGGAATTAAATGAAAAAATTTTTTTAAAATTTATAACGGGACCACCCCGGGGCATACTCTATAAGATGTAAAAGGTTTCTTACCGATTGGCCCATCCATGTCGGCGTAATCGGTGAACATATATAGAAAAAAAGTGAAAAATAAAGGCACATACAGGTCGAATTGAGTAACCTCCTTCTTTTTCGAAGTCGGTTAAAAACAAGCTGAAAGGTTCGTTTCCAAGACAAATCGATGAGAATTGGCTGGAACGTCTGACCATGATTAGTCGATTCTACTTCTTGGGAATACTATGGAAGGAGAACCTGACGAATTTTTTTAAAGCCTCAAGGACGACGTCTGTGTATTTTACCGACTCTGAATGTGTTGATATTGGTTACATGTAATCAAATTGATTAATTGTTTGCCTCGAGAACTCCAAATCACTCGTAAACATTCCTGCAATTAATGGAAACATCTACAGCATCGTGCAGTGTCGATCATTTAAAAAATAAACCCACAACTGAGCGTCGTCCCTGGAAGGTTATAGTTGATTTTCAAAAAAACGAAGCTTTGAGCATTTATAACTCTCTGTAACATCATCCCCTCCGGCCGTACCACCAAATTGGAAATATTCTATAAAATGACAGATTGTAGCGTAAGTCATAATTCCACGAATTTGATTGTGAACTCATTGAGCAGCTGTAATTAACCAGAAACAATTTCAGTCTTTTCAATAACAGAACCATTTCATTTGGCGAAGATCTCGTGTTTTAATAAAGGAATATATAGAACACAGCGAAACCTATTTACGTTACGAGCCAATTCAGCATGATTTTATATTATACTATATACGGTGTGTTTTATGCATATACAATGCTTTTCGCATACATCTATTTTGCTCCGAAGTCGAAATAATAAAATTGACATGTTCCGAGTATAAGGTTAATCCTGGTGCGCCTGCTATGCGTGATATTTATTTGTGAGAGAACATATCGAAATTATCCGGAGAGAGAGAGAGATGGCCGTACCAGCATTTATTAAAAACGACATGCTTTAAATACTTTGTACGGTAAGTCAATGAATTGCAAGTAAATAGAATCGTTGCTTAAAACGCTGTTACAGGTTGAATTTTCGTTTCGGATTTAATTGATACGAACGATGCACAAAGGTTGGAAAAGCTTTTTCTTTAATCATTCAACTGTGCACAGAGTAGGTTCGTTTGTCCTACCCGGTTTAATATTTTTGTTATATTTTCGCGGAAACAAAAATGCATCGGAATGAGATTATATCAGCAGAACAGTAAAAATTGGAATCGAGTTCTGAACGAGATCGAAGAAGTAACATAAAATCGAGGAAAATAACAGAAAACAAAAAGAGATCAGTGATATAAAGTTATATGTATCATACGCCGTGAAAGAGCTATAAGCCAGAGCCGTATAAGTCAGATATTGAAATAAATAGTTATCTTGTCTGTTTAAAAAGATCCTGTTCGCCCTGTTTCGCTGGAGAAAATATCAGGTGATGTGGAATTTTCGTAAAAAAGTTATGATTAGGAATTTCCTCGAGAACGTTCTCGTGAAAGAAGTATTTTATGGATGCGTAATAAAAGTTCCATGAAAACAGGGTACTTTGGACTACTTATTAAAAATAGTTCGACGAGAGACACACAGGCAAGTTTTTCTACAGTGACTGTATTAATTATTGAGCATCGTTGCAGTTGGAATGGTTATGTATAATCTCTGGTTGTAATCAAATCATCCAAAGGATGTTAAACAACGTCCAAACGTTGCTTTACCCCTTAAACAATAAATTATATTTTGGAAAGCCCCATATAATAACAATTGTACAATACGAAACTACAAAACATGTTCAACATTGAACAACAAACTATCTGTTCTAGTACAACTTTCACTATCAAAAGCTTTTCCTTATCCGTATTCTCCTCAGAATACGACTCGAGAAAGTTCTTTGAAAATCGTCTACTGGTCCATGTTTTAAACAGAAGCTATTGAAAAATTCTGCAGCTTTCCTCGGTACAAGTAAACAGAATTGCAAAGTAAAGGAACCTTGGAAAGAAAAGTAATGTAAAATGGTGGTTCCGCGACGGAGCTGTTGGACCACAAATGATCAGAGCAGAGTCAGGATGAACGAAACCAGGCTGTGCGAATGTTTCTTGGTGCTCATCAACTGGTAGGATTTGGTGCAACGCCACGGTCGAAAATCATTGAGCCTCGACTTTCCTTTTGGCTGTCGGATTGCGGCGCGGATTGTTCTTTGACCCGAGAAGCTATTTCCCGTCGCCCAGGCGGACGCGGCGCGCTGTTCGGGGGAACGGGAAGAGAAATGTTCACCACGTTGTGCCGTTCGTTATCGGAATTTCGTTAACTCCTCGTGTTTACCGGTAGGGAACGAGAGAGAGAGAGAGATAGGGGTTGGTGTGGCAAGAGAGAAAGTCTTGCTTTGGGGCTCGCGATGTACGGCCGGAACCGGGGCGAGAAATCATTTTAACGTGTCCCGACGCGCCGTGCCGGGGGTAAAAGCCACGATATATCTCCCTTTCGCTCGGACACGGACCTTCTTAACGCCGCGTGCTTCCTCATGAAGTATTAAAGTAGGTGGTGAAGTTTCTCCGGACGCAGTTTCAGAAACTACTTTATCTCGTAATACGTGACAGAGCGTCGCGGGAAACGCGCGGGGGTGGCCGGTGCATCGCGCCGCCGGCCCGTCGTCGCTTTCTCCGGTCTCTCCGTTCCTTTGTGCAACGCCGCGTAACGAAACGCGCGCGCGTTGTTATAATAAATGTCCGCGGAATTTTTATCGTGCGCCGGCACCGCGTGCCAACCCGTACCGACTCCGGAGGAGACCTTTGTATTCGTTCCGGGGGCGAATCATTGAATAAGGGCGGACTGAAAGTCGCGTCTCGTCGCAGCGGCTCTTGATCTTATCAAAGCGACGGTGCACCCGTTTGTTTCGCGGCGGAAGAATCTCTCTCCGCGTCTCGCGAGCTGGCATTTTCTTCCGTTATTGCGCTCACCGTGCGACAAGAAAGGAGAAGCTTCCTGTGATCATCCCGCGATTAAGCCCGCATTCTCGCCGAGACTCCGTGAAATTTTTAAACGAACGACGAACACGACACCGTTCACTCAGTCAACTTCTCTCTTTCGATGCTCCGTGCGAACGACAAAGAACGCGTCGATGTAAGTACGTCACCGGTCGGATTTCAATAGGGGATCGACGATTCGAGTGTATCTTCAACGGCGTTCCTTCGATTTTGTCTACGAGCATCGGTTGAAAAAAACGCGTAACAATGTAATGAATTTTCTTCGGTTCTCCGATTGACTCTTTACAACGAACAATCACGGTCTCGAGGATAACGCGACACGTGGCAGAATTTCCACTTACCCGAAAACAATAGGCACAGGGTAAAGAGTACACCCTTCATTTTTTGTTTCTCTTTCTCATAGTCGATCCACGATGTCGTTTCGATATTCACACGTAGAGGTGTCTACGTATGCCGTATATCCTGTGTGTATTTATTTTTTTTGTGCGTCTGTACGGTCGCGGCTTTTCCAAGAACGCACAACACCGTCTCACCCTCCCGCACCGGTGGTTTTCCCACGACAATGAGGATTTTCGCGTCGTCGGTCCTTCGCACGACTTTCACTCGTCGGTTGTTTGCGAATTATCCCTTCCCCCCGCGGTTCGTTAATCTTCTCCTGGCATGGCGCAATAATCCAGAAGCCGGGCAGAGGGACGGAGAACGAGCGAGAGCGACGGGGAGAGCGAGGCGGAAATAGAGGAGGGTGGGAGAAAGAGATGGTTTTTCTATATCGGGTCCCGGCACAGAGGCGCGGAATTAAAATCGCAGGGCGAAACTATCGGGCGAATCGATAGCATCCGATTTTCCTTGGGTTTTTCGCTTGATGTCGCCATTATGTTCCGTTGGTTTACGGGGTTGATTTACGTGCTGGCATACATAGAAATCGTCCACGATTCTTCTCCGCCTCGGTGATCCGTCCCACAACACGCTCTTCTCATCTTCCCGCTGGAAACGTGCGTTCGCAACCCCGTCTTTCTTACTGGTTAATTCACCAGAGGACACGAACGCGTTCCCATTCCGATCGGATGTCCTCTTACGAAACAAAGCGCGAGAAAGAAAGAAAAGCACGAGATGAAAAGAAAAGGAAGAGAATCCGAGGAACAAAGTATCGTCGGAGAAACAGAGAGAAAGAAAAAAGGTGGAGTGTGACAATGAGAGAAAATCGTGGAGAAATCCGAACTCGTCTATCCTCTCCGCTTCTTCTTCTTCTTAACCGTTCTATTATGCAAATCGAACGATCAGCGATCTCATCGTTCGAAGCCCCCGACGGCGATCCTTTGCTCGCCTAACCAATTCGAGACGGCGAAACGTTCGTTGGTTCGACGGTGATCTAATTTCCGCGATTCGAGGGACGTGCACGACAACGAGAAACGACGGAGACGACGGAGCCCGCTGGCCTATCCTCGGGTTTGCCTTTGACGAGCGCGACCGTCGTCGAGCAGCGCGATAAAACTCGTGTTACGAACATCCGAGCGAAACTGATAGTGCATGCGACACGGCCCGGGAGAGACGCCCTGCCATCTGTCCTTGCACACGCCCCGCTTTTCCCTCTCCCGAAGTCAACGGGAAGATGGGGTAGACACCGTCCGGCGCAAGCGTGTATCCCTTTTGCTTCTATATTACTTGCACGCACACTCGTGTCGCGCGGCCGTGCAGCATCCCCTAGTCCAGAATCGAATTCCACGCTGGCCCGATCCTTCCTTCTCGTCGTCGTCGTCGTCATCCTCCTCATCGTCGTCGTCGACGACGTTCTTGGCTGCGTCATTGTTGCACACACGTGCCACGCACCAACACGTAACGCCGTTACAAATATCAATGCAGCCCGAAGCCGCTCTTTCGCATCGTTCGCCTTGTAACCGCTAAATCGGGCTTATCGCCACGATCGCGGTCTATGCGCGCGAAACAGAGACCGAGAACCAGCTCCGCCACAGACCAGAGAGAAAGAGGGACAGCCCGCGAAAGAAAAATAGATACTTTTCCCACGAGTGTTTTGACCGGTGAATTTCTTCGGAGTCTGTTTACCAGCCCAAATGCCTGCTTGAAAACGGATTTAATGGTCAACGATGCCCACTTCTCCCGACCAAAGACTTAAAACCCTTGTGCCGGGTCGTCGAGCGACAGAGTTTCACCGAAAGCGATTTAGACAATCGTCTTTTCGGTACGATTCTCGACTTCTCTTTTTCCCCTCCGACCGTCCGACTTAATATAACATTCAATTATACCGGTTGAGCCTTTTTTATCAGTCCGCGGATAAGGGATCGCGAACCGAGTAATTGTTTTTGGGAAACTAATGGTCCACGAATGACAACGTAATATTCCGGGGGATGATGATTTCGGTCGGGCGTCTAAATTGGACCACAATGGCATTTCCTCACGGTCGATATCAATTAATTATATATTAAGGTCAATCTAGGTCGAAATTAAGCTAGTTTCCGATATTCCCAGCCATAAGGCTAATTTTCTAGTCCAATTCTTTTCTGGGATTCGGCGGATCCATTTCTCTGGCATCATTCGCTTCTCGGAATTCGTAAAATTCGTTTACCGACACAGTGCGTTTTCCGGGTCTCGTATATTTCATCGTTCCACCGAACTTTGCTTTTATGAATTCGTAGGGTTCGCCCATCAACGCAATTGGCTCGCCAGCATTCGTAAAAGACTCGTTTAACACCACCTTTCACGTACACCTCGTCTTCCTTGTCGTGAAACCTGAATCATAAAACTCATTTACTAGCACTGTCAATTATCCGAGAATCGTATAGCGTGTTTTCTAGCAAAATTTATGTTTATAAATTCGAAGGGTCTAGTCGTCAATGCAACTGGATTTCTAGCACTCGTAAAAGGTTTATTATAATACCACCCATCACGATTCTCCGGCAATCGTTTGCTTTGCAGAATTTGTAAAATTCATTCGCTAGCACAGCTCACTTCCCAGATCTCGTACGTTTCGTTTTCCAGCAAAAATTTACTTTTATAAATTCCCTTTGTAATTTTTCTCTCGACCATCTCGATTCATTGGAATCGTTTGCTTCCCCGAATTCGTAACATTCATTATCCGGGTCTCATACATTTCATATTCCAGCAAAATATATTTCTGTGAGCTCGTATGTTTCACTTACCAGCACAACTGACTTTGTAGCATTCGCAAAAGGTTCATTTAACGCCGCCCTTCATTTCCAGAGTTCACGGAGTTCGTTTTCCAATGTAGTTCGCTTCTAGCCACATAATTATGAGCAACGAGGAACGGGAAAAGCGGAAAATCCTTGAATTTCGCTCGGGAAAATGGCGTGGCATTTCTTTTGGAAAAGATTGTTTAAACCTCCAAAGCACTCGGGCTTCTCTCGGCCGGGACGTTCAAATGAAATTCGTGACCGACTCGGATACGGTGCATTTAAATTTCTAGAGAATCGCGGTGGATCAACGGAGAGACGGTATTCTCGGGGGGCGAGCTCCCCATGGACGGAGGAAAACACCGTAATAAGATGTTCACTTTAGGAAATCTCTTACGGTACAAGATTTCGGCTAATCTCGGAAATTCGGTATGGCTCGGCGCGGCGGCGGGAGTGTGCGGACGAGCTTAGGGTGCCTTCCTTTGCTCAAGGAAAAGGTCGTCGCGCATTTTTCACAGAGCTCTCGTGCCGGTCTTACGGTGACGGGTTGAATAACGGGTGTCCGTGGGCATCGCGACGCGGCAAGAAAACAGGGACGCAGTCTTGCGAGCCGCCAAAGCATACCCGTGGTCCTTTGTTCTTTCGGCCGTAATGAACATGCATTGTGTGTCTCTTTCTTGCCGGCTTCTTCCTCCCCACTCCACCAGTTCTTTTTCTTTTTATGTATAATCCACGCGATGGATTTGAAAGGGAAGATCGATGCCCTAAATCGTTGAAGGTGAAACGCGTGACAGACGTGCACGAGAGAGAGACTCTCTCCGTCTCTCACACACGTTCCATTTCTCTCTGTCTCTCTCACTCGCCTTTTTCTCTCCAGAGAGTTTCGTACGCGGGCTCCTTTTCACCGGGACTCTCATCTTCCTTTCAGCCCGCTTTCCCGCCTCGATAATCACGTAACGACGCGCGATGATCGTAACATTAAAAAGAAAGAAAAAAAAAGAAAGGAAGAGAAAGGAGAAACTGAAATGCGGAAAAAGGCGCGGATTCCCAACGGTAAACATGCGGCTCACGTCCCCCGAACGAGTTTATCTTTTAATGCGTTTACGTGTCCGCGTGGCGGACGTTAAAAGCGAGAAATAAAAGCAAAGGACCGGCCGCGCGGATTCCACAATAATTCCGGATACGAATATGGAATTTGAATAACTTACGCGATTTTTATTGCTCGAACGAGAATCCGTTTTTCCTTCATTAAACCACCGAGCCGCTCGCCGGTCGTTCGTTTATCGATAATCTTACGTTACGATCAACCGTGACAAAGTGCCGGCCAGCGTCGGTGGCAATTGTCGCCAATTATTGGCGGGAAGTTTAATCTGCACAAATATTATCGTATATCGTGTGTCCCGCAGATATCGCTGTTTATATCGCAGTCGTAAACAATCGCGATGCTATCGATACACGGTATCGATCGCGTTCGAGATGCGTTCAGGTGACTCCAGGTGACTCGGTGATGGCGTGAAGTTCGTAATTAGAGGTTATGTAGACGCACGACGATATTATTGAAAGTTTTCGTGGGTGAACAGACGCGATGCTTGAGCTGCTCTGTGGCTGTTCGATATTGTGAGATCGTTTTGTTAATTAGTACTCGCTCTTAGAACGTGTCACGTGTCGTGATGTGAGCTTTCTCGATCTGTCAACCGGTCAGTCGGACTCAGTCGATCTGCGAAAGAGAACGGTGGTTTGTTCTACTCGGAATTGTTTTTAATCATCTTACGAAAATGGACGACCAAGCTTGTCCAAGATGCAAAACCACCAAATACCGGAATCCATCCCTGAAGATGATGGTGAACGTATGCGGACACACGTTGTGCGAAAGTTGCGTTGATCTGTTGTTCCTTAAAGGTTAGTATATCGATTCCAGGAAAATATATTATCGATTTAATGGTCTAACGTGTATTGTTAATTCTCCCAAGGTTCCGGATCGTGTCCAGATTGCAAAATTCCTTTGCGGAGAGCAAACTTCCGTGTGCAGTTGTTCGAAGATGCGATGGTTGAGAAAGAGGTGAACATACGGAAGAGGGTACTACGAGATTTTAACAAGAGAGAAGATGACTTTGCGACGTTACGCGAATACAATGACTATTTGGAGGATGTTGAGACCATAATATATAATTTAGCGAATAATATCGATGTCTTGGAAACGCATAAAAAGATAGAACAGTATAAGAAAGACAATAAAGATCAGATCACAAAGAGCAAGTCCAAAATTGGCAGGCACGAATATGAATTGGAAGAGATGATAGAGCTAGAGAGGCAGAAGGAAGAGGAGAAACGGATGGAATTGGTGAAACAAGAACTGGAAGCTAAGAAGAAAAAGATTCGTGAGAAGGAAGCATTGATAGATGAGCTCACTTTCTCTGAAGGAAATGCGAAGAATATTGTGGAAACGTTTGCCTCTGCTATTCAAGCGTCCAAGAAAGAATCAAAATCATCGGCTGCTAAGGTTACTCAGTTTAGTACCGGAATCAAATTTAGCAACCAAGGAAGTCAGAATTATATGTCTGTGCCAAAGATCGACGAAGGACCGTTATACTCTTATACGCCCATTAGGCAACCTACAGAAGGCCCTACTCCGCCTGGCTGGAGAGAACTACAGGCACGTGGCTACGTCGCTCATGTTCGAGTAGAATCTTCTGCTGAAAGGGCAGGAGGTTTCAAGGCACATGTCGCGTGCTTAAGGGCCTTACAGGAAGCTATGGCTGGCTTGTATCACAATCCCTCGCAACGCCAAACAGAATACACAAGTGTATGACCTTGTAGATTGTTTAAATCCCACCAAAACTGTGTCTCTAATTTGGTACATATGCTAATGCCTACAGATCAGGAGTTGTAATTGTTATGTACAATTCAGAACCCCTGGCCAATTGTCATACATGCTAAACATACCAAGTTGATTAAGCCCATGTGATGTATCACAAGTAACAGGTGCACGTGCCTTGTATATTTATCTAATTTTAGTATCAAATATTTTATATTACAATTATATTGCCATGCAAAATTGAGCAACTGCAGTACCTGGCAACTCAATGAATACACGTAAGAAAAATAATTTTCCTTGTTTCAACAGAAAATAAAATTCATTTTGTTGAACATAACGAGATATAATATGTTTATAATCCTTATCCTGTATGCGTTCTTTTGTCTTTTAAGTGATTGTAATACTAAATATTTATAAGTTACAGGATACAACTTTTGTTATAATGAAACCGTATTACTATTAATAAATTTGACCTTCAACGACAACTCTAACATAGTTTTTAATGTCATTTTGTCATTTTACTTCGTGAAATCGATAATATGATTTGTATGATACCAACCTTTTGCCGTAGCATAGACGTAATAAAAATTAAGAATATTCGGTTCTTGCTAAATCCGCGATCGAAGTACGCGTGGATCTAGTTCCAACATTCATCGTTCGTCAGCGTAGAGGGCGTAAGAAATCGAGTTGTTCCAAACAATGTCGGCACTTCAGATCTATTTTTGTGGAAACGTAATCATTTGTTAAAATTCTTAATTATTTGTTACGATGTAAGTCTCATAATGTAAAATTATTCTCAGCGGTAAAAAAATATAATATTTTAAAAGATTTAAATTACTAACCTAAAGAGTAAACGTTTCGCTCTGGATGATAGTATACTGATTCTCCGCTAGAGGGAACATCGTTCTCTAACGTTTCCTGCATTTTTCAAACCGAAGACAACCGAATACGAAACCTAAAAACAAATTTTGATTCTAGAAAAATTCCAATTACACTTCAAAGCATGCTGTCGTATATATTTACGTATTCATAACTTTGTATTTAAACGAGCTGAAATAAACTGTTTAATTATGACCAACGAGCATATATTCAACGAAATACAACAGAAATTATTGATACAAAATATTTAGAATAACTCACGGCGCCAGACGGAAACCTGTTGAACTAAATTCTCGGTTTCATTTTTGTCACAGGTAAAATGACATTTCACCGGTTCGATTACGTAATAACATTTATTATCTGTGAATTATTTTTTTTCTTACCTCCTATGGTGAACACGATTTTTCCATTTTGCTGCATTCCCGGGGAAACCGCAATAAACGCGTTGCGCAAATTACACATTTCTCGTCGAGTAACTACACACTCCACTTAAAACTCCACGTATTATAAGAGCACTCTCCGGGTACAGTATATCGTATACATCCAATACATACCGATATAAGAGGACACTTTAGCGCATATATTCTTACGATGCTTACTGAAACAATTTATGATATTATAGAAAGCGTATACAACCGTAAAGAAAATGTACCGTTCGAACGGGAATGCGTTTTGAACATGAAACATAATTTGAATTTATATACGATCTTGAAATAACTGTAAAAATCAATGAATCTGTTTAAAAAAAAGAAATATTTCGTTAGACACAGCAAGAAAGGTTAAGGACTTACCATGTCACAAAAACGTTAGTTTAGTCAACGCTCTCCATTACAAGCTACGATGTGACTACTAACAATAGACAGACGACAAAAGATACCGCAATAGCGATCTCGATTTCACCCGATTGTTTTGCGGATGTCTTTCCCGTTCGAAAACGATCGTGTTACGGAGAAACTAATCGGTACATCCGACCTGTTGTCTGACATTGTCCACTTCTAACATGGCGGGGTACGGCGGGCAAGTGGGGGGGTTTTGCTTCGATAATCGCAATGAAAGAAATCGATTTTCGAGGATCGAATCTCCGTGGAAGTTTCTTGGAAAAGGGTTAGTCCCCGACGAACGTGGAAAATCGGTTGGCCGATGGTCCCACGATTAAACTTTCGTATTGGGAGGTCGGCTGGCCGTTCTCTTTTTTCGGAGTTTCTCGCGAAACTCGCGGAAACAAATGCGGTTGGCGAACGAATCGCGAGCGAGCGAAGAGACGCGCGAATGTCGGCAAAACGGAACGGTGTATGTGTGTGCCGAAATGCTTAATTAACGCGAGTGGAGCCTCGGTGGCTGTTGGACGACACCACCAATCGCGTGCACGCGAGTGACCGAAAGCTCCGCCCACCGAGAGAGCCCCGTTGCCCTTTTCCTCGTGACTACCGGCCACAGTACGTACGCGAGCGTTCACGGAGTGTCATCTCGTTCGTGTCGGCTTCGCCTCTATCGAGACGAAAGTTTTTCTTCCATTCCTGCGGCTCGCAATATCTCTCCTATCGAGTAACAACGTATCCACGAGCGAGATATCCTATCCGTGTTCTTCCTGTGATCACGATCGGACCGTTTTCATTTCTTGCTCGAGATCGCGTACCTCGTTCGAAAAGCGCGGTTCACGTCCCAGCTACGCTTTCGTGCGGCGAATCAAGTGCTTCGCATCCGGGACACAAGACCGAACTGATTCTCTTGTTTCGTGTGCCGCCTCACGAGGCCCAGTGACACAATCACGTCGCGGTAAAACATGTAAACAATCTTCTGCACAGCCTGAGAAAAGTAAACAAAAGGGTAGAACCGTACGCGGTGACTAGGTGCGAGAAGTAAACAGCGATCGGTTCGAATATCACGGACAAAGCTCGATTCTCGATCTGTCAGCCTCGGGATCAACCGCCGATGCGAATCCTCGATCGATATCGACTATCGTGAGAATGCGTGGCTGAAGCGGGAGACACAGACCATCCTTCCGTCCTTTAGTTTCTTTTCGTGATTCGAGCAAAAGAAAGGTCCACGACAAGCCAGCCGTCAAGAATTCGACAGGAAGATGCGGCCCGTACTGACAACCTTCTTCCTCGTACCGTTGCTGCTCGTCGCGTGGCAAAACGGCGCGCAGGCCAACTGGTGGTGAGTCCGTACAACACGATTGTTTATGCCCACCGCGTTCCGATGAGATCTCCGGCTCTGACCGTGTACGCCTTTCAGAGGCTGAATCCTTTCCCCACGGCTCCTGCGATTTTTCCACGGTACGACCGCCGAACCCCCTTCTTTCGCGAATTATTTAAATGGGCCGCAGAGTATCACTGTTTCCACCGTTCCTCTACCTCCTCGGTACGTCCCCCGCGCTGAATACCGGCGTTTAGGCCATTGAACGGTTTTTTTAGAGCCCGAGACGTTCCAGAATGCGCGACAACTTTTGTTATGCATACCGTACTTTAACCTGTAACATATCTTTTATATGCCGCCAGACAAGTAGACTCTGCTTGAACCGATTGTGACCGTCTTATTGTATGAACTACGCCATTCCTTCCCCCCTTGCTCTATTGTCCACGTAGCTTTAGGTTAATCGAAAGTTTTGTTGTTGGCTTTTCTTGAAGACGGACTACTTTCCGTCTTGAGATCTTCGTTAAACGATTTTCCCGCAACACTGGGACTACCAGCACCGGTCGAATGACAGGGTTCTGGTTTTTTATGGAGTTATTATTGCAATTATTATGATGTCTTCGCTGGAAATGATTATACACATTTTTTTATACAATTTATATAAGTTCTACAATGTCATTTTTATGAGGCAACACATGCCAGCCATTTTTAGAGCTCGGTAGGTTTAGGGTTAACTAACTATATAGATGGAAAAATAATTCAAACGGTTGCAAAAAGGGAGGTTACTATTTCAATATTGAAATTATACCGACAAATACTGACTTACAATTATCAAGGCATGAATGCACATAGTGGTACTTTATAAATAGAATCAAGTTTGCCAAGGTTTAAGCATATTTGGTTTCCAGCAGCGTTTGAATGGAAATGGTACTTACGAGTCCTTCATGAGATGAAGGGTGAAGACACAATTCACCACGGAACACCTTAGCCGTTCAAATTTTGCATATCTCGCCTCCGATCAAGATATATTACGCTTTCGGGGCGCCGGAGTTAAAATTTCCCGAGAATTATGCAAATCTGGTGCGCGCGAATATTAGGTACGCGGGATAAATGATTTCGTTCGGGTGCCGGCGAACGGGAGTATCAAAGATGGAGGGAAACTAGTTAATAATATCGGAGACATGCCGCACAAAGTGGGCCGCCCGATAAACCCACGTCCAGCTGTGCGAAAAGGAGTGAGACATTAATTCGCGGTAGCCGACGATCGAGAACACAGGCTCGCGCCGGCTGGCAATCTCGCGATCTACATTTGTCCGATCAGAATGTCCGCTCGTGGGGAACTCGACTTTCAGTCCGCTGATAATTTCCTCCGGGAGACGCGTGGCGAAATTGTCGGCCTCTTGGATCTGGCCGCGCGCCATGCCATTTCTGACGGGCCGACGAAATTGCGATCGCGGTAAACCGGTCGAAAGGGCCACGAACGGCCAATTATTGGATCGCCTGGAAAATCCGGGGTAGCCTTTTAAGGGTTGATCCGTCGATTAATCTCGGTTGATTCGCAATTACACATTCATAAACTTGCCGATTGTTACGATTTTCGATCATTCTGCGTTGACTCTTAAACGACGGTTGCATCTGAGGATTTTATGGCAGTCATAACTGAATCTACTAAAATCTTTACATAGTTTCCAATCCACTACTTTGAAATCAATGATGATATTCTAGACTCGATATTCACAGTTAAAAATGTGGTTGCAAGGCACAAATAAAATTTTTGGTCTTTCTTTAATTATTTTGTTAAGTTAAAATTAACGTGCTGATGTCCTTAATTCTTTTTAATATTTCCATTGCTTTAATTTGTGCATAGCTATTTTTGGCATGAAATCACAGGAGTCTACTCGTGAGCTAGCTAAAAAATTGGAATTTTTCATTTCAACCCCCCAGGCTGTGAGGCTCGCGAATGGAATTTGTACTGTTCCACCGTTCCATAAATTATGGAATTCCTCAATGAATGTTTGCTCGAGTTGCAACAATGTTACAGAATACAGTGTAACAATAATTGTATAACCGCGATCGCATTACACGCGTATGAAAAGCCACAAATTATTCAAAGAAACGTACACGAGAAAACGGACACATCCAGAACCGTTTCACTAGAGAGTTAATTGACACGATTTAAATGTTTCCGCGAACCGATGATTATCTCCTGGGAATCGTTTTTCCCGCCGCGAGCCATAAATTGAAAAATGCCGTTCTACTTAGCGCATTCGTCAACTTTTCCCGGGGACCGATTGCGCCACATAGATTAGCTTTAATCGCAAGAAGGGTGTAACGTTCTGTAGCGTGGTTGGCTTCGCGATTTCGTATTCGCGCAATATCGCCAATTAATTCTCGGCAGTGTAGCATGACGGGGGCCGCGGGTTCTCCCGTGAAAAACGTATTTCCCCGCTAATGAAAGATTCTGTTCACCTGGGCGGTCCAGTTTCGTATGATTAACGGCGCCGCGCGCGCCGACTCGAATTGATATCGGCGCCCCGTGATTTTGTAAGATCCCGGGAGAGATGCAAAAACGCGTAGACAAGTCCCGTGTAACTCCCGTGTCTGATACGCCTTATAAGATTACCCGCGGTCCGTTTTTACAGGGCCGACGACGGGTTCCCGCGGCGTAAGCGTTTATTTTAGCATTTGAAATGCACCATTGCGAAGCGCTCTCGCGAATATCAGCGCGGGCGCGCGCACCCGGAGCCTCGATCACGTTTCCGTACATAGAAAGGCACGTATGTACGGAGGATGATGACGAAACGTTCGCTCCGAAGGACAATTTCCTACAGACCGTTCAACCTATTGTTCACCGACACCGTGCTACGACGCGTTTTGCTCACACGATTTACTTACTCCCGCGCGTCCTCTCGATACGCATCCGAGCGGATCGTCGCTGGTTCGCGAAGGCGTCGATGCTACGAACACCGAACAGCTAAAACAGCACTCTTATACTCGCTCACACGCAAATTATTGGGTGAAACAGTCTCTTTCTCCGTGTTTAATATTGTTTTTTTTTTCATTATTTAACGTCGCTTTTTAAACTTCGCTCAAACGAATCTTCACAGTCTCAATGATCTTTAAAAATATTAGAACCCGTCATTTTATCAGAAACGCACAAAATCCGCAGTGTAATGGTGTATTTTAGCATGCCAATTTCGATTTGAGTAACTAAATTACTCCGTTCGTGCGGAACTATTTAGGGTTGGTATTCGGAAGTCAACGCGTTAACTGACTCCTGTTGTAATTCACACACGGATAAATCTGTCGGGGGCAATAACGTTCGGCGTTAAGTAATTGATTCGTCACAAACGTTTAACCCGTGGAAAAAAGTTAATAACAGCCAAGAATTCAATCAAGTAAATGAGTCGGAAAGAATGGTTGAAAACGATAAAGCACGAAGGCCCTAAAAGCTATTTATATAAGCGAACCATTTCACCTGGTGTTGTCGCTAAAGAAGCTGTAGGTGTAGGTTTGCTTAGAGAGTAATGGTTAAGATTGGATTCCGTGCTCGACTTGCCAAGAATGGGTCGGTGAAGTGCAGGTATTCCAGAATGTTTGCATAATTGTACGTGTACCACTTTTGCGTCTTTTCTCGAAACCCGTTGGCCTTAGTTGTCACTCTTCGTTTCTTTAAAGTCGTAGATCAAAGCTCGGAGATTAGTGTTAATTACGATCGTGTCTTTCAACAAGTTGTTCGGGAACAAGTGATTTTCGTGAAAGCTTTTCAAGCAAATGTGCAGGTTAATTATTGGGAAATTGATAATCAATAAAAGAATCTATGAATTCAATATTTCGAATAATAATTGTATTAGAATTCTATTACCCTGCGCAACACTATGAGAGATTAATATTAATTATTATACAAAATATTGAATTCATAGATTCTTTTATTGATTATCAATTTTGTTAATGGTTGGACCACCGGACGTGGCAATTTGTAACTTTGTTGAAATTGTAACAAATTCTACGGGAGCGCCTTGAATTAGGAGAACACCTTTCACGAAAAATTATTCTCGAAAATTAACTTTAAATATAGAGACGTGGATGGGTTGTGAAAGTCAGCTATCTCCGCTAATAATAGCAATCAAATGCCAATTTAGCAAACATCCGCACGAAGCTACGGGTCAACCAAATATTTCTCAGAAGCGGTTCTTTCTAGGAGAACCGATATAATGACGGTTATCTTCCGATGCTGATAATATTGTTACAGTTACGATCAACCATGAAATCCGATGCATCATGTTCGAATAATTCATACCGGAAATTAATTTTCGTGGAAGAGATTGCTTTTAAATGATTGTATTTGAAATTTCGGTACTTTTCCAAGATTTTCAATTGCAGTAGGTAACAGTCACCCTTTCTCGAACAGTCGAAGCGTATTTTTTCAATTGAAAAATTATTGTTCAGCCATTCGACTCGCTCGATCATTCGTGTTCAACGAGGTCGATAAACCGGAACGGTAATTCGGTTTCCCTATCGTTAACTTATCGGGTAAAACGACATCGAGGAGACCATTTCCATCGGAATATCTTCAATGTAAAAATGTAACGTGTAACGGGGAGGATTAACTAAGAAATGAAGAGCTCCACAATTGTATGCTGCTAATTAATACGTTCAGGCAACGATTACACCCTCCAGTTTTTGCTCAATTCCTTTTGAAAGCTTGCTAATTGATCGTTAAACTGCCAAGAACCATCGTTATGTGAAACGCTCGCTTTATTACCGAGGAAATTTACGCTTTCGAACAATTTTTGTTTTATCATGCCTGCTACGTTCCTGACCTCCTTTTCGACAAATTTAAACCTACATTTATGTAATGTAAATATTTATTTTGTTATTCACAAGCGAGGATCGACACAGAGTTGAGAACATTTTGCAAGTATTTAAAAATGGCTGCATAAATTTTTTCAATTGTCACAAATTTCCTTCAACAAGCCTGTAATGAAAATTAAAGGCTTTACAAATGATGTGCCAAAATTTGCATAACAACACATTTATATAATGGAAATATTCATTTTGTTATTCACAAGCGAGGATCGACACAGAGTTGAGAACATTTTGCAAGTATTTAAAAATGGCTGCATAAATTTTTTTCAATTGTCACAAATCTTCTTCAACAAGCCTGAAATCAAAATTAAAGGCTTTACAAATGATGTACCAAAATTTGCACAACGAGGTTGACGATTTATAACATTGCGCTGTCTGTAGAAGTCTTGCATAAAATTGTCTGATTCAAAGTTGCACCGATAGACGAAGAATCCCCTTCGATCGAACTCGTGAACAGCGTGGACGATCAGGGAAGCCCCAATGATTGCTACGAGATACGCCGCGGCGCATAGTGGTCGATGTTTCGATTTTTCGAGATAAAAGGAAGCAGCCTGTATTCAGGAATTCTTCAGAATAAAATTGACGTTCAGTTACACTCGGTATAACACGTGTACAGTGTACACGTATACTACTTGCACAACTTATATTCACCATTATGAATAGTTTAATTCACCTGTGCATTGATATATCCTTATTTTAATTCGTATAATTTTTAAAACATTTATATTAATGCATTAATGCACGTGTGCCCATGCTAGTTCCCTTAAAAAAAAATGACAAGATTGATTTTATTTAGACTTTATGCGACCACTATTATAATACCTGCTTTACTAAAGATATCTATACAACCATTCCTTATAAAATCATTTTTATTATTTCAATAATTGTAAAATAGTGTACCGAACAGACAGACAGACAGACAAGAAGCGAGCTAATAAAAACGTGGTAAAAAAATCTGTAACCGGTCACTTTGACCAGTGCTGGGAGGTTTAGCGTTAAAATGACACGTTCAAAACGATGAACTCTAGTTTGAAGGAATAAGTAGCCGGAATAGGAATCTCGGCCGATTTTCGAGCAGAATCGGCGACGGTGCGCGTGCACTCGGAGAGAGAGCGGTCTCTCTCGGCCGGTGTCGACGCGCCCCTGCAGGGCACGACTTTTAAAACGAGAAGGCCGAGCACGTTGACGTTCTACGGTCAAGCACGTTTCCACTGGCAGATTTTATTTCCGACAAACTGGTTCCGCGGCCGATTAATCGGCCCCCGCTGACGGGCCGCAGCCTTCCGGTGTACACGTACATACGCTCGCCTCCTCGGCTGTCGCTTTATCTTGCTCGCGGAGATGAACACGCGACGCGAGAACTCGAAACGCTTAATAATTCACGCCTAGTCACGCCAATTTTCACGCGGCTTTCGGCCTCCGAACGATACATCGTGCCCGGGTTCGTTTCGACCCACTTCTCTCACCCCGCGAACAGATCGAGAGTGATCGTTCGCGATTTCTCGTTTCACGTGCCGCTTCACCGTAAAACTGTCCCCGATTGTTCACCGTCGATCAAACACGATTGAATCGAATCGTACGCGACTCATCCGGACGCTGATCGCTGTTAATTTATTCGAGAGATCTAATCTCGTGCCATATCGTAGACCTTAATCCCTCCAACATCCTGAATGATCCTTGAGAGACGATTGATTCAGTGTGAAAGTCGATCTCGCGCGGTTTTATTGAGGTTTAGTATGGAATTAATAGGAAGTTCCTATTGGCGTTTAAATAGAAGAAGTTTTATGTAGAATACTCAAGTATAAAAAAGTCAATATTGAACTATTACCTCCATTTACGATCTCACTTATTGATTCCATGTTCAAGATATTATATCCGTTAACATTTAATACGTCTTTTTGTATTGCAATTATACCAGACCAGTGAGAAACATAAATACAACATTCGTTTATAAAAAGAAACAAAACTGTAATTGACTTCATAGAAACGTTGTACTTGAAAGAAATCAAAATAACCGTGCAGGGAACACGTTCCCTCTATTCGAGTGTCAACAAAACACATGGATAGATACGGCGCAGCAACAAAAACAGTGATATACACATTTTTAAAATATCTGTGAAAATGAAGATGACCTCGCTGACATTTCGACCACTGTATGTTAAAACGGTATAAAATCGTGATACTCCAATAGAAGTATTATTTGACTGATAGGCAACACGATTGCATGGCTCTCCGTAATATTGAATTATTAAAATTCATCGGTATTCATAAAAAGAATATAGGATACCTAATGAGGAAGAAAACTTCTCGTTTTAACCCATTATATTTTCAGATAAGTTGAAGCGTATATCGCTAGAACGCCGGCGTGCTTTATGTATGGTCAGGGTAATCTCGCGTTGAAGATCGCGCAGCCTCGACTGGCTGAAGCGTTATGAATTTAATAGAACACGGTACGTTATTATTTATTATTTCCGACTTTTCGAGGGTACACGCGGCAGAAAGGAATCTAATGAAGCCGCGCTCGCGCGCGCGGTTCCACGCGATCGGCCGATAACGGTTCTATCGGTGAAATATCTGCGCGCGTCACGTCGACGGTCGGCAGAGTGTAAAGCTTTCTAGCCGGGCTGTCGGGATGAAGCAATATTTCGACGAAGCGATAAGCGGACAGCCGTGGAGCCGAGACACACGTTTTACAATACACGGTGTTACAGTTGGCCGGTGCCGGAGAACGCACCGCGTGTAACGGTCTTCGGCGAAAAGAAGCGCGAGCGCAGCCAGCCAGGGTCATTAAACAAAACTAGTTTGGTATTAAAGAGTTCTCCTCGCGTCTAAATACGCCGCACGAGCACCACTCGCGTCCGGACCGATATCGGGCCAGTCCTTTCAGTCGCGATCACTATAAACAGCTGTGACGAGACCTGTCGACTAGAGTGGCGCCGGAGGATCCGGATTGGACGATCTACAGCTCGACGAAATCCACTGTGCACTCGTCCATCGATTTATGCGGATTATTCGCTACATTCGTTTTTCTTTGTCCAGAAGAAAACTGATTAAAAAGAATTGTCTTCTCAATCTGCATTCTCCTTCTACGATGCTGTTACCCTGTTGTGCATGCGCTAAAATCAGTGACGCGTTATGGGCAACTTGGGCAAAAGAACATCCAAATTCTTAGTTGATCTCATAAAAAATTTGGAAATCGTACTCTAATTTGGGAAAATTTATAATTCAGTAAAGTCGCGATTCTTGTCAAATAGTCTGTGTTCTGCACGGACAGTGATCGCATACCGACATTATTTCTTTTATGACTGCGTTTATCGCGTCGACTAAATGTTGAGGTAATTTTAACAATATTTCTAACAATTCCAGCTTACAATTTACAATTGTTTTAATTTTTTCCAAGGTGAATACTATTTAGTTGGGGCTAGGGACCCCGAATTCTACTTTGCCCAAGGCCCCTAGTTATAACGCGCCTCTGGCTAAAATGTCACGTGACTAATCTGGTCCAGGCAGAGAGAGGGTAACTTTTTTCCCCTCCATTCGAATCATACTGCCCTGAACTGTCACAAGCATTAATTCTTGAGGTCAAGTCGAGTGTACAAATTTCATTGAAGTTCGTTTCAAGCAATAAAATTAGTTTTTAAAGGTAGGGGCACATATCGTTTGTGAAACGCTTGTTTGTAACAAAATTTGATACAGAAAATATAAACGTTTATCATGAGCAAACAAGTTTCGCTATGCATATAAGGAGGACGTGGTAGTCTTCCTCTTCAACGTCGTTTACTTTCTGACGAGTCGAAACAAAGTTTGCATTTACTGTTAAGAAGCGAAGTAGCAAGATTTTCTGAAAACCTATCGAATGAAGCCGCATTTCCGCATTGACATATTTCAGCAAATGAATATTTATTCTCAGAAGTTTACGACATCGACGTGTAGGTGCGAGAACGATAACGCAGCGAATCAATACCGGATCGGTTTTCATTGCATATCAGAAGTTTCGAGATATTAGATCATAAACCTAATATTTGCAGTTTTTCTCTATACTTTTTGTTGCGGACACGAATGTAGGGGAAAGTAGAACAATTTGGCTCGGATTCTAGATTGGACCTAATTTATGATTCGCGGTTAACTATTTCTAATATTCCAAGTATTTATAGGTTCTACTATCCTCTATTGCATCTAGCGGGGATATAAGTTCTGCGTGAACAAAACGGGTACTTTTAAAATCGATAAATTAGGATCGTAAACGCAAGAATTTCATTTACGGTCCAACGTATGCTTTTTAAACTTATCTATATCTCGTACGAAATATGATTTTTTGTTTTCCGCTGAAGCAGAATCCGGTTTTTCCTAACGGATTCTTGAAAAACCACTCGATGTAGCTTGCGAAACGTATTTTTTTAGCGATGCAATTGCACGGTGAACGTATTTGAAAATTTTATAGCAGCCATCGATAGATGGTGCGCCGTAAATATCAATTTATTTATGTAAAATTGTCAATCGAGATCAAAGAAAACAGTCATCGGTAGATCCATTCAAATCGTATCAAATTTCGTTTACATATTGTTGAACCCAATTATTTGAGATCTTTAAGGTTTCTAAAAGGCAACTATATTTATTTTTCTGATAATGTTGTTTTAATTCTTTTCAATATTTTTTCCCTTAAATGGAACACAAAAACTGACCTTTCAATTTTTTCATCCCACTTAAAAGAATCCTGCGATGAAGGGTTAAAGTCAGTTACCTTTCAGAAACCTCAAAAATTGAAAAATTGCAGAGGCGCAACTGAGGTTTTACTATATAATTTACGTAGTCTTTACCATATTTTCTGCACGACTGTGGGAAAAATTGAAGAGGGTGGCTGAGCTCAACATCCCCGTTCGTCTTGAAGTTTCGGCGTCGGTGGGCTATCGCCAGTCCGCGTCTAAATCCGCCTCGCTATCGGGCCGGACGGATATATCGGGCCAGTTCTTTGAGTCGTCACGATCACCATAAAGAGAGCCGAGTGGAACGATGCGTATCGTAAACCATCGTGGTCGGTTTTTAGTGCGCGGCTTTGGAACAAAGGCGGGGGAGCCGAGAGGATGATCCTCGATAAGACGCGCGGCCGGTGACGTATCGCAGCCCCGACGAGATTTAATAAAAGCATCTTTATTGCCGAACCATGCGAATCGGTCTCTCTCGGGTCTCTTGCACGCGCGCGCGTGTGCGACCATGCGGCCGAGATCTGCTTTACGACCGAGCGATTAAAATTCGTATTAACGGCAAGCCACGGCGACCTTTCCGCCGTTAAAAGACACACGCGAACGACTCGGAGGAAGCGAGATCTCGCCCCGCGAGGGTCGCCGATGCTTTATTTCGCGAGCTTTTATCCCGTTCCCCGTGCCTTGACCGTCGTAAGTCCACCCATGGACAGCGGAGAAGCTTCCACCGGTTTAACGCGCGGTCGTAACTCGAGCAAACGGGCTGCCTTCCCATAGATCCGATCGAGGGATCGTTGGAACGAGCGTCGAAGGACGAGGGCGCTCTCACGGAACTTACGTCGACGAATTGCCTTGCGTGGCCCGTCGGGCCTCCGAACTGCGAGTTTCTCCGAGATTCGACGCCGGGATAAGCCTCGCAGGACGACCTTCGCGCCAGACGCAGGATCACTACGTAATAAAAGTCCTCTATTCCGCGGGTATCTTCCGTCTGTCTGGCAAGGTCGTGACCGACACACTGTTTATCGAGTGCACGAATTAATTCGTCACCACTACAAAATTGCCAGTTCATTTGCAAACCACCAAAAGACATTTGAATCTACCCCTGAATTAAATTATTAGTTCAAACAGATAAAACTTGTTACATGTGTGCACAAAGAAAATATTAATACAAGAATGAATATTTGTTGTTTTTTTTATTGTGCACGGAATGTGGTACACCCTCCGCGTTAGCTGCAACCTTGAAACGTTCAATTTGTGCTTGTTTACGAATCGTTTTCGCCTCCCCGGCATAAAAAAGCACCGAGCTATACATGAGTTTGCCGACTCATAAAAATAGAGAGTATTGCCGATAACAGGTTCCCTTGTGCAACGCTCCCTGTCCTTGGACCGAGAGCAATAGAACTGGAAGTCGCGATGGCCGTCTAAAGGTTATAGCAACTGCGTGGCGCGATCTGATAAAGGATGGAATGTCCTTTTTTTATTAATACGTCGAAGGATGAAACTGTTATTGTTGATACGGTCGTTCAACGGCTGGAAGACTTTCGTTAACCTTGCGGAGATCGCGATTCTAAAATCCACATTCGCACGACTGTTTTTTAGCCCTGAACTGTCGAAATAATTCAAATTTTTTATATGTATAAAAATTCACTATTAAATTATCCTCGAGAACATAAGACTGTGCAAGTATACTAATTATGATATACCGCGCTGTGTACCAAATTGAATGTGTAGATAATTTTTGATATACGCTTCAGTCAATAGTTGAATATTTTTAGGAACGTAATTACCTAATTTGTAATTTAAATGTTACTTAACAGACCTTCCTCTCTTCGATTTCCGGCATATTTATGGAAGCGTTTCTCACGTGTTTCTCGGATCAGCAGGTACCTCCCCAGGGTTAATTAGAAAAGCATCTTGATTTATGTCCTCACGATAAAATGGCTGCCGCGCGTGATGATCGGCGTGTCGGCATCTTGGATTACGGTATTCCCGACGAAATATGTATCGCATTAAAGAAAAGTCCCCTAGGAAAAATCATGAATCGAAATATGCATAGCCCAACTGTCGCCATTCCAACCATTAACGCTAGATTTACGAACATTGATTCCTTATCTGCGTTTACTGAAACACGCATAAAAAGCGATATTACGCACGACCATTCGAAACGAGAGTGGAGAAATGAATCAGGATACGAATTCGCGTCGTTACATCGATCAAAGTCAGCATAACACGACTGAAAAATAACATTTATGATTTCTGCGAGCCGTGAAATCGACGGGTTCCGTAAATCTTGCATATGCTCGAGACCGGCGGATGGATTTATTGCAGCAATGTGCTGATTGATACAAACGTAGGGCGAGCTGTGAATGAACATTTACGATTACAAACATTTATGATGTTCTCTTCATGTTGACATCTGTGCGTGTAGTCAATTGAATGTTCACAGATGTCCAAAGAGATCTTCTCTTTTTTCATAACTGACCGAGAATTTTAGGGATTTGCGCGTGAAATGAAATTTGACACACTGAGAAGATTAAATGTGATTCTAAGAATATGAGTATATTTCTTCCGACTGATCAATATTATTGAAGAAGAAAAGACATTTAGACATTTGTATTTTGACGTTGGTCTATGATTTGTTTTTTCGTATAATTATTAGACAACGGATTTTATGCAGTCATGACAAAAATGAGTAGGTGCAATATAAAGCAGTAACAATGTTAGACAAATTTTAAAATACTATATATTATTTTCAACCTACTTAACAACAGTTTCTTGCAATTCAGGTAGAAAATCTTTATTTTGCATAAAGATCTGTATAATAATGAACGAATTATTTATTTATTAATGCCGTAAACCATGTTAATTTATATAGCATACATTATAGTTTACAGTGTAACACTTAACAAAAAAAAAATAATGAAATTAATATAAATGGTAGTCATTAAATCCCAATCTACCTGTATAATAATTATCGTTCACTGTGGTATATCTGTTCATTCATTGCTCATTTGGCCTACTTGTTCACTTCTACACCAGATTTTTAAAACATAACTACAATCGTGGAAGTGTCTACTGCGCGTCGAGATCGGTCGAGATGCGATCCAGAAACAAATTCGTTGCGACACCCGGTGGAATCAATAACCCCGGTTTTTCGTGAGCGACGAGAGAACTCGTTCGAAGAAGTCTCATTATCAGGGAGTACAATTTCCCGGCGGCAAAACAATTTCTTCCCCGAAGAACACGCGATAGCAACCGCGGAGCGTTGCGGAGGCTGTGCAGGCTCTCTCGAGCCGGCGAAAAACAGCGATAAATCACGGCCTCGTAAATACCAGCGGCCAGCGAACGCATTAACGAAGTCAATTTCCCCCCTCGGTCGACGTGGCCGATCTCAGGATTAGATCGCGGCCGACGAGCCCCGGGAACTCGTAGAAAGCAAACGCGAACCGCGGATTCGCGAGCACACCTGAAAAAAGTTGCACACGCGTGAGCGCCCGCTTCTCGCCGCTTTCTCCTCGTGACCGTACCCATACGCCGCCTCGCCAGCGAAAACAAAAATTCGCGGACCGTTTAAGGCAACGCTCCGAGGAGGTAATATATGGTAGGACCTCTGACCCTTACACGGCCACCAGCCTACGAAATAATAGTAATAATGGTAATATCTTAAGTGCACGAACGTCCGCAGTCTAGTTGCAACCGAGGGCTCTGTACCTGTTAGGAAAATAACGTTGAATAACTGACCGGACCGCTTACGATGAACTCGAATAATGTATGGCTGGTTTATCCTGCAACTGTACTATCGATTCCGGTTATGGTTCGAACATCGGTTCCATAGAAAAATCAATCAGTCGCCTTTGTTTTACATTTCATTTGTCTTAATATGAATTAATTTAGCAGCGCAAGGTTCGATCAATTTGTACAACTCTAGCAAACGTTTGTAAGCATACCCAAACGTGTCGATTCGGATTTGAAGATTTCTTTTCCGGAGAACTATTAAACATTTGAATAGCAAAACGTGGCCTCAAGCAATCAGATTCAAATTCGAAACGACACGTTTGGGTACGCTTACAAACATTTGCTAGAGTTGTAGAAATTAATCGAAGATAAAAATTACTTATTTCATTTATCTGGCTTATTCAGTCGTTCTCTTAAGACAATGCAGTCGAAAACAAGTCGATTGATTAACGCTTTGGATCCTTGCCTGACAACTTGAAACATTCCATAAAATCCTGTTCCGTTCATCTACCATCTTGCAGATCCATTTCTCTATCTACCATCTTTGAATATATTAAATGTGAAAATCATATTTTGTATTGTAATTTTTAATTAAAACATTTGGCGTCGTGTAGGGAGAATGGCTATTTTAAATACCTAATTGTAAATTCAGCCTAGTGTCCTAACAGAGAAAATCAGAAAAAAGCGATACAAAAGTGGCGGATTTTTCGCAGCGTCTTCATTTCGTCTGGATCCTTCTCGTTGGGATCGATACCGATCTCGCGGGAGAGACCCCCCGAGAAAGCAGAACCGAGATCGCGATCGTCGATTCCTCGAGCGTTCAGCCTCTCGGCGCCTAGACAGTTGATAAGGACGTCTGAAAAGCTGCTGGCTATCGTAACATTGTGACACGCGGTGCCCGATATCGAGCGAGCAAAGCTGGATTATCGAGCCGGCTCGCTGCCGGGCAATCGCCACGGCTCCTGGTGGTACGTGGAACGCGACAAAAACCTAATAGCATCCTGTTTTGTTTAGTACGTGTAGTTCTCGTTTTACGTGACGGAAGGGAAGAGGCTCTCTGGCCTCTTCTACGCGCGGCTTCTTCCTCTCGCTCGAAGAATCCCCGACAAAGGAGGCCGCCTCAAGCTTTCGGAGCATGCCTTCAGGACTTCTCGGGGCAATGTTTCCTTCGGGGCCCAGATATATTGTCATAACGAAGAGGTTGGGTCGGGCTACGACATACTCTCTCATTTTCTTTTTTCCTCCCTCCCTTCTTTCCCTCTTTCTCCGCTTTCTCGCTCCATCTCCCCTGACTCTCCGTCTCGGAATCTCTTCTGGCTCTCGTTCGCCACGGCCTCCGTCTTCCTCTCTTGTTCTTTCTCTTTCTTTCTGTCGCTTTCTTCCACCTTCTCTTCCTCGGCATCGCCCACTCTGTCCCGTCACAAACTCGCTCCTCTCATTATGTGCGAACCATTATTCCTTCCTCTCTTCGCTTTTTTTTTCTCTCCGGCTCGTCCTCCTCGGGATGCGACAGACCTCGGGTGCATAGTTTTGTACTTCGGTTATGTTTACAATGGCGATCTCTCGCTCTCCTAGTTTTCCTGGTTATCCCCGTCTCCGCGAGCCTCCTGCTTTTGTTCGCCGCGTCTCGGATCGATCAACCCGGCCTTCGATCCTTCACTTGCGTGCTCTCCGATCGACAGACTGTATCGTCGTTGCTCCTAATTGACCGGGTAGGTTAGCCTGACTCGAAAAGCGGGGATACCGCTTCATTAGCCGTCGGAGCCTGCAACCGTCTTGCAACGAATAAGACCCCTAGCTTGGGTAGACGAAGTAGTTTCACCGTGCACCAGTTTGGTGCGCGATCTTTTTTCTATTTCAATTAACTTTATTTAGTTAAATTGAAAAGACGATTTCGGTCCGACACATCTCGAAGTGCGTGTTGCTGTCGAAGCAAGTTATTGCACAACTTGATTGAGACACTGTTTCAGGATAGATGAAAGTAGCTTAATTGGTCCGGCTACTAGATTAGACAATTTTTGTAATAGACCCACCAATTATGCAACTATTCCAAACAAAGTTTCTAAAACGAGCGTTGGTAACTCTCTATTTTTCTATAGCCAGCCTGCACGTTCAACTTCTCAACACTTCGTCTACGGAAAGTTTATTGAGCTGTATCGGAAACAAGTTCGATCATTTGAAATAATAATGTCAGAAGCAGTGTTGCATATTACATAATTTTCTAGATTGTGACCGGAATTGCTGTCACTCCTGAAGAATTCATTTAAAGGATTCTCGGTAATTATGTAGAAAAGGTCTGCGTGCTCCGATTTTAATGAAATTTTAATATTCTTTATTTATTCTTTTATATATATTCTTATAATTATATTCTCATTCTTATAATTATAATTTTATATATATTATAATATTCGAATATTATATTCATGAAGAGATTCTCGACTGTTGATCATCGATTTGAAAAGAATTATTAGAAAGTTTATTCAACTTTGTAAACACTTCATGTTACAACGTACACAATAGCCCAATCTCGAGCTTGCTCTCTTTTCCATGCACCGGACCCGTTAAATTGGCCGGTGGTTAAATGATGGGCTCATAAATAAGTATGGGGTCGACGCTGATCCTGCGCGGCTAATTGTGTAATTTCGATTGTTTTCCTAGTCGAGGGTTAATCATGTTCACGTACCCTTCGTTGCTAACACGAATCGATGGCGCTACCGTTGGTTGGCGCCTCTAGCACGCGGCGACAAACATGGCGGATCGTCGAACCCGGAAGCCAGCAGAGCAAGAACACTCCCAGGTCGATCATCGTACAATGTGCAGATGCTGGTCATTATCAGCCACGCGTGTCTGAAATTAAACGATGCTTAACCTCTTCTGTTGCGGTGGCATTTCTTTGCGAACGCGTCAGGCGACCCCTTATTGCCGTTAATTGCTTGTCATTAAGAAAAGGAACAGGTTCGACAAGCGTATTCTGCTGTGCGGAGTGTTGTTACACAATCGGACTGGTCGCAATGTTTACTTGCTTTGAACCATTTTTTTGCAGTAGAATTATCATGCTCCATCACTTTAATTACTACGAAATCTTAATTTATTATTCATTACGGAAGAGTATTAGAGAATTTTTAGATTCTCTTCAGAACGATCCAGTTTTTCCATCGAAAATGGCTTCAAGACGAATCTAGGCGAAGACATTGGAAACATCCTCCTCTGTTTTAAATCTATCGATATATACAGGGTGTGTAAAAATTTCTTCAATATGGAAATTGGAGGTTCTTGAGATCATTTGCAGCAACATTTTTGTTTGTAAAAATAGTGTCCGCAGCTTCCACCATATTCCAATGAAATCATAATCAGTAACATCTGTCATTTGGAAAATTTTCTTAATATTTTATTTAATATAAAATAAGTAAAAGTATTTAATATTTTATTTTAATGAATTTTATCAACAGTTGGTGTGTGTTCATACAAATCAAAAGGAAATTAAATTAAATTTAACGTGGTATTTTTATATTAAAAGTTCGTGCGTTAAACCATGTGGTCGCTAATGGCCTAGCTGTTAATGTAACCACATTAAAATACACCATAAATTCCCGGATGTTGAAGAAATTTTAACACACCCTGTATAAACTATTACCCATCACAATGTAATGATTAACCTTCCCCACAAATAATTGTTTGTAAACCATGTGGTCGCTAATGGCCTAGCTGTTAATGTAACCACATTAAAATACCCCATAAATAAATAGACCCGCGATCAGTTTTGTTGTTCGATGTTTAATAGCGAGGCTCCAAGGTAATGTCGTAACTCGAGTTGCATGTAACGAACACACCGAAGCATGGCGGAGAATGTTTCACTAAAATCGTCGATATTTCTCGCGGAGTTTAATCAGAGAAATAGCGAAACTCGTTTCGGAGTCGCAAGCCCGTGGTGTCGCAAGTGCGCTTTCCGCGGAACTGTTTTCCGGTATTGGTTAATGTCGGAGGCGTCGATTAGGCTAAGTGGGTACATTATAATTAACGCAGTAAATATGTGATAATAAGACAAGGAGCGATAACATTATCATAAACGACGGTGGTATCTGAGCCGGGCCCGCGGGCTAAGAACGAAGATGGTGGCGGTGGATACCGGTCGTGTTCGGGCGAAGGCAACAAGAAGAATCTACCCCCGCGGTGAACCGGGACGTTTTTCGCGGCGCGACGTAACCGGGCGAACGACGACGTTAACTGTCGGATTTCGATGAAGACCATAAAACTTGTTCTGCGTCGAACCCGTTTCGCACACCCTCGGCCCGAGAATCCATTAAGGCGTACGCGGCGGCACGTCACGTCACGCGACGCCACACGTCGTCTCGCCGATTTGTAATTCTCTTTGGCCGGAGCCTTTACCGACAGGATCCATTCTCCTGAGAACGCCGCGGGACCCGTTCCACGCGCGCAGCAAAAAATCCGCGAAAATTGCGCCGACCCGACGCGGCCCGGCTGCTTCGGATTTTTCTGAGCGCGGCGGCCCGGCTTTCAGAGAGCCGCGAGCGGAAATCGCACGAACGTGATTATCAATGGTCACCGACGTCTTTCACCGGACGTTTTTCGACGTTGTTGCAACAATAGCTGACGTTTCATAATAATTTACCACAGTTGTTTCTTAACGTCTCTTGGACCACAGCGCGGGGATGATAATTTTAACACTTTGCACTCGAAGCTGTTTCAACTCAAAATACCACGTTTTTAAAAACGGACTAAAAAGTATAAAATAATTTTTCCTAGTCGCGTGTTGATTCCTAACCTCGTGCATACAGTTGTGAAAATTCACAATCACAAATCAGTTAGGAATCAGCACGCGACTAGGAAAAATTATTTTATACTTTTTAATCCGTTTTTAAAAACGTGGTATTTTTAAAAAAATCATTTTTATTTACATAATTATTTTCTGCTTTTTATGTGAAATTCTTCAATCGATTTGTAACATTTTTACCAGGGTATGAAATTATAACAGAGACATGTACTAAATTTCAGACAGTATTGGAACCGTGACAATATAATACCTCATACAATACTTAAATGTTTAGTAATTGGTTAGATGCCAACATATCTAATAATGAAAACAATATTTTCAATAATAGGATAAAAATTTTTAGTGACGCCTCAGAGGCGCCTCTCGAGTGCCAAGAGTTAACACCTTGTCGTATCTTTTCTTTTACAGGGAAAGGAAAATGTATATTTTCTGTATGGCTACATTTATATTATATTATATAACATATATAATATATAACATTCATATTTGTTAGACTTTATTAAAAACCTTCGTCTGGCTCGTCAAAGTACGGCAAGGGGTTAACGAAATTGAATAAGTAGAAATAATAAGCCACATATACTTGACTGATAAATTTTTATGGTAATACAGATTCGCCAGTATTAACTTATCAAAATTGGAGAAGAGAAAGACGCTGATACTCGGGGGTTCTATTGTGCTCGCAAGACGATTATATAGCTGGTTGAAAGACGGTAAGATAGTCAGTTTGAGAAGACGAAGAATGCGTAAGATCGTGAGTCTATTTATGATCGATAGGAAGGAAGCAGTCTGATCCGCCTTTATTAGAAATTTCTGTGGCAAATGGATTCAATCCGATGCCAACATTCTTCCCCTCCACCCACGCACGGTCTCACCGCAATATCACGTTCTACCCCGTGTTCGTTTCCATCCCCTCTTTCTCCTCCTCATCCCTCGGTCTCCCTTCTCCAATGGTTGCTCGCTGCTCCGCCGCTTCTGTTTGCGCGTGTGTACATATATACGCCACCGCTAATTATTTCGGTAAGAACGCACTTTTCACCGCGTAATTAACCGGCTCGCGGGCCGTATTGCGGGAGTAATACTGGTTCCCACCGTTCTCTCGGCATCGCCGCGTGTATATTGACTTAGGAACAATGAGTTTATCGAGGGTAGTGGCACACCAAACTTTTAATTATGTTGTTTGGACTCGAGCGGCCCGCGAGCTGATTCAGTCTGCTCTGCGGTCTGCGAGTTTCCGAATTTCGGAGCTGTTTCGCGCTAGTCCGGACTTGTTCGGGCTTGGCTGATACGCGATTCTCGTGTCCTTGATGGTTCCGCGGAAATTTTTCTGTATGCTGCAAACGCTCGTAATTTTTTTCACCTCAACCCCGAAATATCACTGCCCCGATTTCGAAATGCGGATTTTATGTATTTATGAGAAAAATTGGTGGATGTAATTTGAGACAGTAAGTGTATTTTAATCGATATAAATATTTTTTATCTCGTGTTTAAAAATATGTAGTTTTTGCACAAATCTCAGTCATTCTAGTTTTGCAGAGGGTTGAAACCGCCATCGATGATGACACAGTTCCAATGGTCTTCTTGCGGCACAGGATCGCATCTTGATCGAGTTTTTAATATAGTGATCGCATCCGCTTATTATTTAAAAAAGAACTCACCCCGATGTTGATATTTGCAATTACGCTTCGATTATTATGTTCATGTATTACCGGTCTCATTTTCGTATAACATATTCCGCTTGAATTGGTGCAACGATGTCGAGCTACCGGCGAATAATGTGGTCGTATTAATAGATCGGAGTAACTTCATTCGGAACGTCTATAATGACCTCTCGTAATATTTTAATTTTCCGCAACATCTCCATACTGGTCGTATTAAATTAGAAATACACGAATCTAACTATGTAGATCGGGACGCCTGTATGTAAATGAATTGTGTCACGAAGATGGTTATAAAAAAACGACGCATCTGTACGAAGATCGTTGGCGAATCGTTGCATAAATAGTTGCAAATATACACATCTTGTGGCTGGTGAAATTATTTACATATTTTACGAGGACTGTATGTTGCATTTATGTGAACAAGTACAGTTTGGCGGATCTTGAGAACGTGGGAAATCTTTCTTTTTAGGGGTGGTACGCAAATTTGAAAAAATTGGGTTGCAGATCTGATGACTATATTATTACATTAATGTTAACATTTTATTCAATATAAAGTTTCTAATTAATTCTTACTATTGCATAAATATTTGCAAATACACACATCTTGTGGCTGGTGAAATTATTTACATATTTTACGATGACTACATGTTGCATTTATTTTAACAAAATTAAGCTGCAGAACTGATGACTATTCTATGACATCAATGTTAATATTTTATTGAATATAAAATCCCTAATTAATTCATACGTTTGCGTATCAGTTTGAAAATACTATTATTTAACAATTGCTCTACGATAACAATATATTCAGCCATTTTTAGACACAACGAATAGTTGTACGAAGTATTAGATACATCTGTTGTATGAAGAGCTTCGATATCCTCATGAATTTCATCGGCCCCATAAAAAGGGATGCCCGTATCGTTCGAATGTAAGCCTGGCACCCTAAAAATCGCCGTCCCATTCGATCGGGTTTCTGCAATGCTGGAAAAGCTCCCTAAAAATTGGCGCACACGGTTCACAGCGTCGAGTCGCAGACTATCGGCGACGCACACTTGTTGAACGCGTGGTTTATCTTCGGCCATAGATCACTCAGGGCCCGACGTGTCTTCCTCCTCTCTTTTCGTTGCCCATCTTGCTGCACCTTGTTGCACCAGCACCCTCCTGTTCCGTTAACCTGGCGTGCAGTTCGCGCGGACACGCTTCCGGAAAATCCCAATGCCAATAACTCGACCAGTTTACGGTGAATCTCTCCGTTCCACGATACACACCGTAGCGAACACGCTTGTACAATTCAGCCATAGATTCTTTGCGGCACCACGAACCGTCTGTTGTCCCGCTAGATCCTTTTTCTCCTGCCGGGGTCGCTCAGATACCGAACACGCCTAAACAAAAGCTACCGGAGTTCCTTGAAGTACAAATGCCACGATCATTGATACACTTTTCTGCGAATATTCGACAACTTTCAAACTTTGATATTCACAGCTGAGCACTTCTTAAAAGATTATTTTAAAGCGTGGACAATTTTTATCTTAAACTACGAGGTCGCCATCGGGAACGCTATTCAATTTTTAATAAATTTTACATTCTTCTTTAACTCCAATATCAAACATTTCCTTCGACCTCGAATATTTTCATTCTATACGATTTTTTAAAATCATTTTTTGTTCATAGACAATGGATGCATTCATGACAAAAATAAATGAGTAGCTCTAATGAAATAGTGTTGTAGCCATTGAATAAAATCTTTCCTTCGCACATCCTGTATCAAAATCCTAATTCCAACATAAATCTTGTCTAATGATAGTGATTATTTCACTCATACTTTTAAGTGATCGAAACGGTTGCGACAAAAGCATCATTAAATTAAATATCTAATATTTACGATCGATAATCAGGATTATTTTATAAATAATGTTTGTCCAGCATTCCGTGATCCAATCTACTCATTTGTAAAACAATGGCTACACTGTTATATTAATAACGTGTGTTGGAGGAAATCAAATTTGAACAGAGTTTGAACGTTTCTTCTTGTTATTGAAATTCGTATAGATTTGAAGCCTCTCTTTCAGAACGCAGTCGTAAAATTTCATGCACGATTCTTAGCCACCGTTTTATCATACTTTGAATAGAAAGTATACCGCCTCCATTAGAATAATCCAAAATATACCACGAAGAGATGGCCGGGTACCTGCGCCTCGTGTTTGTATGTTTAATGCATGGTATATTTATATGAGACGATGTCGTATGTAAAAATGCGGCGGATTTCGCCAAAAATCCAATGATACAAATGTGGATCCATCGCTGGGTGTCTTAGCCTGAATTGAAGTTACATATTTTAGTGGCATCGACGAACATAAATTTTTTTTATGATCGTTGCTGAAAAGGAGAGTTCAAATTACAAATTCATGTTAACTTTTAAAACGTAAAATTTTAGATAGAGAAGTTTGGTTCCTAACAGAGGAGTTAAAGAAAAAGAAAACAATTTTACTGTACTTCTTAAAAGAGGAACTCTATATGGTTCTAAATAATTTTTCAAAAAATGATATCGTGGTCCTTTTCGACTCTGCGAGCATTCAAATACTTGCAGCCGAAGGTTTTCGCAAAATAAGCAATGTCGCGGTAAACGGGACCCAACGCAATCGGTTCGACCATTCAGGAGGATTCTCCCGATGCGAGTTTCTCGTATTCTCCGCGATTCTTCTTCTTCATGCTCTCTCCTTTCGCCCCTGTTTCGCGTGTCTCTTTCCGAGAGCTGTTTCATTTTTATTCCATCCTCTCACCCCTTCATCCAGTCGGCCCTCCCTGTCTCCGTGTGTCCCGGTATCTCCGGTGGCCATAAATTACCGGCTCTCCTTTTATTTGCAGGAGCGCCGAACTTAAGTAACTAGATCCGAACTCGGGTCTGTCGAGGGGTTAAACGGCCGCGTGCTTCCTTATACGGAAGGCTGGCGATACTATGCGCGGAGTTAGGCGAGTCGGGGATGTTTGATTTACCTCGAAGATTCGATTCTCTAACGCATCACCTGTTGGATCATGATAAATACTTGAACAGCAATTTCAACTTGTGAACTAACAAGTTAGACCTGGTAATATCGTCTGATTATTTCGTTTGGGATTATAATGTAAAAATTGAACATTCTATTAACCCTTGTCCCTCATTTCGCAAACTGAATCTGTCCTTCGGTGTCAAATCGACATATCTGATAATGTAAACAATATTTTTAATAATAGTACAGCATAAAGTTTAAGTCCAATAGATCGTCAAATTCAAACGTCAATTTCTAGAATCACAATTGGGCACTCAGAAGTAAACCATTCATTTTTGTTAAGTAAAAAAGAAAACATGATCTGCGATATATGTAAAGTACTAGTTAATATAAATCACCTTATACTGGAATGCAAAAAATTGTACTGAGGAACACATTATCGGTCTTGCCAATATATCAAAGATACTAAGATGTACAAAATCATCGTCATCGCCTTCGGCCAATAGCGACTGTGCGTGCGATGGCATAGAAGACGTGAACGAAGTACACACGTGACACAAAGAAACATTTACCGCGCAGCTCGCGCCACTTCCACGAAATTCGAATTTCCACTGAGCTACATTCCTCGCACGAATAAAATGCAAGAAACAAGGTTCGCGTGAAGCATTTGATCTAGAGTGCAACGAGCGAGAAACTGGTCTGTTTCTCTCTCATCCGGGAGAGGACGTTGAAGGAGGCCTGAAATCCTAAGTGGGGGCACGTTAATTAGTGGGGACGCCGATCAACTAGGAGTAGGATCGAAGAGAAGAAACGGGGAAGAAGTAGGACAGCCCAGTTCCACAGAATCGAATCGGAATCGAACACCCCCAGAGCTGAGGCGAGCCGAGGCGAGCCGAGGCAAGCTGAGGCAAGCCGCCCACCCCATCGGGCCACACTCTCATTCCGAGCAGATGCAATTGCGTTGTCCCGCGGGGGCGAGCGTGTCGCACAGCCGGACCAAGGGGTCCAATAATGGCGGACTGAATAATACAAGGGTAGGGCCATGGGTGGGGAACGAGTCAAGTCGTTGTCGCCGCCATCTTCCTTCTCTATTCATGCTAAATTTCATGCTCGATCCGGACCGTTCCCGGAAACCCTCGCAACGGAAACGGGATCGACGGAACCGGCGCGGATTAACTGACCGACGCGAATCTGATTCTTCAGGCTTTCACCTGAAGACACACCTTGGGGGGTGTCTTCGCCGAACGCCCCTTTTCGGCGAGGCGCGAACTTTGCTACCTTTATCCAGCTACTTCATCGTTTGGGTACGAATGACGCAATTCCTATAGTTGCAAACAAATCATTAAAAAATTACTGGGTTCAATATTGAAAATTACTGGATCTAAATATTAGGAAAAAATATTCTATTTCTAATATTAAATAAAGATTCATTTTGTATTTAGAAAAAAATATTTTTCTCGTAATACGAAATAGATATTTCCTGCATATTTAAATAGAAATATTTGTTACTTAATATAAAATAAATATTGTATCTATATTTAAATATTAAGAAGAGATTGAATCTCTTTTTAATATTATATGAATGTGTATATAATATTTTGTGCTACTAAGGGTTGTGTCTTCAGAAAATTTTCGGCAGAGGGTGGAACATAAAATTCGACATAGACTACCACCACTAAAACTAACATTATACTTTATTCGACTTTCTTAAAATTCGTCTGCAAAAATTGAAGATCCATGAACATCCGCAGTCTGGTGATCACAAATGATGCAATACGTAGTTTGAATAAATTGATAAGTTCTCGATCAACAAATAATTTAAATTGAATGAAGCATGGTCCACATTCAGAGTATTCACAGATTAATCTCGGTCCCTTTCGCAAAGTTACGAAAAATGTCTGTAGGGTATGCAGATCCAAGATCCCGACGCAAGTTTGCTGCCATTCTATCGAATCATCTGTGTCGGTTCGCTGGCCACAAGGCATTAATTGATCTACCGTTTTCCGATCGCTGCTCCTTGCGATCATTAATCTTGGCTTCTGGGTGCGTGTGCTGTCCACACGAATATCATTCGAACGATTCTCCAGCGTCGGGATGCAAAGACGCACTGATACCGACGCGTGTGTACCCAGGTACTACCTTGTTCACCTGTCACGGTTCGCCGATCGCCAATCAAACTTTTAACCGGTCAGCTGACCGGAATAACAACCTCGAAACACGTTTCGGTATCAATGCATCGTTGAATGCTGATCGTACCAACTATATTAGCGGATCATTCACTGAACGCCTCGACTCGGTTTGTCCCCTTTGATTAGCCGCGGTTGATAACGAAATGGTTGCATTCCATGGGCGTTTCTTCTACTTGCGTCGTTTTCTTGCACGATTTTTACTCCAATTTCTATGAGGAATTTCAGTTTTTGACTGTTTTTCTTTTCAGGAGTGGAACTTAATTTTAACTCAACCCCTTGTCTTATATTATCGTCTCTGACTCATGATTAAGATTGTGAACAGATTCTGATAAAAATGTACAATAATAATTTCCTTTAAACGGAAATCAAATTTCATTTTGGCTATTGAAGAACGTATATGCATAGAAATTATGATCTACAAATAAGTTCTAATCACTGAAACCGTAAAATAAGTTTACGTTTAATATATTCATCAATTAAAGTTAGCTTCTATTGAATCCACATTGAACTGTCTTTGCTAAGCTTTGCTTTTGTATACAATAAGAGAGTATTCTGTTAACAATTTCTATATCTACAGGGAAATTCAATATAAACCTCAATAATATTAAATTTTCTATATAAATTCCATATACAAAAATTATTTATATGAAAAATTCAATATAAACCTCAATAATATTACATTTTTATATAAATTTAATGTACAAATAGTTTTTATATGGAAATTCAATATAAACCTATGATTTTTAACAGCATTCAAGCTTGTACAGCTGCATCAATTTTTCAGAACTTTTTCATCCCCTTCAAACATGTTTCGCATTATTTTCAAACAGCAGTTCACGAAGTCGGACAAAAGCAAATCGATGTTTGGAATATTCAAGCGACTCTTGGCTTTGCCAGAACGTGTTTCCACGAGATTCCGAAAGACCATGGAAGATTTCTGGCGTCGCGTCGCGGAGATTAGAAAATCGGAGAGAATCCTAGCTTAGATATTCCACGGTGGTGAGTTTGCTCTCGGTGTATCACACAGGGAGGGCGGAGAAAATCGTTGAGAGTCGACAATCCCGTGGCCTGACATAAATTAGTCGTTGGTTAAATCCCGGCCTAATCCATCATAAATAACTCCGCGCAGATGCGCGCGTGTATCTGCGCGCGCGCGTACAGGGGCATCCCGTCCCCTAAATTATTTCGAAAAGATCGCGACCCACGTGCTGCATCACCCCGTTCACGTGTGTCTCTCTCTCCCTTCCTCTTTCTCTCGGTTCTCTGCGTGTATGGCCGAGTGCTTAACCACCTGCCAAACGTACGGGGATTCTTTAATCCCCATTGACAATTTGTCTGTCTCTTGCTGCTTAAAACGCGCAGACACCTTGAAAAATTCCCGTCCGGTGCTCGTAAATCGTTCATCCCGCTTGGAACCTGCGGATCCTTTATTTTTAACCCTTTCGTCGCGTGTTTCCTACAGTTTTCAACAATTGAGGAAGACGCTAGCCTTTCAACTTTAACCTCTAGTGGCGTGATCTTATTCTAATCAGAAAAATTTCTTTCAATACATTGTTATCCGTGTGTTATGCATCTATATAAATTAAAATTAAATGCTGTTCGTTGGTAAGCGCATCACTTGAAAATGTTCTGTCCGATTTGGCTGATTTAAAACAAAAATGTTCGTTGAAAAGTTGCCTTGAAAGATGGAAAATTCGGGTACAAAATGAAAGTGCTTTTTATTGAAATTTTGACAGGAAAACGTCTGTCCAAAATTAAACCTAAAAATGTTTAACAGATGTCCCTGATTCTTATAATTTGTCTGGACCTTTGAAAATCATTTAGGGGTGTGTTTAGAATAAAACTTTTTCAGGTACCTGTGTAACAGTCAGGTCCATGATCAATATAATTGGTCTGGTCCCTTTTTAAAACATTTAGGAGTACAATAATTAATTAATTGATTTAGGAGTACGTTTAGAATAAAATATTGGGAGTGAGGGTATGTTTCGACTACCGATGCACCAGACCAACGAACGGAAGTAACTTTTTGGTCGAAGTGTATAACAGTTAGGTTTCTCGGTTGGTTGACCGGCCACGTGAACGGGTCACCGTTCAATTTCAATTCTTGGTCCGGAACTACGGCCGGTTTTTACTGCACGGTTATTCGACAGATATTGCCGGGCCGCATAGCGGCGTTCTATCCTCTCGGTTAGACGCGACGTAAACTTCATCGATATCGTCGCTCGCGCTGTACCACCGCGATAAACCACATCGTCATCCTCGTTATTAACGACGGAGAATGTTCACGTCGTAGGCATATCCCGCCGCCCCGATATCCCGAAGGAATACGATTCATAAAACGAGTGCGTGCGCCGCGCGTAAAATCAACCCCGATAGTAACTTTCCGAAAACGCCGCTCCTTTATTTACGATTTAAACGGGGACGCGAGTATATTTGACCCGCCTACCATCTAACGGGTGTACTGCACTACTCGGCCCGATTACGATCACAAAAAAAGTATGAAAAAGAACAATTAAATACAAACATTTTTCCTTTAGTTGAATGTGAAGTTTTATAAAATGAAAGCTTTCGAAGCATTTGTTTCCATCTGTTCACTAAGTCTTAACGCTAAACCAATTACCATCAAAAGTGAGTGATGTTTAGGCTGCAGATTTTCTGCATTTATTACAAAAATGGGTAAGCACAATTGATAACAGTGGACTTTTAAAAAGAATTAAAGGCATCATTGTATTGGCTTCAGCTTAATCAGATAATTAAAAGAAGAAATAAATTTTTATTTCACTTCTGTGTCTTGCAATCGATGTAAACATTTTTTTGTAGTCTATTGAGGTATATAGTATTTATATTTTGTACGATTTTCACTGTTCAATAATTGTTAAACGAAAAATCTAAATCTTAACAGAAGAGAAGCAGGACAAACTTGAAATTGTTTCGATTTTGCACAATCTGTGGTATACGATTAAATCACGAAATTCGTTTAACAATTGTAAATGCATCTTACGTAAAACAAACAATTTGAGGTCGGTATTTAGACTGACAGTGGTGGACAGTATTAATCAGCCTGTACTTTGAATCGCTCTCACATACCGGGTGTACTCCGAACACGGTGCACAAAGAAAGTATCTTTCAAACAATTCTTAACCCTCGCAAGATAAGGTCTAATGATACATAAATAATAAAATGTGGTCTCTTAGACCCCGACAAATGAATTTCATACATACTTTTAATAGTATATTTATTACTAATATAGTATTAAATATTTCTATTAAATATAATTTTTAATAAATTTCGGATAAAATATAAGGCAAGATAAAAAGTAAACAAACAGATTTATTTTTATTCGTATAAAAATAATTTTCAAAAATCCAAAGCTGGGATCTCTAAAAGTTTCGAGGACACCCGGTGTAGACGAGGCGCATCATGCATAATCGAAACGGAGAGCGACACTCGAACCACGAAGACGCAATGAAACACTAGATCGAGTGTCCGTATGAAATTCCGAATCGTTCTTTCTGCCCGATAAATCGTGTCCCACTCGGTCGAGGGATCCACCCTGTATATTCTCGCACGCAGGCGCGTTTACGCGCGTTTCGCGATGCTAAATCTATCCTCCGCATTCTGCTCGCGTCCTGTAACTCACCCCGGTCGCGCGGCGGCTGCACCTCGGTTCTTTAATATTAATGGACAAGTTAGTAGACACCCTCCTTCCCTGGGTGTAATGATACCACCGACAAACCGCTCTCTCTCTCTCTCTCTCTCTCTCTCACCCTCCCTATCTTTCTCTCCACGTATCGTTGCGAATGTGACGCGCGATTCCGCGTACGCATTTATTTCGTGTGGATCCGAAGAGAGAGAGCTCGAGGAAGGCCCTCGACGCCCGGCGTCGCTGCGCCTCCTTCTACCTTTTCTTTTATTAGCTCCTTCGCGAAACACTCGAGGGATATCTCGACCACCAGAAGCCCGCGAATTGAATTATTAACGGAAGTCGACTCGTCGGAACTCGCTACGGTGGAACACCTTTTCAGAAAATTTACGGCGCGTCACTTGTCGCAATTCGCGCTTTTGTTCCAGCTCGGGACAACGAGCTGTAGAGACGCTTTCGAAATTAGCTTGCTTCCGTGAAAATTTTGGTGCAATTGCTTCTACAGCATTCTCAACACAATTTACATATTTTCAGATAATTTACGGTGCGTCACTTGTCGCAATCGCGCTTTTGTTCCAGCTCGGGACAAAGAGCTGTAGAGATTAGCTTTCGAAATTAGCAGAACACAGAGCAAGCTTCAGTGTTTTTCCTCAACATAACACTGTCCAGCAAACGACTTTTTTTCGTGTTTCCAAATAACTGTTGGATGAGCAATTTTTCTCCTACACGTACAGTTTTTGAGAAACGTGACTGAAAAAAGACGTACTTTACAGAATCTTTAATATCTTTTATAATAAAAGCACAATATTTGTTGAATATTGAAAAATGCGTTTGTTTTTTCAAAGTCACGTTTCGCAAAAATTGTGCGTGTAGGAGAAAAATTTATTTTTTGCTGTTGGACAGTGTAATTTGCTTTACAACCGCTGAGGATGCTATAAACTGTTGGGCAAGCTGCAGTTTGCTAGTTTCTTTGTGAAGAGCGACTGGACTGAGGATTTTATGCATTTATTGCAGGTCTAAAGATCATTGTAATAAAATACGTTGTATTTCGTTTATATAGAGTCGGGTGGAGTTATTAACAGAGGAATGAAATGTTTACAAAATTTTTTTTAACACTTTGTTTAATGTACAAGTGAGACCAACTCAAAATTGAATGTTTTAAATATATTTAAATATATAAATATTTAAATATATAAATAAATAATATTTAAATTGACATGAGAATTCTCTTCTTCTAGAAATTTATTGATTTTATAATCTTGGACTGTCACATTCAGAGATCGCGCGTGTATTCAAACTTTATAGATAATGATACATGTATCAAGAACTACCCTAACTTTCGGTCCAAATCGAATCTTTGTCTCGGAGTGGATTAGTTCGAATATTTCAGAGAATCTGCATCGAGTTCCCACTTTGAATGAATCTTATTCGAAATTGAATATTCAAATGAAACTTTCGGTGTCGAATACATTTGTTTCTCTATCGACGATTTGCTCTCGCGATTGGAGAAATAATTACAACACGATGCATCGAACAATTACGCATCGATATTTACCTTGCCAGCCGATAGATCGTTAATATTCGTTTACCTAATTGCATAATACATCAAGGTAGACGGCACTCGTCTTAAATGGCCCCACGTCGCGAGCGAAATGACCCGTATTTATTATCGCCGTCACGATACGGCGTTCATGAAAGAAAAGGGAAGCAAATAAGTAAATAGGGTCGAGCAGAATAATTGTGTGTCATACGTGAAAGATTGTCGTTTATCCCTAAAGCGCGGGGAAAATAAATCTGCCGGTGAATATTTATGGACACGTGCACAACGCATTGCAACTCCGTCGCTTTTGCGAACGCATCCCAATACTTTCTGTTCTTCTCTTTGTTTTTTTTTTTATTTCTCTCGCGAACACTGTTGCTAATATCGCTTGAGTACCGTAAGTAACCAGCAAGGTAGATCCGAAAGCGTAATCGTGTCATTCACAAGATTTAGTATCGCGAGTATATAAATTAACGCAGGAAAGTTTAAAAGATCGTTGAAAGAAAAAACGAATGAATCTACAGATTTCACGGCTCGATACGTGTAATTATGCGAGGAGGATTTACTGTAGCGGAAAATTATTAAATCCCCGACTACATTATTTAACACGTCTTAAATTATTAATCTCCCGTTGAAACTGTCGAGAACCGATGAAATAATTTGCTACATATTTCTCCCTGATCCCTGTGATCTCGTAAAATGTGTAAAATAATTTTCTGTTTTAATCGGTCGCATAATTAATTGGTCGCAATAAATTTAATGGTCAAAGTCATTGAATTTAGGATTCAACTCGCAAATTCTTATGAACATGATATAGAAAGGTTTTAAATAATCTATACATTTTGGTTGATTACAAAAGGGTTGAATCATTGCCTGTTCGTATTCCAACAAGAAGATAAACATTGATCTCAAACACGTGTACAGAACAATCAAATATAGCCATGACCACCACGAAATCGTTAGACGTATCCGTCTCACGAGGGTTAAAATATTCGGATTCTGGTCTTATCGTGCTGCAGATCGAAATCTTCGGATCGCAGTGTCTATTACCAACGTGGATCCTGTATCATCGTTGGAAAAGGATATTCGTCCGAAAACGGGCAGCTCGTATCATCGTACTGACGTGTTTTGCTACGAAGAATCGTCTTGCTCAGATCCTATCGCGATTGCCTCTTCTCGATTTTCCAGGCATATTCGACTGATCGAGGATGATCCTCACGATCCAACCGAGCCGAACCGATATACCGACCGAGAGGGCGCAATGAATCAGATTTTCATAGGTGAATGAGTCGAAGGTATTCGGCTTGAACCGTCTTCCCTACTCGAGTTTTTTTCCCCAGGCCCAGGTCTGACCTGACTCGATTGCGATAGTCGAAAACGGACCAACAGGATGTTCCCTCCTTTTTCTCGAAGGGCCCACGGTGGGACAGCCAGGTAAAAAGTTAGGCCCTTTTTCTTACCGGAGCCTACTGCCACCCTTTGAGGACTGCTAGCTCACGCGATAAGTAAATACAAATTCTTTTCCAATGATAGGAGCTGGTACAATATTTTCCTTCCATCCTGGCAGGGAATGAAGAAGCAGGCAAGGCCGTTAGAGAGGCTAGTTGATTGCCATCTAACATCAGCCTACCATCCGACGATAGTTTATCATTAGACTGCGATTGTTTATGCAATTTTCAATTTTTCTACACAAATTTGAAGAAAGTGGAATTAAATACAATTTGATACCATGGATGATATCCAAATTTTTACCGTAACTCATTATTGTATATTCTTTTTCGAATTATTTTGCCACAGCAAGTAAGTGTGTTTTTTATTTTTGGTTCTTATATGTTTTTCACAGCTGTGTTGCAAATCCTCTTTTTGTTTCTAGTTTTATTATTAGCATATATTATTATTATTAGCATATTTTCAATTAATGCTTCTCAACGATTTCGATAATATTTTCGATTATCGAACTGAATTGTTCAAACCTTGTATAATGTATGAGTTAATTGAACCGTGTTTCATTGTTCGATTTGTATCAGAGTGAAGTAATTAAATTAAACGATTAAATAAAGACATGGTACGAAAAATTGAGAAGGACAATTTTGTTGCTTGCTCAAAGGGGAGAATTCTGAATGGGAACTAGTATTGACTAGCAATAAAATAAATTAATTAAATACGCATCTGCGCGAAGCCCTTATGCGCGATTCCCAATCATCGTTCTGAGAGGCATAACCGTTTGAACCCTCGGAAAGTGTAACCCTCTAAACCTCGCAGCGCGCGCCTAATTGCTACATTTATATCGCTTCTATGAAACTGTACTCAATATAACGAAAAGTAATTGGAAAATGTATAAACAACTTCATCCTGGTGTATAAAAAACTAAGTGTATTACTAAAACTTGCATTATGGACAGTTAATGCAAAAGGGTTGAAAGAACGATCGCTAGAATAAATCTGAACTTTTCATTTCAATGGCTAAGTTACTTCAATCTTGTAGAATGTTTCAAAGTGTTAAGAAAAGAATGAAAAAACTTCAGCAAACGTGAGTTCAATTGTCAAAATGAATTTATATAATATATTATATTATATATTATATTATATATACATAGTTTTGTATGGATAGGTTAATGTAAACCAAGTCAAATTTCCTAGTAAACTATTATAAACAACAAGAGTCCGTGATGGTGGTGGTGTAACAGTACGACCGTGTCCATGATGATTAGTTTCGAAATGGCGGGTTACGCAGTTACGAAAAAGAGCGTAAGTATTCGCCGGGGTTGCAATTGCGATCGGCCGATTTATCGCGAAAGGCAGCGCACAAAGGCGGATGAGAAATAGCGAGGAACAAATCGGGGGCCCACATTCGTCAGACAAATTGACCATTTCCATGTCGGGCTGACCCTATAGGCGGCTAGTCGAGCATGCATGTAGGTATATAGGTAGGCAGCCTGCGGCTGCCGGAGAAGCCCATTACGCGGTGCGTATACGCGTGTATATGGGGTGGCGCGGCTCGGCTCTCCCTTCTCCTTTCTCTCTTCCTTTTTTTCATGGCAAGGTGATTTCCGTTCGGTTCGTTCCCGTGACTCACGGTCGAACGGAGGGAACTCGAGGAAAAGGAGGCTTCGATCGAATGCACTGTGTGCGCGGCGATAGCTGTCGTCTTTGTTAGCGTTCGTTTCTCTGCCGTTCGTCGGAGTTCGAACGAGGATGCGGGGGAGGAGAGATGGCAGAGAGCAGCACGCACTCGTCGAGCATGACCGAAGAAACGTAAAGAAAACGAAAGCGGTGGAGAGAGAGGTCGTTGGAAAGAAAATCGGAGAACGAAAGAGAAAGAGATGGAAGAAATAATCACTCCACCCTTGGTTATACCGTCCTCTCTCCGCTGATTCTCTAACCTCTCTCTCTCTTTCTGCTGGTTCTCCAGTCTGTAGCCTCGACCGCTCTTCATTTTCCACGCATTGTGGTCGGCCGAGTGCCGATCGCGGTACGAAATTAACGAGAAGCGCTGCAAATCGCAGTAACTGGGGCGTACCCTATGAGAGGAACAACGCGAAGAGAGAGAGGCGAAGCCGGAAGAAAGTACGGTTGAAGAATCGGTGAAGATTGATATATACACACGTCTATACATATAGAGGGGAGGGGAGAGAGGAGAGAGAAAACAAAAATGGAGAGCACTCTTGATTTGCCCCGCGGTGGCTCGATTTTTTTCGTGGTCGACCTTTTGTCGAGCAGCCCCGATCCTCTCGGCGAGCAAGAAAAAAGAAAGGGGGCCACGCTGCACGAGGAGGCGGTGTACAAGAGGTGTACGTGCGGACAAGTTAGGGGAGAAGGAGAACCAGAAGCACAGCAGGGTGAGAGCGCAAGTAGAGCGGCCTGGCGGGGGGTGGGGGTGTAGAGTCGGAAAAAATGGCGAATCGCACTAACAAGCTTTCGAGCGAGCTTGTGGGAAACAAGCTCGAGGCTGCTGCCACCGTAGCTGCTGCTTGCTGCTGCTGCCTGGCCGTTCTGATGTTGCTGTTGCTGCCACCGGCATGGCAGCTCCAGGTCTCGTCCTCGAGAAGTACACTCGAGCGGAGAAAAGCCGAGCGTGGCGCACCGGCGTGTGCTCTCTCATCTCTCTCTCCTCTCTCGCTCTCTCTCACTTTTTCTCTGTCGTGCTCTCCCCTCCCCAGGATTCTCCGCCACTCCAGATCGGGTAGCACATACGCCGTATAACGCGGCACGCTCGAGCGCTCTCGAGTATCCTCGAGCGCTCCACCCTTTCGCTCTCTCGAAAATCCAACCCTTTTTTGGTCCGCCGACCAATCGCCGGCAGCTAGCTAGCTAGTATCGCTCGGTCTACTCTGGGTTCACCTTTTTCTCCGACTTCTTTTTGTTCTCTTCGCCACCACTCGTCTTTTTTCGCGTTTTCGTTGCACCGTATGTCGCCACGCTGCTGCTCACTCCCTCTCTCTCTTCATCCCTGTTCTTTTAACTCTCTCCAACCCGGTGCCCGCCGAAAGTGCGTGTGCGCCAGGAACGAGAGAGCACGCGAAATTCTATTTTCTCTACCCCCTCGGGCGTCTGCGTCCCGCGAGAGCCTTCTTCGTTTGCCACTCGGCCACCGACGAGCACTCCGTGCACGATTGCATCTCGACTCGATGCACTTCCGCCTACCTGCGACCACCCTACTCCACTCGGACCCGTTCCCCGGGCGGAAGTGGTGCCCGGTTTTTGCCTCCATTTTCCTTTAAATCGTTTCATTGTTGCTCGACAAGCCCGCCCCTCTGTGCCCTCTGCTCTCTTCACTCCTCTTCCGGGTGTATCTCGAGAGGGTGAATCGTTCTTTAACATTGCGTGAGGACCTCGCGCTGGTCCTCGCGCCGGATCCCGAGCTTTGCCTCTCCGTTCGGTCCTTCTTCCGGATCACGCGTCTCAATTCCAGCTTCTCGGGAATGGCTGACTCCCCTGTGTCGACGACAATAGCTACGGTGACAGTCCTCCATTTATTTTTCTCTAAAGCGGCCATTTTGCACACGGACCCATAGCGTGCGGGTCTGTTTGCGAAGATTAAAAAAAGTACCTTTCAAGAACGTCTGGAAAATTGTTGAATTTTGTTAAAGTCTAGCTGGATAAATAAGTGGAAGAATTTAACTAAAAAAACAACGTATGTACTTCAAGACTATCTGTCTACCTTAATAGTCGTTCGGAGAAAGATTCTTAATCCTTTGTACCATGTTGTCACCTCTGAGGCACCACTAAAAATTGCTGTACCATTATTAAAAATTTTGTTAACATTATTAAATATATCAGTATCTAATCAATTACTAAACATTTAGGTATTGTATGAGGTATTGTACCAATTTGATATCCATAAAATTTCAAAGATCATAAGGAATGGAGATATTCTAGATCGGAAGTGAAAGAGCGTTTGTTATAATATTACAATAAAATCATCTATTTTCTTACCACAATGTAACACAATATAATCTATGAAGCTACTAAACTGAACTATTATTTACTCTCGAGTAACTGAGCGTCTTCAATGCCGTCAGGTGTTCTCGCCGTAAAGGTACCACTCACACCATGATTCCCCACAGAAAAAATGTTTAATTTTCTGTTAAATATCACCTGTTTCCATCCCCTCGAAGGGTTAAAGTGTTAAGCAACAATATCCGTGAAACAACACCGGTTCCATGCACGGTGACTCTGAATAATCAGAGCGCAAGCATTGTATAAGAGTACAAGCTACGTTTTCCAACGGAAAGAAAGCTACACAAAAAAAATTCTCGATCAAGCGTAGACCTTTCGTTGCCGAAGTACCGGCGCAACGAATCCATGTCGATTTCGTTGCTCGGACGGAAACCTCGTGATCGACAAGTGGGGGATAATTTCGCAATACGCAGGAGTGTAAAAAATAGTCGCGACCACGTAGAAGTTGATACCCAGGCGGATCTCGACGAAAGCCGTCTCGGCCGATTGGACAAGAGTACACGGTGCTGTCGCCGGGTATCGGTGCTCCGAACGCAACAGACAGCGAAAGTGTTGCTTCGTCATTTTACGGTCCGCTAGAGATAAGGTAATGTACCCCGATTTGATCCAATTCGAGACTTGCTGGATATTTATCCGCGTTACGGGCCGCCTTAACGGCCCCGGAAATCGCGATCGCCTGGAAAAACACGATCCCGTCCCGTAAACTGATCGCGCTCGATAAACCGCGGCCGACTACGACCGACAGCGTTATCTAAACTGTTCGGAGACTGTAAAATCGATAGCGTGCACTACGCTCGATCCGAGACACGAATTTAACCCTCTCGTCATTCTCCTTTTTTTCACTCTCGGATCTCGTGCTGTCTGAAAAATAAATAACAATTTTTACAGCGTCGAACGAAGCGTATCCTTGTGCCTTACTATTCTTTCGAGATTTACATAGACGGTTCGAGGGAGCTTATCGAAGTAAGTGTTTCGTTGATGTGATACGTGTTAATCGCTAGACAGGATCCCTATGCGAATTCGCTTCATTTTAAGAGCCGAGTGGAATTGTAGTTTATCTGATGTTTACGAGGATGTATCGACCGCGCGAACATGCAATTTGACATGTTTCTGTGAAACATTTTATCCAAGAGGTTGTTTTATGTATCAGCGAACTGGCCACTTCGCAAGTTATCGAGTAATTTTGATCGAAGGACGAGTTTGTGGTCTGACGCGAGTGCGGACAAACACTTATTCTTCATTATCGCGTTACGGACGTGGAACATGTTATTCATTGGCGTCGGTGTAATCGCGTTCGTCCACTCCTGAAATCAAGTCGTCGCAACATCCAATAACAGGCATTTCATTAACATCCTCGTCGTGCCAATTTATGGAGCAGCGCGTGCATAATTTAGCTTGAATTTCCTAGTTCGGGAGAAGTTTTCCCTGGGAGGATATTAAATTCGCATCCCCTAATAACGTCTCTCAATTCGCGTTAATACGTTCGCGCAGTGTCAAGGCTGTCGGCGGCGAAAGAGCTGACACTGTCACGCATTATTCAGCGGGATAAAAGTTTAATCGGCGAGCTGCATGAATGAAATCTCAATTATCCGGCACCGGCGTCGCGTTAACGAACCGCAGTAACAATAACAACTACCGGTAATAGTGTCGGCGCGTTTTTGCTCCCGATGAATTATTTAAAAAGAAAGTGGAATGGCGGAGAGACGGATTCGCGACACAAGTTTCTTGTTTCGATGGAAAATCTTGGAAAAGATTTATTACAATATTTGATAATGATAAGAGGATTTTTGTTATTTCGATCGAAATGATTAAGATATAATAAATCAGACATGATCATATACTACTAGACATAAATAGCTAGTTTGTAAGATTACCCAAACGTTTAGATTCTGGTTCGAGACCAACGTTTGCTATTAAAAATGTTTAATAGTAGAGGAAAAGAAAGAATTAGCCATCTAGATTTACGTCATTATTATTACGCATAGCAAACAATGTTTCAGATGAAGTTGAATGGTTTTGAGAGGGGCACATTCTGATGGTACATTTTTTTGTAGGTGGATGTGTGAAGAACAAATGAAGGTCATTAATGTTTTTTAAATGGAATCATATATTTTTTATTGCATCACCTGATACTTTTTCATATTCTTTACAAAAAAGTATTAATCTATTTGTGTAAAAAAAATCATTAGTTTAGGAGATGTTTTAATTGATATTTACATTGAGAATTCTTGCTCTTCTACTAAATTATCACAATGACTTCATATTATTGACCAGAGAGTCGAGATTTCCTAACAAATAATTAAAATATCTCCTAAACTAATGATTTTTTTTACACAAATCGAGATTAATACTTTTTTGTAAAGTTATAGCAAAAGATATTAAAATGAACATTAGAATCTATCATGTTAAACGAATCTGGGAAGGACAAAGCACTAGCTTGTAAAATACAATTGGAGCCGACGACACAAGTTCCTCTAAGAACTCCAACTTCCCCCTTCCCTACTTCACGAATTCTTTCCTACGATTTGTTTCTTTGCCTTCGTGTCGCGGTCTTCTCCCCTTTCGGTTCTTCCTCCTTCCCCGTTCTCGTTGTCATTGAGATCCACCGAGTGGAGAATGCTGGAAATGTCGGAGCGATGGCCTCGGCCTCTTCAGCGCCTCCCTTTTTTGTCCTGGGTATTACTGGTTCTCTTCCGATTCGTTTGCTCGTGGAAAATCAGGTAACCGGCGAGCAGGTCCTCTTCTCGGCTCGTTCGGCTTCTCGTCGATTCGTCTCGCGTCAGTCGGCCGATCGTCTATCGAATCCTTCGGCGTTCTTTACTGCCACGATTGTTTGCTCGTCCCCTCCCCCTTTGTTTATTGTTTCGCGTTGCCCGGACACGTGCGAGGGATGCGCGCCGCTAATAATTCGCAGGCGGTTTCAACTTTACGCGATCATGGTGCGAAGCAAGGTCGAGAAGATTATCGGAGATTTCTTCGAGGTGGAAACTGACCTTGGAGCAGGAGTCGAGGCTAGATAGTTGTGATTCTTGAACTTGCGGCTATATACTCTACTTTTAATGGACATACTCTGCATAGTTTTCTTCCTTCTTCATTAGCAACATAGTATATTTAAATTCTTCCACAGATCCTTGATCATGACCAACTCAGCTTTATATAAAAGTAATGGACATATGAAGGTCATTAATATTTTTATAAATGGAATCATATATTTTTTATTGCA
>CM052341.1:8709033-8778333 GCA_028455595.1 Lasioglossum vierecki
TACATGATTCCATTTATAAAAAACATTAATGACTTTCATGTCCTTTACACGTCCACCTACAAAAAAAAAGTCAGAATGTGCCCCTCTCAAAACCATTCAACTTTATGTGAAACATTGTTTGCTATGTGTAATAATAATGACGTAAATCTAGATGGCAAAATGTGGCTGTATCTGGAGGTTCAACCTAGACGCTGGACCAAATTAGGCTGGTCTCTCCTTGCATATTCCTTCCGATCTCTACTCGTATATTTTTCTTTTCCCATCATTTATTAATTTCTTCTACGGAGTGCTCCCTAAAACCATCTCGCTTAAGCAGAGACAATAGCAGTTAATCACGTTCCGGTTGTTTCGGTCGCCTTGACCGCAGAGTTAGACTAGGTGAAGCCGAGTCCGTGTACTAACGAGTCATGGTTGGACAGCATTGCGTTCAGTCACGGAAACGCGATCGACCGGAGTCGGTTTTTGTGTTCGGCGCGAGAAAAACCGAATGGCACGCTCGAGATACCTCGGCGAAACAACATCGTTGCTCTCCTTTCTCCGGGATCATTATCTTCGGAGGAAAAAATGTTGCAACAATGACTCCGGGCACTGTTGCTGCTCTTCCTTGTATTGTCCGGTCGGGTTTCTCGTTTCTAGGATCAGCGTATAAGGCACCGTGGGATTACTTCATCGAATTTCGTCGAAAACTCACCATCGACGAACAGGAAATGAACAAGCTTTCATGGACTTGTCAGGACAAGCGACAACCTGTTCGTGTTGTCCCTGACAAATTGTTTCTCCGATCCAGGAGAAATTTCGCCAACGCGAAATCGAATCAGGGCTATCTCGGTCAAGATAGCATTTTTTCAAAGTTAAATCTTCGAAGATTGTCGCATCCCCGGCCCCTTTGACGCGTCTTCGCTGTTTACTCGAGACGAGTGTAAGGCAAAGTGAAAACGCAGGGACAAAGGATTTCGTTTATCTCGGCATCTAGCGCGTTACCGCTTTGTGCGGCATCGAATCACGGATGCAAGCGACACTTGCTCCATTCTTCCTTCGATGGCCCCCTCCTCTCTGTCCTCATCGTTGTTTCTCTTCCCCTCCCACGTGTATTACCGACTTTCGTGGCTGAATCGAGGTAGAGAGTGGGAGGTCCGAGCCCCGAGCCGATCCAAGCCCACCTAAACTGCTCCAAGCCGAGCTAAGTATAAATCATAATAAGTATAACATACTATAAAGGAAGAATTTATTAGTAAAATTTAAATTTTAGTGAATAATGATAAATTAGTACAATGAAAAACTATAACTAGGGTAACTGCGCCAGTGAATAAACGGGAACCAGTAAATGAACGCTTTACTTGGGCCAATAATTATTATTAATAAATATCAATAATAATAATTATTACCAATGATTACTAGAATGTAGTGTTCATTGACTGTTATTTTTTATATTTTTTGTTTAACGTTTAATAAAGAAAAATAATAATTTCATTTTATTTGTGTTCATTTATTTTTCACAAATGAAGTTTGTTTCTTTAATTCACATATTTTTTTTCAAATCAAATATCTTCCTGAACAATTTCTTAAATGTTCATTCCCTGGTGCAGTTACCCTAATAAAGAAACGAGTAAGCTTTTCACAGAAAAAATATTCACTAAAAATGTTTAGTGATTCGATAAAATGTTAGAGGGGTTTCAATTAAATTATTAAGGTATACATATAAGTTTTATAATAATAGCAAGGCTGGAGCCGAGTCGGCGGTCACAAAGGAGGCAAACGTGTCCCTTCCTTTGGCCACGCGATCTCGTTTATTCTTATCGGTTCATCTCGCATGTTCGAATGGCTTAATCGCGCGGTTCACCATGTAATACACGTGTACGTCTTGTTCCATGGGACCAGGACACAAGTCCCGGCTCTCTCGCTCGACTTATGACTCGCGACCACCGGGATCAGAAACGTCCTTTGTTCCGTTTCGCGGTATCGCTTGCGGCAACCGACGAACAAATCGACCGAAGAATCGGACACACGAAACTCCTCAAGGATACCTTGCCGATCTCCTTTTTCCTATTTCGCTGGAGACAGCGGTGATGCTAGGAAAAATGTCGCGTCTTATGCGGTTTGTTTTCCTGAAACACAAGTTTCTTAACGAAACGTCGATCGTTCGTAAAAACAAATCGTAAAAAAAAGTTCTTAAAAAAAGAATCGTTCTTAACGAAAATTAAGTTTCGAAAAATATTTTTGAATGTTTCGATAAGAGGGAATTCGATTGAATTTTGATTCGATAAGAGGGAATGTAGTTGTGAATTTATTCGCTCTGACTTCTGTTTGTTAATTACAATTTCTTCTAAATTGTCCGTTTTATAGGTTTCAGATTGACTAGTAGTTCAAGTAAGAGTAAGATTGAGTAAGAGAAAGATTGAGTAATCTGGTACATGATAGAACAAGCACAATATTCCTGACCTCAATTTTACTGAATTACGAGTACTTGGAGAACTGAATTCTTGCCCTTTGCGTAAACTTTTAAAAACAGTAAGAACATATAAAGAACATAGTAGTAGTAGATAGATACTTGGTCCCCTCAGGGTTTCAAAGTCCATACACCACTCTCTCCTTCTCTTTTCCAATTTCACCTATCGCCTAATTGCAATCAAATCCAGCGGGACCTTTACTGTTTTTATGGTGGGTTCCGAACCACCTTCTTTGCCAACAACACGTGGCCAGTACCCAGACAAGTCACCGCCTGAAGTATACTGCATACCCATGCGCGGTCACCCATCCAAGCCCGGCCCACGTCCAACGCTGTTTAACTTCGGTGATCACACGAGAACCGGTGTTTTCAGCGAGGCTATGGTCGTTGACATATAAAGAAAATATATTTCTTGAAATAGATTAGAGTAGTGACCATCTTACCCGGTACATGGAGAAAGTAAACGAAAAATCAAAAGATTGGAATTGACATCTTAAATAATAACTTTTAATGTTGTTTCTTTGTTTACAGGTAAGAACGTTGTAAGTAGTGTAAATAAGAGAGGGAGAGATGTGTAAAATAAAAAAAAACTTTGTTTACAGAGCAACGCAATAGAGTTGAGTTCATGTGTGAATCCTAACAGAAAAAGAACCATATAACATTATAAACATTTTCCTCGGAGAACTGAATTGTGTATTAAAGTCTCAGATTTGATCTTTTGTTACTTGCAATATAATGAAATTATACGCTTGCAGCATCAGGAATCAGATGTACAATTCAGATATCGTTAGTCAATCGGTATTCAATGTAATATGCATATGAACCGCAAAGATATAGCAGGTTTTTTAACCGACTTCGTCATTAAAACGTTTCGAGAAGCTGCGATCCGGAGAAAAAAAGAAACAAATGGAATTAATCGAAGACACGGGTGAACGTACGAGAACCTGGTCCCATAGATTAGAGAGCAAGGACACTCTGGAGTCCTCGGAGGGGTCCAGTTCCCGGGGTTCGCCACTTTCATGGTTGTCAAGTTCCCGGCCGCGTCCCGATAAAGTACCGGAAGTAATTTCACGGGGTACATCCGATAGATAAAATTTTCGTGGACACGACGACGATCCCCTCGAAAAAAAATTGTAGAGTAGGCAAAGCTGTGAGGCGAGAGAGCTGCTCTCTCGGAACTTTTCCGTCGAGAAGGATCGATCGATCGGCTCCGTCCGGTCGCTCGCTTTCTTCCTCCCCCGTCCCCCCTGTCTTCTTCGAGGTCCCCCTTTCTCTTTCCAGGAGCGGTGCTCCTGCTCTCTTTTATCTTGCACGCTTTATTCCAACTTTCCGCTACCTTTCGCGTCTCCGATAGGATGGAATCGTTTCGTTCTTTGGCCCTGATGCCCGGCAACGAGAGAACAGAGAGAGAACGAGAGACGCGAGGAGAGGGTGGGAGAAGAAAAGGAACATGGTACAGAGAGAGGGGGAGAGAGAAAACGAGGAGAAGTTGGAAGAAGCCAATCTCAGAAATGAATATGACTCCTGCAAAATTCACAGAACAATCCGCGGGCCGCTGAATGCGGCTTGTTTGTTTGTTTGCGCGCCTATTCCCGCTCTCATTTCTATGCACGCACATCGCCGGCCACCGCGTGCATCACCTATACAGTGCCCGCTTCTGGCGATCCACGGATCCCGACGCAGCCTCGCAGCTTTTCGGCGAAACCGATCCAGATCGATCACCGCGAAACTCGATTGTTCATTCAACGGCTCTGCGAACGCCCCAGGCGGATACCTAGCTGCGAGCACTCTGGCTCGACTACTCGCGGTTCCTAAAACTTGAACGAACTTTTCGGAAGTGTACCTGTAGCGTACCGTAAAGTGTACATTTTGTCACTGAATATTATTAAACCTGTGAAACTTAGTTTTCTTCCAATTCTTGTGTACACGTTTCAACCCGTTGACGTACGAAGACGTCTCAGATATGTCGTGTGTGTCTTATGGAATTGTGCACATTGAATTAATAAAATATTTGTAGGTATTTATTTAAATATACCAATGTGTTGATATATTACTAATCAGGGGTAACAAAGGGGTTAATGAAAATCCGTTGAAGACGTCACAGATATGTCGTTAGTGTCTTATGACATTGCACACATTGAACTAATAAAACATTGTTTAATAACAACAACAAATATTACCAGTAACGTGCCTATTATCATCACAGGAACACATTTGTTTGAGCTTACACGAATAAATTGTACCAATAATGTAAGGATACGTGTCCAGCTCAGAGCAAAACTATCGCGAGTTACTCTCGAGATTCAAATTTGACAGTGTTCACGGTACTGAGTGCTATTTGTGAGAAAAAGATGCACAAGCATGATGTACAAGCACCCTAATCAGGGTTAAAAAAGGGCCTAATGAAAATTCGTTCGAGTGAGAACTCGAACAATGAAATCCACGTATGTGATATATCTCTGCAAGAAAGGATCGTTATGAAGACGTTTTTCACCATGAAGAAGTGTCTCGCAGGAAGAAGTCACGCGTACGTGACAGCGGTCGTGGACGACGCTGTCGATCGTTGGTCGATCAATCATCGGGTCCCCAGGGTCTCTCACGAAGTTCCCAGTAGCAATTAAACGGCAATAGTTATTGGCTGAGCGTGTATGCGCGCAAGAAGACCGTGGAATCTTGCGAATCTTACGATCCGGCATCTGCCCTCGACTGCTGCGACTCGGCCGCGCCGGAGAAAAGTCAAGGAGAGACTCTCGGAGCCGGAGTACAATTCCAAGGAAGACCACTCGGCGCAATCTACCTCGGAAACTCCTCTCCTGGGACGGAACGAGACCGCCTTTCTTTTATCTTATTACATCGGGCATCAGCGTCGTCGATTCACGTCGTGCGATCGCTTTCCGTCCCGATCCGATCTGATCCGCGTTCGTGGAAACCGCGCTATCAGGATATGCTCGCAATAAGATCCAGGTTCACCAAATTGGACGTGTCTTCCTCGGCATTCCACTTCTTCAGCTGTTCTATGAATCACTATGGGTCTCGTCGGGACAATCTTGCGGGACGTAGAGAAGTTTCTCCAGAAACCGTGTCGATGCAATATCATCTGATTGTCGAAGTTCCGGGAATCGATCGTCACGATGCTGGACGAAGTGTGACAATTTCAATTTTATTAATAATCCTCATTCAGCTTTTGCGCGAATAGTATTGTCAATCTTGTGGGACTTAATTCCATACTATGATCCTCAGAAGTTCCGGAAAATTGATCGTCACGATGGTGGATAAAGTGTGACAGTTTAAATTTTATTAATAATTTTCATTCAGCTTTTGCGCGAATAGTATTTTTTTATGTCAGTCTTATGCAAATTGCGACAATTTACATTTTGTTAATAATTCTCATTCAGCTTTTATAGGAATAGAACTATTTTGTATCAATCTTGTGGAATTGCTGTTGCTGTGCTCGCAATTGAATGCGTCTTCCTCGGAATTCCACTCCTTCAGCTGTCCTATGAATCACTATGGGTCTCGTCGGGACAATCTTGCGGAACGTAGAGAAGTTTCTCCAGAAACTGTGTCGATGCAATATCATTTGATTGTCGAAGTTACGCGTATCGATCGTCACGAAGGTGGCAAATTCGAACGAAATTATTTAAATGTGTTGGTAATCTTCAGCGAAGTGATGCAGCTTCTGCAAGAATAGTAGGCTAATTGTCTCAGTACTTAGCCATCTTAAACCATAATATTAATACTATTTTCAAAATGTCTTACAAATTAGGTAGTGCTCATTTAAATGTATAACAATTCGTGAGAGGATATCCAATCAATGAGACTCTGGAAACGTCTTTATCAAACCCCAATGTTTCATGCTTTGCATTATTTACACACTGGTAGATGCAAAAACCGTACATTTCTGATAAAAACAGAAAGACTTTTCTAAACTCGCGTATAGCATGAATGCGTAAGAACCTCGCGTACTCTAGAGATTGCATTATCAATTCAAAAATTTCCCCGGACGAAATCATTTTCATCAGCTTCGCACGAGCGAAACCAAAATGGCGGTGGTGCGATACGGTTCGGAACGTCGCGTCGGCATTGTGAGCCGAATATTTGCAGAGTCGCATGGAGGAGGAAGAGAATCGAGATTCGATCCTCTTCGAGGAGGAGGAAGAACGGGAATCTCGATTCAGCTGGGATTGCCTCTCGAACAAGGCGACACGGCGCGTTTAGAGAGAACGGTCTCGCGGGATGGAATGCAGAAAAATGTTTCCGAAGCGTCCGCGGATATCTCGCCGGCTGAAATTGTTCCAAAACGCGTCGCACAGGATCGACGAAAAGCATCGACCTCGAGGCGGGCTCCCGTCATCCTCGAAGCGCAGATAAACGATTTTACGAGCGTTCGTGGAATTTCGATCGGCAAAGGTGACACGGCCTTTCCGCTCCCTTTTACGCGCGTCGCTTCTTAACATCGTCCATTTCGTCGGCTTCTTCGTTCCTTTTTCCCCTTCGACTCGTAACCCGAGGGAATCCGGCGGGATGCTCCTCTTCTTGCGGTCCCCCCATAGCTTTTGTATCGATGTCTCTTCTCTTGGCGATCGTGCTCTTAATTATGATATATTTTTCCTCCACAAGAATTCCCGAAGAAAGAGAAATTATTTATTAATTGTCAGAATTCGCTAGCGTTGTTTGAACTAGACGAATTTCAGTTGCACAAAGTATTTCATGTAAACTAGACTGCAGACGTTAGGGTATTTTCTATTGTTAGACGTGAGAGAGGCAATTTTGGGAATTTATATTGACGCACTGAATTGTACATAGACAGGATAACGACGAGGTTACTTTAATAAAGATTGCAGATTTTTCCAAGTACGATTCTTCACGAAACGGTTCGCTACAATCGCTGCTGAGTGAAAATGCGGTATTCCCCGGTGAATATTCAAGTGCACCAGAAACATATAAAAATCGGGTACCACTGTTGGATTCGGCGGGGTGAACGGGCCATTAATCAGCGGGAGAGCCGCGGCGAGTCCTGCGAATTCCAGCGATGCTAAAAACCTCGTCGACTCCCATTACACCTCTCCGCGCCGCGAGAGAAAAGGAAAGAAACGGCTCTCACGGTAACGCATTACACGATACGGCCTTTTACCGGGTTCGGGAGTTTCGTGTTATGAAAGTTATTCGACGTGGACCCGATAACAATTTGTTCCGATAGCTCCCGCGGCCGGAATTAAAAACCGATAAAATTCTCGGTATATCCGGCCGCGCCGTATATCACTCTCCACCGCGGAATGGCAGAGGAATATTCGTTAGGGTGGATTTAAATATCCCTCTTCCACTTGATCCTCCTGGTTCCCTCTGCCCCTCTCTAGCCCCCCGCTGGGTCCCCTCTGGCCGCCATTCCGATAATTCTCGTCATACGGGCACCCCTACCACGACAGAATAGCTTCGCTCGCGCGCGATCGAGTAATCGCTAATGGAAGGGATGAGGCGGTCGCGAAATTCACTAAGCTAATGCCTGCCTGCCTGCCGACCAGTTCTGAACCTATTTCCGATATCGGACGGCCCGGCTTATAAAGTTCACCCGCCAAAACGACGTGCTTGACTGACGCACGCTCCGACCGCTCTCGTTCGCAAGTATCCCTTATTTCTGAATGCCTACGAGACAGAAAGCCCCGATTCCTCCGGCGAGCCTCATCCAGCCGCCCCATAAGCGTTTCACCTTCGCCGTCTTCTAATAGCCCAGCGCGCTGCTGTCGGGAAAGTTTTAAACCCTTCCCTGGCTTACAGCGTCCTCCCACTTCGGTCGTTCAAAAGCTATACAATTTTTCCGAATTTCCTAAAGCCAGGCTAACGAACAATCTCGAGCCCTGCGGTTGCCGATCTATGGAAAGTATTAGACAGTTTTTGAATGGGGGCACTGATGATCAAAATGAAGTTGATTCTTGTGTCGTCAACCGGGTACCCATTTACTGCATTTCTTTCAACAATTTATTATTTATGTATTTATTTATTGCTCATTTTAATGTGGTCACTTCTTAATTTTAATGTGGACAATTCTTATTTTGCATAAAAATCTGGAATCCCTATATAAAATGGGTTTCCAACTACCTCTAAATATTGACATATTTAGGCTTGTGTTTGTATTCACAATTATCTTACAGATTGTAAACTATCACTATAAATCTCATGTTAAGTATCATCAACTGATAACTTTGTAAAACCAAATTGTAAATGGACCCAACTAAGGGTCTAAAGAGCTTCACTAAAAAAAAAAGATCTGGAATCTACTCGTGAGACAATCCTCAAGTACCTACCGCAGAGCCTATGATCAACTGGATGAACTGAGAGGAGCAAACTGCCCATTTCGCACCGCTTTGTATCCAATGAAATGCCAATGGCTCTCGAGGTCACTAGCCTTGCGAATCGTGCACACGAGTGGACGCATTTGTCAGCCGAATAACTGCCACGTGACAAATTACACCGTCTGCGATCTCCGTTTCTGCGTAATTCACACCGCGCAACACCTTGGTTGCATCTGGGTGCCGTCGGGATGATCTCGTCTACGCGAAAGCTCGATTTGCTCGCGGTATCGTCTGTTCGGTATAGCCGAGTAGAGCCACCTATGCGTGTACAGCAAGTCGCGTTCCAGGACGCGCATTAAAGCACCGGAGCTAAATCGCGTCTATTCTCGGAAGGTGGAAGTCCTCTTTCTTGTAACCGCAACGCCGAAGCGAGGAGAGAAGATCGTGCCGAGGTATCCGCGACATTTCATAAACACGAAATCAATTTTAATCCTCGGCCTGTCTGTGGCTCCCCTCGCGGCCGAATGTAGCTTATTTATAAGCACCAGCCACTTCCTGCACGGGAACGCGGCGCGAGTCCTTCTTGTCTCTTTGAGACTGTTGAGACCGCCGCTAATAGACGCGATGCGTCTCTTCGCTGAGTCCGCTCGCGATTTCCTTATCGCAATACTTGGAAAATATCCGGGTAACTAGGTGACTGTGACGTGGGAGAGAATAGGGCAATCTCTAGAAGCAGGGTCGGTATTATTATTACAAAATGACATGAAATTTTGATTTTTTTTTGGTCACGTCTTATTGTAATCTTACATCTAGAATAAAATTTGCTTGTGCTACCATTGCATTCCTAAAGGAAGAACATATATTAATTAATAGTAGTAGTATATTGTTTGTTTCCTCTTGGGGTTACAAAATATTTTACATTTTTAACTTACCCTAACTTACAACTACCTTCATCTTAACTTGACCTATAAATTTATATTTATGTACAGAGAGAGAAAGAGAAAATGTATTTACAAAAGATCTTATATGCCTAACATTATACATATATATTAATTAATATAATTACATAATAAACGTAATAATAAAGCTACATAATAAAACTTATATTGATACAGACTGGAATAAAATAGAAATTGATATTCTTTCTTAATGTTTAATAAGTTGAACTTAAATTGATACAGACTGGAATAAAATAGAAATTGATACTCTTTCTTAATATGTTTAATAAGTTGAAAATAATATAACAGTGTTTGTAAATTCTTCTAATATGTTCACTGTTTTAAATTACACCTATTCACTGTTCTGATAAATGGATAAAATCCGCTGTCTAGCAATCAGCAACTCTTGAGAAACCGTGGGCCTTTGAACTCCCATGACACTTCGAATACGGGCCCTTTGCATTCCTGAGACTCTCGGAAATCTGGTCTTCGTCGTTCCTAAGACCTTGAGGATGTATAGCTGAAAGACCTTGAAATGGTGGCCCTTTGCATTCCGAAAGGATTTGTATCTTTTGCATTCCGAACAGCTTTGGACTCGCAGCTCTCTTTCTGCTCCTAATGACTTCAGATTGCTGTTCCTGAAAACATCTTCTCTATGAGCATTTTCCTTTTATGCGCGATCATTCCGAGGATCTGGTCTGATTGCATCGGCTCCTATGCACTCGGTGACACCTGTGCCATGTTTCACGGGCTCTGTTCTCTTTCCGACAGAATCTGTGGACTCAATAGTCCACCACATGTTCTACGATCTTGATATTCTTTATCATGGGATGGATGAACCCGGTAGCTTCTGTGACATGCTGACACTAATTTGTTCTACAGTTCTGCCAATCTCCGTACCAGACTTCATGAATTCTCTCATTCTAATTAATGTATTAATTCATCGAGTATAGAATACGAGAATAGAATAACAAAACTGATGTTACTCTAAAATAATCAGTCATTCTTCATGCCACACTCTGTTACCACAACCTACCTCATTCTAATTAATGTATTAATTAATCGAGCATAGAATAAAAAATAAACCGATCTATCTCTGAAATAATCAGTCAATCTCCGTGCCAAACTCTGTTAGTTCCACAACCTAGCTCATTCTGATTAATGTATCAATTAATCGAGCACTGAATAAAAAAGAAACCGATCTTGCTGTGAAATAATCAGTCAATCTTCATATCAAACTCTATTAGTTCCATAAGCCACCTCATTCTAAATAACCTATCGATGCATAAATCAAACATCGAATACGAAAAGCGACTAGTCCTGCTCTAGAATAACCAGTTTACACCGTCACTGATCAACGCGTGATGTCGATACGGAATAATCGTATGAATTGCAGCGATCAGCGTGCAAGTCTATGCCGGTGCCCGTTCTCACAATTGGCCCAATAACTTATCCGAGCGTTCAGAGTCGGCTCAGAAACCTTCAGAAACACTCGTATCGTCAGCTTCCCCGTTTCCCGGAACAAATTCTCCCTATACACTGATTAATGGCGACGTAGCTCTCACGATGCTCCCCGGAATCCGCAGAGACTCGTGCAGACCACCGTGTATCCCCTGTATCACGGTGTCCCCTTCTAGGTCGCATACGTCTTCGTTCGCCGACCGATTGTCCCCTTACCGTGGCGAGTCGAGTTTCGTGGTTTCCGTCATTCACCTGGCGTGGTGGTAGTTGTGCCCGGTGGCCGGTGCCGGTAGAAAATTTAATTAAAGCCACGCGTGGCCGTAAATTATCGGTCCTATCGACAGAATGGATGTATACATGTATAGACGGTACATATATAAATATATATATTGTATATATACATGTATATAACGGGTGGCAGCCGGCCGAAGAAGAAACGAGCAGAGCGAACGGAACCCGGAGGAGAGAGGGCGAGAAAAAGAGGCGAAGGAAGGCGGGCACAAACGGGCGAAACACACCGGGACAGAGGAAAGTGGAGGGATATACATCCACCGTGTGTATAGTAATACATTCGGCGTGTTGCGGTCGCTGTTAGCACCGTTAAACTAGCCTTTACTGTTCCGGCTGGGCCTTTGAGCCTCGCCGACTACGTGGCCGCATACGCTGCCGAAGGCAATAAAACGCGTTCACCATAAAACGGCCTCTCGTCTCTTCTAGGCTGCCACGCACGGCCTCGACCATGCCCAGCCGCGCCGAGCCGCGTGTTCCACGTACGTATGCGTACGCCCTGACACGCATCGTCTGCGTAAGCACAACCACGTCGCACGCTCTGCACACGATGCACACCGGCCACCGATGCACATCCGGCTGCACCCGTTTCTCCCGATCTGGCTGCGCTCCGATGCCACGCGAAAACTGAATCCCCGCGCGGCGACGCGCCGCCGAATCAAGACTCCGTTCGTTGTCGGTAGATGTTGGGAGAGAATGGTCCAATCACAGTCACTTAGTTGATAATTATGATAAAATTATGAATAATAATATAATATAAACACATAATTATATAATATGAATTATATAAACTTATATATATATATATATATACGTTAAACTTTCTACGTTTCGATCCTAATATGGATCCATTTCAAGAAAGAGGGAACAACTGCGTCTGTAAATTATTAAAAGAGTTTTCAATATTAATATACTGAAAAACAAATTCAAAATAACGGTAATGAATTACCAACCTGCTTTATGAAAAAATTCAATTGTAAGATTGTCATTTTCGAGACTTATTGCCATCAACGAACGTTGATTGATCGGCATATTTTGATCCTGCGTAAGTGGACCTCTTGGATCGGCATTGCCCAAGGATCTAACGCAGAACGAAGTAAGATTGAAGGACATAATGAACTACTCCATTCGCAGTAACGAAGGAGAGTGAACGGTCAGACAGGTTCTTCGGCGTAGAAGAATCCTGGGAGCAAGGACGAGGCTCCCGAAATCCCCAGACGACGGTATCCCGGCGCCGTTTATCCTTCTTTACGAAAATCCAGTTCGGTTCAGCGGAGCGTGGCCGTGCGTGGCGTTTCTCCCCCGGTCGAAATCATAGTGTGTCGTCGCGGGCGAAACGATATCCTCCTTCGCGGAGGACTCGGGCTCTGACGGTGACCCCGAGGGCGGCGTAGACGTAGGTGTGCACGGACCATTGAGCCCTTGGCCCCAGGAAAGCATCCGGGAAACTCTGATTAGCTTCCTCGTTTTCTTATTGGAAAACTTTCATTGCGGCTACATGGCCGCGCGCCGGAACGGCCAGAAATTCCATCTCGCCACCCTACGGGGTAGGGGGGTAGGACGGGTCAATCTACCAGAAAATTTCTTTATACTTTCGCCCAATTACCCCGCTGTTTACCCTCTAAACTTGTACCCCGAAGTCGTGGCCAAACGTACGAGAAAAAATGTTCACTTCTCTGGATCCACTTATTTGCGAGACAATCGTCCGAAGTATTTTCATGTTTTTCAAATTCGGAGGAGTATTGTCGCTTAAACATCTACCGATACCGTTTATTTACAATGTGTCTTAACCCTTTGCAGCCGGAGATATTTTAACTTGAAAATTAAACATTTTTTCCAACCTAAAATAATTGAATATGTTAAATGTAAATAATATTGTTGTAAATATTTAATCGTTTCAACATCAACGTCGACAAACTAATCTAACTCGCTGCCCGTGGCGACATCCCTCGTATATTCATATACTACTACTGTCGCGTAAGAACAAGTAGTCAGTCGTCGTAGCACACTAGTAACGTTAATACCTTAGTTATATATTATACATATGTAAAACCTAATCTTAAATTTGAACCATATTATAATAAATATTGAACAATATTGTGAATATTGATGCAGCAATTTTGAAATAAGTAATTTGTCAAAATTGCTACTTTTCTTCTTTTTTTAATGACACGCGATTGCTCAATGTGCAGTTGCCTATATTATTGTGAAATAATACAACAAAAATATACGCTCCCTTCCGAAGGATCAGACAAATGACATGAAGAATTAAATAATAGAACTATATAAATTCAATCAATCGTTGCCATATCCGATCTAATATATTCATAAAAATAAGTATCAATTTGTGGGACTCGCCATAGATGCTAGAAAGTGGAAAGGAATAATTTTTCTGTGACTCTGGAACTCTGATACTGCTCGTGGACAGGCGATGGACCTAATTCGAGGACGATGATCAAGCCGCCTACGAATCCAGGATGCGACCCAAAAAACAGGAATGATTAAAGCGAAGAGTCCAGGTGACCGTGTGTAAACCGGCGTCATTTCGAGCCACACCTGACGCAGAACGGAAACAGAAAGGTTAATGTCTACGGGACTCTCACACAACCCGAGAAGACCGTACTTTCAATTTCCGTTCGCGCCGCTCAAAAATGACCTGTCGGACTAGAATCTGAAGGCTAGCGAGTCGGCCTGATAAATTAGGGGCAGATAACACATTCTTCTTCCCTTCTTTCACGCTTATTCTTGTGTATATACACGTCTGGTCCCTCGGGCCCGTTTTTTTTTCTCAAACCGGAAATCCCGCGGTGTCCGCAGCGACGGAAAATTTCAGAGCTGTTCGTGGCAACGGGAGGTGTCGCAATGACCGGTGCGACCGGAAACATTAGGCAGGTTGTACCAACCTGAAAAAGTACACCGAAAACGAAAAATACGGTGATCTAATGCGATGGTACGCTTTCAACGCGGCCACCGTCGCAGGAAGCGCGTGATCATCCATTGCTCGATATTATAATGGTTATGTCGTTAATTTCGTCAGTATTGTACGTCCGTGTTTAACCTTGCTCCTCGAATCTGTTATTTATTATTTTTGACGACGAGTCGCTCCGCGGAAACTGGAAAATAATTGCGATTCAACGAGATGATGGAAGATCGGCCACTGGACCGGTGCACGTTTAACTCGATCGTAAAAGATGCGAGAAGTGAATTCGCTTCTTAACAAAACGATGAAGAATTGCCGTGCTCAAGATCTTTTATTATTACTATGCAGAGACGTGTATTAGCCCTTCCCTGCACAGTGTATCATAAACAAATAATATGTTTTCTTACTATTGTAAATTATATTTATTTTTCTGAAAATGTTGTTTTAACTTTTTTTTCAATATTTTCCCCTTAAATGAAACGCAAGAACTGACTTTTTAAAAATTTTTGTTCCCAATTTAAAAAACCATGTAGTAAAGGGTTAAATACTAAGCTAAAATAAGGCTCATCAACTCGTATCAATTTTTCGTATCAAACGCAGTCGAACCATAAAAAAAGTTGCCAGTTTCATTGTGTGCAGAAAATTAAGTTTTAACTATAATAATTTGAAAGTTCAATAAGATCGAATTCAATGAAGTATACATATAAAATATATATGAAATAATATAATTGTTTTCTAGTATACATATAAAATGTATATTAAATAATATAATTGTTTCCTAGTATACATATAACATATATATTAAATAATATAAATGTTTTCTAGTATACATATAAAATATATATTAAATAATATATATAATTATTTTCTAGTATACATATAAAATATACATATATTAAATAATATATAATTGTTTTCTAGTATACATATAAAATATATATATTAAATAATATAATTGTTATCTGAATCAAACGGCAGAAAACAAATTCCCACAGAAGAAATTCGAGAACGGTCTTCAAATCCGATTTCCCTCGAGGTTTAACGCGCGTTTCTTGTCCAGTTTATATGAAGGACCACCAAATATTGTGCGTGAAGTTTACGATCGGGATCAAGAGAGTTTCTTTGAGACCGTCCGCGGGCTGTAAGATTTAAAATGTCGCGCGGAAGCGGTCCTCTGCTCGAATTCATAAATACTCCCCGGGAACGCGTACTTCTTTCGATTTATACGTGAGGAAGGATCAAAGCGGCGTGGCACGTACGCTGAGAATAATCATCAGCCGGCGAAAAGATGTTTTACAGCCGCGGCCGATAAATTTCGGTCGAGTTGCTGCTCCGCTCTCTCGGCCGTCCCTCCGGGGATCGAAGAGAAAAATAGACGCGAGTCTTCCTGTAAGAACGATCCATTATATCGGTGATAAATATTCATCTGTTCGTTGCTCCGCTTTCTGACAGGATCCGTGAAAAAAATTTCTGTGCCGGAAGAAGCGAGCGCAAAGGAGCATTACCATTTGAGAATCTTAAAGAATTGTACACTTCTCTGGACATAATGTATTTTCAAAAAAAATGTAAATGATTGCTTGCCTAGTATGTTGAACCGTGTACCTTAAAATGGAAGTGATTCGATAAACTTCTTTATCCAAGTACGTATTGTAATAAATATTGCAAGAAATCTAAATAAATTGATCCTTGTCATTTTTGTAAGGTCGAACATTTTAATCAATTATTCAATCAAAATTAAAGTAAGAAAACCTTTTATCTACTTCATTATCGAGAAACACATTTCTCTGGACATAATGTATTTTCAAAAAAAATTTAAATGATTGCTTGCCTAGTATGTTGAACCGTGAACCTTAAAATGAAAGTGATACGATGTGAGAGGCCCTTAATTCCGATTTTCGCGAAGAGTACATTGTCCGCGTAAGTTGATCGCGTGTTTGCAAGTACGACGATATTGAGCCTGTAAATCGGCGATTAAAAGGAACGACGCTGCAAAACGTTCCAGATCGAATATCATTTTTCACGATCGAGTGGCGGGCTGCGTATCGCCGGGGGAGAAACGGAACGGATCGGATCCCCCTAACAATTCCGCGGAGATAATTCGTGTTTGTGCGCGAGCCACGATGCACCGTGGCGCATAATAGCGCGCTGCATCAACAACGGTGTTTACGTTCTGCCGTAATACACAAACAGATGTATCCCGACGCGGAGAGCTTCGTACGCCGGATCATTTTGCACGGACGATATTTCCGCAAATTAACCCCGCGGCCCCGCGCGAATTATCCGGCCCGCGGTGCACGGCAGTCATTTCTACGACTGCTCATTAAACGGTAATGGAAAATTTAGGCTGATCCGTTTGACTTTCATGAAGTCACTTAAACCCAGCCGATCAGAAAATTATCCATTAGTCCTACGGAATTAATTGATCTGTTTGCTTTGAATACGTTCCGAACGCAATTTTCCCGGCATTAGTCGATAAGCTGTTTCACCCACAAACGTGAAACGGGAAAAGCAAACCGAAAGATGGTCCTTTTGATTTTTGAAAAATCTGGATGCTAAATCTTTGTGCAAAATAAAAGTCGTTGGTATCAATTTCTTTTACTAATTCTAATAAATCAAAAATATTATATCGATATTTTTCAACCTTGCCACTGTTCTAGATTTTATCTACTGATTTTTGTCACGAATCCATAAAAACCACATTCTAGTAGTTTTAGATAAAGAAAACGCAAAGAGGATTTTTCATAAGGAGAATTAAAAGAATTTTCAATCTAAATGATAATTGTAAAGTGTGTACCATCTAATAAATACAAACGAGACTTTGTCTGAAATGTGTTCAAAGTATTTGACATTTTAAATGTATTTACACACATCAACAAAAGCGGTCGAATTGGAACTACGTTGGATGAAACAGGTTCTCCGAGTGATCGTTTAGATAATTACAGCTATCGTTTCCCTTAATTGGTACCGCTAATTTCTGCGACAACGTTTTTAATTCTCATTACGTATATGACATACATTTTCAGAACAGCAAAAATATAGATACAAGTAATAGAGGAGCGAGTTCGATTAATTACAGAGATTATCATTCACCTTGCTCACTTTAACGACTCTGAAATACGTAATAACTCTTTATATACCCTGTGCAAGGTGTACTAAAATACGCGTGCAACATCTGACAATGTATTAAGCAAATACATGTCGTCCAAAAATTCCCGTGGTTCATTGGCCTGATTCATTGTACATAACTAGACTGCGGATTTTATGCATATAAAAACAGGTTGTACTTACGTACAATTTAAAGCAGTGAACACGTTAAGCTGCGCTCATACAAAGGTCATTTTCGAGCGTGGGTTGATGGGTCCCTTATTGTGCGTGCACGGGGAACAGTCAAAATGCGCTCGAATTTTTGATTTTGATGAGAAGCCTCTTGCCTGATTAAAGACCATCGAGATCTAAAGTCTGTTTTTGAAGTGTTCGGGTACCAGCGAGTACCGTTTTCTATAAGCAATCATGCAAAATCGAGAGCGGAGAACCTGTTCGCGAGGGCAATATTTTCGTCGGCCGGCTATAAGGTATCATCTCCGAAGGAGCATTTCGTGAATTCAAGAAACGGTTGGAAGAAGCGGCGCTGCTTTACAAAGGGAGCCGCCAAGCCAGGTCCGTTTGCCCCGCGGAGGTAATTGTCTTCTTAGCCGCGCGAGAGGGCACGTATTCCGCGTGCAAACACGCCGAAGCCGCGTACGATCGTCCCACGGAACAGAGCAAACACCCGCGGTCAGGCTTGCCAACTTTTCGTCTCCTCAGACACTTGTTCGACGGGGCCAGACACCGTTCGCGATCCTGCCCGACTCGCGAAACTCGCGAATATCGATACACTTCACCGACTTCGAGAGTCCTCGTCGTCTTGCAGATAGTCAAATGTTTGCATACTAGCGAGTAGCTACCACCTAGACACTGACATGTGTAAGTCGGACGTGTCTCGTTGGTAACGATTCGGTAAGACACTAAACTGGCAAGATCGTAAAACCAAAGCATTCCTCGAGGCTTAGCCTAGGCCTTCAGGTTCCCGTTCTACTCGAGGTTTGCGAAATCTGTCGGCTCGGTGACCTCAAAATTCATTGCGTTCTTTGCTGGACTAGTGGATCTTTAAAAATTTAATTTTAAAAAGTTGAGACATTAAAAGAATTTTAGGATAAGGTAACATTATTTTGGATTTTTTTAAGGTGGTTGAAAGGGTAAGTCAATATTCACAAGAAATGAGAATTTGTCTCTCAACCCTGTTGAATTTGGACTTGCAAATCTGGACAAATAATTCTGCCTCCCATTCCTGAAGGACGTGGTACTCCAGGTGTGAAAGGACTCTTTACACTTTACCCATCGAAAGCCTATTAACAGGATTTTCAATAATTTTGCTGTACATTGCAATCTTAAATGAAAGTATTAGATGACGTTATTAAGAGTGACTTGTTAGTTCAATTGCTGTTGCTATTGAAGGTTCCATTAAAAAGTGTTTAGCCATGTACCATAGATATTTAAAAATTCATTTCAACATAATCACCGGTCGGTGATGTATTAATCAAGATTTTCTACGAAAGGGAATACACAGCTTCATCCCCTTCGATGGTATTTATTTAACGTCGCTTTCAACCCTTTGCTAAGGTTATTTCGCGACGGGACCTACAGCTGATTCATCCCCTAAAATCGTTACTGGAATACAAAACCGATTCGACACTTTTTTGCCAAGTTCCGTAGGTTTGTGCTTTTAAAGGCGAAAGTCGTGGAAGAGGCGCGTTTTCGCATGGTGTAGTCGGCGTTTCGGCGCTTGGTATTCGCGCATGTGCCAACAGAAAGGTACACGGCGGTCGAGAGCGGCAAAAGCCCATCCACTCGAGCAAGTCAAAGGCTCTGTTCCTCCTGTTTGTCGTGTCTTCGCGGTCCTCTCTCCTTCGGCGGCTCGGTTTGCCTCGTCCCGGTTCGCACTCTTCTTTCCGCGCGCACTCTACGGCCCGCTCCGGTTCGCGCTCTCTAGCCGACCTCATCCCGCAGTCCGCGAGCTCGATCTTCTGCGGCGAGTGGGCGGCGGACGGCAATTAGCATACTGGCGTGATCAAAGCGGCGGGACACGTGCGACAAGAATTAACGACCACCAGCGGGACGACTCTTTCCTCGCAGGCCAGCGAGCGTTCGCGCGCGCGCGATAAATCGCGCTTCCGATCCCTCGTCGTCACCCGCTAGCAGACCGCCCACGCGTACACCGTATGGCTATCTACTCGGTTCTAGATGAGCACCGATCTCTTCTTTTCCTTCCTTCATCCCGCCAACAAATTCTCCATGTTGTTCGCTGTACTTGCTATAATGTATTATAGCACTGTTCTCTACTATAATGTATTTGTTATCTACCATTAGGGGGATGCATTAATTCCTGCCGTCTTTTGATTTATTTTTATTGTGATATTATAACAGGATATCAGCAACTACTCCCACCTCCGAGTGCTATTCGTTTCGATAAGAGAGGTCCATTCACAAAATTGTAAATAAATCTTCTTGTATAAAAATTTGAAGAACAACATCTTCTTCAATGTAACTGAACATCAGCAAATTCTCCATGATGTACGCTGTACTTGCGTTCTCCGCTCTACTATAATGTATTTATTATCCACCATTAGGGGGATGCATTAATTCCTGCCATCTTTTGATTTATTTTTTATTATGATATTGTAATTCCTCAATCGCTTGAACACATCGGGGTACAAGGCCGTTCGAATAATAGAAGATCAGTTTCGATAAGAGGGATAAGAACCACATCTTCTTCAATGTAATTGAACGTGGTAGCAAAAAATTTGAATGTTGTCTTAAAATTATTGGGTGTCGAGGGTTAATCCGTAAAGAAAATATATTTTTGGTGATACGCGGAGATTCGACATTTGAAACTAGTGTGAAAATGGCGATGTCCGTTTAAACTACAAAAGTTCGTACCTTATTTACAGCCCACCCAATGTTAACGTAACGGTTTTATCTGGACACAGCATGTACCTAGTCGTTCCTCGAAAATTCTCGTTGAAACGAAAAAAGCCACTTTAGGGTTGGTACATTCATCCGTATGTAACCCCTTAAACCATCCAGACCCCACTAAATAAGAATTACGCCACCGGCGTCGGCAGCCCCATAGAAATTAGCTCGAAACACTCCATAAGATCTCCGGCTGCCCCCTTGGTGGACCATAAATTCGAGATTCAGCCTTACCCCCGGCAGTCCGCCGTCGACCCCCATGAAAACCGACGGGGATATCAGGCTGGATGGTCGGAGAGGAGAGGTTTCGTGTACGGGGTCGTGGGCGAAAACAGTCGGTGTTGGTTCAGGCGTTGGTTTTGCGGCGGTTTAAGCGTCGTTCACGCGTGAAACAAGGAGTCGTCGGCAACCGTGGCGGGATCTTAACGCTCGGTTAGACAAACGTTGTCGGCGGTTGCATTAGCATATTGCGATTTGCATTTTGGTATATTATCGGAGGGTCACCCCTCCCTCTCTTCCTTCTCCGCCAACTATACCGTTGCGCTGCCCCCCTGCCCCCCAACTATACCCCCTCTAACCCGGCGGCGTGTTTTCGGAGCGTGTGCCCGAATTGCCCTAAAGCGTACAACCCGATGCGATGGGGCACGCGACGAGCAACGATACGCGTCGATCGATCGATTCGAATATCAGATTTACGTATCCATAACGTGATTAAATTTCGAGCTGCCAGTTTATGGTTAATTTATACTCGGGGGCTGCTCGATAAGGATGGGGAGGCTGCCGATAGGGGACACCCCTTGTTTCCTGTGTTTATTGTCGTAACTCGCGGTTAATTCGTACGGATACTTGCCGAACCTCGATCCTCGATCGAAATCTTCCCTTCTCTTACCCTTTCGGCTGATCCTCTTCGCTCCCTGAAATACATGGGGGAGTTCTTCAGCCCCACCATAAGATTCCTTCAAGACTTACAATACTATGACACTTTCAAAAAGACGATGATTTTTTTAACAGGATTATATGTGTCTTTTTACGAAGTTAGAATAATTAATTTTTTGCATGACCGGAGAAAAAAATGGAAAAATTCCAACTGGTAGCGTATGCAATATAAAAATGCAAGAGAGTGAATAGTTTTAAAGATATGAATGTTTGTAAGGGAGAAGAACAGCAAGTGTTTGTGTAATAATTAATTTAAAAAATATCGACTGTGGATTCTATGGATTTGGTAAACAAAATTGAGTAAATGAAATTTAAAATAGTCGGAGGATTAAACAATTCAAAGCATGACAACTTATTGTTTTTAAACTATTAAAATTATTAAAGAGAAGAGAAATTTTCTATTCGGTTTCTAGGCCTTGCTATGATTAAAGAACATTTTGCATAAAGAATATGAACAACGATTAAACTGGCTAGAGGTTCTTAATATATGAAACTGTCCAGAGAAGTTCCATTATCTCGCTGGCTGTTTCCTAGCACCAACAGAACGGTTTGTGCAAGCGGTGTGCGCGAAAAATTATATTATTCGCCGCAACATCGCAAAGCGTGGTTCTCGATTGAACGATCGAGGGGCTATCAAAAGGTTAAAGCACCGTTTTCCCGGTAAATAAATGTTTTCCTGTGTACACGTGTACCGAAGCGAGGTCGGAAGAAATCCAGTGGAAAAAATGATGGCGCAGCGAACCCGCGAGAGAACCCGGAAGCTATTGGGATGCAAACACCCCCTGACTGATCATCATACAATGTCGAATCTGGTTACTGACAACCACGCAGGCCTAGCGCCAAATTACACTTCCCAGCAGTAATATTACACTAGCAAATGGGACTTTTCGCGTGAGTAGGTGGTTACGGGAGATTCTCCGGATTACTATACAGCCGGCGAACGTGGCTCGTTTCCTCCTCGACTGGTGAAGTTGTTAGCAAAAATTCTGCTTGTTACTGTCGCCGATTACCATTCAACTTTGTAGACAATCCTAACACGTTTTGTAGCAAGCTCCTTTTATTTTATTCTTGGCAATTCGAATACAATATAAGCTAATTTTACAGATTATCTATCTAAATAAAAATTTGTACCACTTTGTAGACAACCCTAACACGTGTTGTAGCAAATTGCTTTTATTTTATTCTTGCCAATTCGAATAATAGTCCAAATAATGTTTTTAGGAAAAGAAAAATTGGAAAAGTTGCCCGGAAAAATGGAAAATTCCGGGAGAAATGAAAGTGCTTTTTTCTATGGAATTTTTGAATGATCTAATGACTTAAAGAGTAATGAAAAAGATCACAAGCAAATTTATTGAAATTTGGACAGGACAACGTCTGTCAGGGTCAGCTAGTATTCCAATAAATCTTAAATAGTAATTTTTATGTATAATAAGAATCATGTGCGTCGATTACAACAGACAGAAATTAAATAAACATATAGTTTCCTCGTTTAATGACTGCAACAAGCAAAATACAATGTAATGCGAAGAAAATGCTTTCTATTCTGAGTCATTGATGAATATTCTATCGTGAATTAATAATGTACGAGTAAAAAGGAATGATGGAATAAAGTTCCCGCGAGAATCAAATATGAAAGTGAGTCATACGTGCGTGCTATCGAATCAAGCAGGTTAATACGTCCGTCCACGACTGACTCATTCTACTTTCAAGAAACACCGACGATATCTACGTTCGCCATTGAAATCATTGTTATCTGAAAGCTCTCTTTCTCTGTGTCTTGCGTATATTTACAGATAGAATAATTCATGAAAACAATGAATGAAATTTAAATAAAAATTAAAATAATTTTAATAAAAAAATTAAATTAATTTAATAATTAATGAAAATAAAGTATGAATACATTTCTTACAGCTTCATACAACCACTAAACAGAAATGAATTGCTATGTCTTGTAATTAATAGAATTTGAATTTCGCATAAAGCTCCGCGGTCTATTAATAAATAATTTTTGTGTTCTGCAGAATAAGCAATATGAACACAGTAATCGTAAAACGAAGAGCGGCTCACGAGAGACTTCGTTCGCTGCTAATACGAGGCGAATGCTTTTAATAACTGGAAAGAAATTAACTTCAATCGCTTCGCGCTGCGCTCCAGATACTTTCAATACACTCGGAAGGGTTGGGGACAATTTCTACTGGCGAGGGAATTCTTTGCACTTTTTTAGAGTAGAAAGAATTAGAAGGCTTTTAAGAAATGAAAAAGCGCAGACGATAGGGAGATTAAGTCTTTGAAGCACCTGGGACGGCCGGGCACAATGAGGAAAATGAACCGTCTGCCTTCTACGAGGAACTTCGGCCGCGTAATAGTATCGCTGGACCGTGAATTATTTTCCACAGTGGTCCTTTCGAACATGATAAATCGGGAAAACCGCTGCTCCAGATTTTGACTCCGTTTTCATTGTTCCGCGTCGTGTAAATGATTTACTGTATCGATCTGGCTGTCCCAAAAATGTCGTCCAATCATTTGAAGTTGCATTATCATTAGCAAAAATGTTCGTTTTTTTTAACCATCATCCATCTCACGAACTGAATCTGTCCCTCGGTGACAAATTGACACAGTGACACAAAATGAAAAAAATTTCAATGTTTTTTTTAGTCAAATTCATGAGTGTTCCGCATTAAAAAAATAAAAATCAACCAAAATTTTTGGAAAATTTACCTACAAACAACGGAACAGTATAACTTATTTCGGGGAAAACCGGTTAAGAAGTTATTAACGAAAAACACGGACCAATCAGAGCACGTCCAAGAGTGATTGTGGGTAGAGTCCGGCTCGATGGTAGATGCCGCTGAACGTAGCGTTGGCGTGGTGCCGTGGTGAAGTAGTGAACAAGAGAAGGAGCAGAAATTGATTCAATTAAAGCTCACGTGATGCGGTTAGTGTTTATCACAGACACGAGTGAGCTTTTCAACTTCAATTTATTGATAAAATTGTATAATGTAATAGAACTTCTTATTTGATTCTTGCAGAAAAATTTTCATTTTTCCCTTTCTTCTGTGTCAACTTTGTTCTTCGCTTTACAGCATCATTTTCTCGGTTAGTCGAAACGACAACCATATTATTCACTTCATTGTTGTCATTATTACCCTTCCGAGCCTATGCAAGAGCGCCGTTAAAACCGGAGCCATTATTCGCGCCTCCGGCGCCACAGGCAGCACGGCACCGTTCAAACAAATACAATATCGAGACTGGCAAGTATTTCTAATTGTTTTAGTCGGTTTGCACTTTTGCACATCGTTCCCAGTGGAGTATCGTGTTACACGCGGCACGGCGTCGTGCGCGCCTGGATATATTTAATTTAACCGGATCGGGCCGGATCGGGCCACCGACGATTCGTCGCAGACGAATACTTCGCTAATTACATTATCCCATGGTTTATTGTTCCGCCGTTGCCAGTGAAAATAAATCCGCGCACGCTTTTTAATGGCCGATCGCGAAAGAGGCGAACGACTGCCGCGCGTGGGCGTGCAGATTCGCAGGGGTGGTTGATCGACTTTTGTGCAAGGAAATTTGTTTTTATCTACGGAAAATTCGATATGGAACACTATCAATTTATAAATTGTCTTATTTATATACATTTTTTATACAACATATATATGTATATAATGTATGTAATGTATAATATATATAAACTTTATATACAACTTATAAATTAGAGATTATTACAATGATCTCTAATCGAATTACGAGGTCATGCGCATTGAGCGTGTGTTATCAGTTGTTTAAAACATTTCCCGATTGCCGCGAGCGTCGAGTCGATTTTATCCGTGTTGTCGTAAGCCGGTCGACGCGTATTCATTATAGTTCGTCGAGAGGCTGACGCGGCCGCTATAGCAATCACGCGAAAACACGGCGCAGTGGTTGTTGGTTCAGGCCGTGGATCGCGGCGGGTTAAGCGCCGTTCACGCGTGAAACAAGGAGTCACCGAATCAACAAGGGATCACGCTCGGTGATTTTTGCTGAGCCGGCCGCGATACGCTTAGCGGCCTCCGCGGTCAATAACGCGGTCTTCTGGCCGCCTGCTGCGATATTGAGTCGAATCGATCATCGATATACGAGGTAAATGACCCCCATTACCGGACACATGTTCACTGACGGTGTCGCTCTTTCGTCTTAGGGGGATTTCCTGATTTAACAGCGGAAAAAGTCGATTGCTTTCTCCCCTATTTTCAGCCCTCTCACTCCCTACGATATCCTTGTCAAATGATTCATGACGAAAATCAGGATTACCCCTTTAGCCACGGTGTCTCTACACTATACCGTTTCTGACTGTTTCAAAATTAATTACTCAAGCTCAGATTGACATAATTAGACTGCGGATCTTTATGCATTCATGAGGAAGTTAGTTGCGTGAAATATAAAACAGTGAAAAATTAGAAAAATTGAATAATATTGTAATGTTAGAAATGAAATCAAGCCATTAATTTTATTCCTGCTGTATAAATGCAAAAGATTTTTATTTTGCATAAAGTTCCGCAGTATAATATTATATTCTTTCGAATATTATATTCTTAATATTATATAATATTATAAAGAATATTGAATATTAGTTAATATTAACTATTAAGAATATAATATTCTTTCGCATACTATCGTTTGCTTTGTAGAACTTCAACATGGTCGTAGAAAATAAACAATCTGAATCACCGAAAGATTATGATAACACATTTCTTTCGTGCGAAATGACATTTTTGAAGATTCTTTAACGATAAATTTGTCTCCGTTCTTGCAGACAAACTGAGCGCAACAGGAAACATTGAAATGCCGAAGCATGTCATTTGTGTAAACATTTATACGTCGTAGATTTTACGCTTCCCCGAGGGTACAAATGCATAGAATGTGCAACGAGACAGAACTTCGGCGAAGAGTAATAACGGTTTTACTTCACTTTTAATTGAACTCGCCCCTTAAGCAGTGTCGTAAACGTTTCCTTGACTGTGGCTTCTGTAAGACGATTTGCATAATTGCCCACGGTTTACTCACGAACGACATTGCACATTGAAGTATTGCGTGAGCACGTCCGAAATCGGTGTAACTGGCATGCAGTTTGTCGTGTCGCTGATTGAGACCGTCACAGAACTGCATTAACAGTTCCTTTGCTGGTCGAGTTACACTAGTGTGCAAAAGAAAACAGCACCCAGTATAATTATCAGATATAAAGACAAATAATATCTTTATGTAGAGTATTATTTTTCTTCTTTTTTATATCGTCATGTAGATAAAGATTGATTTATACAGTAATTTCTCGTCCATTTTTGCTGCAGACTTTAAACTAATAAACTTTGCTTCATTTATCACGTCACATTTTAGATAAATACGTCTCGTAATATAGATAAAGAGGTACCAATGATTTTATACTATGTAAAAATAATAAATGGGTGAATTTTCACCCTGAGTTAAATATGTTGGAAGAAAAGTTTGATTTTCGAGTTAAAATAGTTCCGTGTCCAAAGGGTTAATAGCAACATCCATTTCCATTGTGAAATTCATCTAATAGATAATATTAATATTTATTTATAATAATTTTTATCTCATTATAATAATCATTTCATTTATAATAATTTTTATTTCATTTATAATATTTAAGATTGCGATGTAAAATAAAATTTCTAAGCTTTCTTTTCGTACAACACAATTATTAAAAATCCTATTAACAGGCCTCCGATAGGTGAAGTATTAAGAAAGTTTCCTTGAAATGGAGAACAGGGTCGCTAATTCGCCAAACTTCCTAGTAACACGTAAGGGTTGTGTCTCTGGACGTGCAGCGCTGCGAGGTAACGGAAAGATAAAAATTTCGATTTTTTTCAAACCATCAGCCTGGTTTCTCCCCTTAATCTTGTACGAGCTGCTGTTGCGCGTGTTCAGTCTGAAATCTTTAATCTCGTTAGCGCTAATTCCTCGGACTATCTTGTTAGATTCTCTGGGCGCAAGCCATCAAGCTGGCCTTTTTTCGCGTAAGGAAATTAGCGAGCCCGGTTCGGCCGACGGGGCTTGTCGGCTGCGGGGGTGGATATGAAAGGGTGGCGACCGCGTGATCTACGCGTTTCTGCCGGTCGAGCCACGTTGAAATCACTGGCCGAATTCCGCGTTCCCCTCATCCCCCGCGCTTCTCCTCCCACGGTTCTCGATCGGGAAACCATGAAACGACATTTTCCGAGAACCACCGAAGAGACCGAGGAAAACAAACGCGGCCGATAAGACGGTCATATCCATCCACGAGGGAAAGATAAGTTTTATGACATCCCCATTACATCCCGGAACCCTTTCGTGCAATCTGTGGACGCGAGACAACGAGACCACAAGGCCCACTTCTATTGATAATTTTTATTGTCCTCGAATGATTTATGTGCGGACCATTAGGCCCACGTCACCCATGATTGAATTCCTTCCTCGTATCTCCTTCGGCTCTTGAAGAGTCGAAACTAGTCTGCGTTAGTTACTGACGAAGCTGACCCGGATTCTTGTTAAGGGAGAAATTTCTTCGTCGTTTTCATAAACGTCTTAAAGTGAACCAAATCTTGTTAGAATTAATTCTCTCGCTAGGTGCAAAATGTTGGACTGTGCATTATATGCTCATGACAAAAAATTAGTAGCTTTAATTTAATACTAAACCACCACCGGTCAAACTGAGCGGTTCCAGATTTTTTATTTTACAATTGTTGAAATAGTAAAAATAATTTTTTAAGGAATGATTATACAGACATCTGTAGTAGGGCACGTATTACAATAGGGGTTGCACAAAGTCTAAATCAAATCAATCAAAAAAATAAAATCAATCTCGTAATTCTTATGGCTCGGTAGGTTTAGTATTAAACCAGCAAACAGGTTGGAGGAGAAAATTGAAGATTATCGACACATCGTTTTTAGTGAAATTATTAAGGAAAGACGTTAAAAAATTTGTAAGAAATTAGAAACAAGAAAAAGAAACTGACAAAGCAAGAAAATAGCGGAGCGCGGTGAAATTCGTCGATTTCGCGTGTCGGATCGAGGATAGCGTATCCGAAGACAAGGCCGAGAGGTAGAAAAATGGGGTGGGAGGGGGACGGGGTAAAAAGGTAAAGGGTTAGGTAGAGCGGGGCAAGTGGATGGCAACGAAGCCGAGAGGTACGGGTATTCTCGTAAACGCGGAGACCAGTGGTACTCTATTTGATATCCCAGGGGCACGGGGGTTCGTGGAGGGGTGCGTTACGGCGTGAGGGGGTGCACGAGGGGCAGGGGATGATGCGGTGCCCGCACTTTTAGACTCGTTGCTGGTAAGCATAGACGCGTACGCGCGCGCATCAAGAGCGAAAGGGAAACAATGATGGTCTCGTGGGAGGAGCCGGTGCATCCCCTAATTAAGATTGGCCTTGTTTTAAGCAGCCCGCTGAATGATTCGCCTCGATCCCTCGAGGAGACCCGATAGATCGGTCGCGTTACGATCGACGTGCTACGTGATCCAATCTTCCGGTTCCCTTTTGTACCGAACCCCTGCTCCACCCCCTCGGCCCCCATAATCCCCTGTACCCTCTGCTACAATCGCGTTCGCCGCTACCCTCTGCGGCTTTGTTGCGCAATTTTTCTGGGACGTTAAATTCTTGAAAAAAGGAGGAAGGAGCACCTTTCGTTTGAATGGCAGACTGAACGGATCCGCCGCCGATCGGTTACGCAATCCGCGCTGCCAGAACGTTGTCTGTATCGGTCTCGACGAGAGCCGAGATTCGGAGCGGGCCCGCGCGTGTCATCGCGAGGAAAACGGAGCCTGCACGGGGCAGGGAAACCGGATAATGTCTCCGGGCGAGGAAACAACGGGCTGATATCGATTATCGTGCAACTTACGACTCGTTAGGCTCGATGGCTCGCCGCTTCGCTGCGGGAGCCACTCGCGTTTGGGGTGCGCGATCATACCACTGCGGATTTTCATACAATCTACAGTTTTTTTTCGAAACGAACCTTCTACAGACGATCCCTGATACACTGAAGATTTTAAAAAATTCTCAACACAATGTAATTCCCCCCTAAGGAGTTACGTGAAGCATTAATCTTTGTACATATTGTACAAATTGATTGTTTTACATCTTTTTTACATATTGTACAAATTGATTATTTTACATTCTTTGTACATATTGTACAAATTGATCGTTTTACTAAAGAATGTATATATAGTACAAAAGGGTACGACGAAAATGTCTGATAAATATCCACCACTTCATGATTATTTATTATTTTACTTATGTGAATTAACTTTAACAGATACAAACGTATAAGTAATAGAAAATATTTAAATTAAATTCTGACAATGGAATGACAAGACCGATGACGATGGAATGGAAATTTAGTATTATTTTTACCTTCTGGCAATGCTTAGAGTAGTAAAAACGTGTTTCTGTTTAATACTCGTAGAAACGGCTCTGGAAAAATCGAGGAGGCGTGACGGTAAACATTTTCTCACGCGATTTAACAACCCGACGCTATTTGGGAAACGATAAGAGGGTTTTTGAAAGAACGCAGATCGAAATTGTCGTTCGTCGAAGAAGACCAAGCACGAGCGGCGGGTTAACGGTGCTCGTAAAACCGCCCGCTATTTATCCACGTTTCTTCCGAAGGTCGGCATTCGTAAACGAACTTGCAGACGCTTCCGGACGAGCCTTCGCCAGACAACCTGACGACCGATCGCTCTTTCGTCGCGTATCGTCTACGTTTACGGTTGCACACGATGGCGGACGTTGTCTGATCCTCTTCATCGGCTGTCGTCGTTGCCATTGCTCTTCGTCAGTGAAACCGAGCGATGAGTGAAATCGGTACGGTGAACTCCGTGAAACGTCTCAAATACAAGAACTAACTCTCAGTCTGGTTAACAAACATTTAAAACGGCTAAATCTGCGAAAATGTCAGGATAGCAATCGCGAACAAAAGAAAGACCATAAATTAATATGTCTATGATACTTATAAGAATGTGGATGTGAAAATCAGTCTCAATCTAATCCTCATCTAATCCTAACACTATAAACCTCCAAAATATTAAGATATATTTAAAGATCGCCTCTACAAATCTGTAAAAGTTAAGATGTTAACTAAAATATTTAATCCTGATCTATCCCAGGAAAGATTGAAGATGTCAAAAATTAGCAATTTGGTTTCAGCTTCCATCTCAGGTTAATCGAAGTTAAAGAAAGCCCTAAAACATAAAATGTCTATGATACTCATAAGAATGTTAATGTGAAAATCAGTCTCAATCTAATCCTCGTCTACTCCTAACACTATAAAGCTTCAAAGTGTGTGTGTGTGTGTGTGTGTGTGTGTGTATTATGCCATATTTAAAGATCGCTTCTGAAAAGACACTTGATGCCCATTCTAGATTATACAAAGATGCGAGGAGGTGAAATCAGTCAAATCTAATCCAGATTATGTAAATCCAAAATCTCAAGAATCCTGGAATCCGTTTCTGAGCGTATCTTCTTATCAGCCTACCTCCAGTTACCCGGTCACAAAAACGGTCGGCACTGCTAGCGACGATTGTTGCTCGGTGTGGACTCAGCCTCGGATAGACACCGGTGTTCTTTGACGCAGCAGCTCGAGTGATATCCTATTACAGTTTTTCCGAGACCGGGATCGAAGAACGAGGTTGTTGTTCCTGATGGTTGAATGGTGGTCGTCGAATGAAGTGGCCTGAGTGCTCCGAAGAAAATTGTTCTACTCCGTGAGCTGTGTCGGCTTAATTGTGCACATTACATTTCAATTTCGTATCTTCTTCCGACAAAGAAATCTAGATGCACAGTATCGAGACTGTTGGTTAATCGTATCACATTCTTCTGTGGACGATAGCAAAAGCAAACTGCAATGCGACTGCCGTTGAAGTCAGTGACACCTATAAGCTCCAATATGGTCGCCATATTTCTATGATGCAGCTTTCACTGTTGCAACTGGCGCAACTTATATATGAATTACTAAATTTGTACAAATTCATCAAGTAAATGTCTAATGTTGGAAATAAAGAATAATTACTGTGAGGTTCTGTCGAATTTTAATACGGTTAAATCTTTATATTAATTTTTGTCAACTAAAATTTGTTGTAGATGATAGAGTTGCAACAAATAACGCAGAATTTTTTCAGACTTTAAAAACCTGAGTGCAACAGGAACTCAATCCTGCGACTTAAAGACGAGGGATCGAAGAAAGGCTTTTCTTACATTCTTTGAACTGAACCGGAGAACGTAGCTGTCTAGACAGAGTGCCTCGATCAGTGAAATTGATCTGTAACTGTTATTCCGGGGCACACGAAACGGCAATCTGGTGTGGTCCCTGTTGCGCGGGTATAACGAGCGTGGCATCGTCACCGGCGGTGAATTAATTAGCCGGAAGGAACAGCGGATAAACGTGGCAGAGACGTGTTCCTTCCTTCTCGGTCGAAATTGGCGAACAGAGCCCACGAAACAGCGTCGCGTTCCGCGCAATCTATCCCCCGAAGGCACCCTCTCGTCGAAGTCACCGATGAAAGAGAGAGAGGGAGTGAGAGGGGGTGGGTTCGGGTGGAAGGGAACAACGGCCGAGGTATCGAGGAATGGCCGAGCAAAGTACAAGGGGTGGTTGTTGGTTCGGTAATCGATACTAATTAGAACGAGGCGAAGTTTCGGTCGGTGGCAGCCCACGCCTCGACTCTCTCGTAACGCACCCACACAGAGCAAGCCTAACCCCCGACTAACAACCGACAGTGTGCACACGCACGGGTCCCGGTATTGTGCCCTGGGTAGCGTGTTGGAACGTTGAACCGGTATATCTGCCTACTTACCGGGTTAATACTACGATGCACGACGTATTGTGGGCTTTCGGGGATTTATCCCCTATTATAATGTCGGCGGTGAGTGTTCTCGACGTAAATGGGCCCTATCGCTGTCACGTGGACAAAGCGGCGGGCCGACGTGGTTATGACGGCAACGCGATACCTCGTCGAATAATAATAATAAAAATCATAATAATCATAATCGTCGCCGCGCCGGTACCACGCCGGTACAGGCTGAGATCGGCGATGATAAAGGCGCAGGAAGGCAGGAGGCTGGCAGCAGGCTGCCAGGCGGACCGTGCACACGCTTCGTCTCTCCTTCTTTCTCGATTTCTCTCTTCTTCTCTTTCTCTCTCTCTCTCCTCGGCTTTTTCCACTTCTCTTTTCCTCCCCTTTTTGAATGGAGCCCAGCCCTCCCGCGGCCCCGGATACATCATCGGATCTGAATATGGATTTCTTTCTTTCCGACCGGCGCTTTGTCAAATTATTATTCCCCTCGTTGCCTCCCAACCCTACCCTGTTCCTTCGTCGTCCCTCTCTTTTCTTCCTTCTCTGTCTCTAGCTCGTTCTTTTTCTATTTCGCTCCTCTTCCGTCTCTCTTTCTCGTTGTCTTTCTCGACCCGTATGCTCCGTCTCTTCGTCTCTCTTTCGTTCTGTCTTTCCGTCTCGTTTCATCTTGCCAAGCCACCGACACCGGTCCGCCTTATTCCCTAACCGTCTCGACTTACCCATACCACCGCGGCCTCGCCACCCCACGCACAAGTGCACTCGAGTGTCGCATCCTTTTCTTGCATCCCCTTATCTATCGCGACGTCGACTTCCTGCCCCGGACGCGCGGGACCATCCCCTCATTTGTCGAACCTTCGATTCCGGTCGTGTCGGGGGCGATCTCCGCTCTTGTTGCGCCACGGATGGATTGTCCGCCCGACGATCAGCCGAATTAATTATGGTAATACTGTAATGCCTGCTTAACAAGCCCCTCGTTACTTTCACGGCTTCGGGAAACGGGCTTTTTCTTGCGCTTTCTTCTCCTGGACGGTCTTTCGACTATGCTCGTTATTCTTTGACTAATTGTTTGTCACTAATGCTCACTTTATTAGCCTCTACGATTTCTTTCTTGTACGTTCCTTCCGGTTTGTTCGTATAGAGTATTTATTAATTTGCTTGCCAACGTAATACTTAACAAATCAAATGAGAAACATGTTTTTATTGAACATTCACGTTTGACTAATTGTTTATCATTAATGCTCACTTTATTAGCTTCTACGATTTCTTTCTTGTACATTCCTTCCGGTTTCTTCTTATAGATTATTTGTTAATTTGCTTGCCAACGTAATAATTAACAAATTAAATGAGAAACATCTTTTTATTCTACATTTACGTTAAGATTATACCAACACCCAACGTCAGTCACATAAGTGGAGTCCTGCCTTGAACCACACGAGCCTACCCGGATCAATTTCGAACGAACCTTCCAACTTCATTAACACCTATCATGTCACCACCTCTTTCTTCACATATCACCTAAAATGTTCTTAACCGACTCTTAAAACAACCTATCGCCAACCTTCATCTTCCATTTATCTAAAACCAAGCTACCCAGATCAAACTGAAACCGTCGAGGATCTGAACGAATTCATTAGCACCTGTCACATCACCACCTCGTCTTTCACATTTTATCTGAAATGTGCTTTACCTACCGGAAGACTATTAATAAGATTTTTAATAACTGTGCTGTACCAGAGGAAAGCATAGAAATTTCCTTTTACATTACAATCTTAAATGAAATTGTCAGATAACGTTATGGTAATGTGTTAACTGAAACTTGTGGAAAAACCACATATGGTAGGATATGGTAGGATATGTACCAGGATATGGTAGGACAAGTGGTTGATTAAAGCCTGTGAAAAGAGTACCTCTAAAATCATGCAAAAATCCTCGCCGCCCGAGTGAACCTAGAAGCGTCGAAAATCCCAAGGACTTCCGAATTGATCAACAATAATCAACTAGCCTTGCCCTCTGTAACAGTTCATCTAATCCTCAACTCGAAGAGCGAATCGAAACCGTGGCCGCTCATTCATCAGAAGCCAGGCAGCCCGTATCAAATACGATGGATCTGAATGAATCTTCCGAATTCATTAACACGTATCGTTTCGCCGGGAACGTTTACGGCGGCTGCTCTTCTTTCATCGTCCCAGACCCGAACTGTCCTTGACCGCGTTAACCGGTGGACCTTGTCGGCAAGCTTTTTCCCCCAAGGGGTAAAAAGTTGTGCGGCGGTGTTCGCGCGTCGCTGGTAACCGCGTATTGATTGCAATATTGCGCGACTATCAGCACACGTTTAGGGGTAGCGAAGCCGGTGTTTGACCAATGGCTGATCCGGACGGTAAACACCGGTGTTGAGAATGATTGTTGATGGCTGGAACGTAGACGTTTCGACGCTGTTCGATTCGCCGCTAATCCTCCAGGAGGTCGGCCCGTTTTCGGGTCCACGACGGATTCGAACCGTGGATTCGAGTACACAAGATAACGCCGGGTACCCGGTACCGGAGGATCGTTGTCGGGGGTACGCCAATAAAACCGTGTTCTCTCTCTCCCTCCCTCTCGGAAGTGAGAGCTCTGTAAACCGTGGTCAAACAAACTCGAAATAGCTGGTCGAAGTCGGGCCTGGCCGCTTGTAGCTCTGAGCACAGAGTATTCTACAACAGCAAACAAATAATAAACGCTCCTACGCCGTTGCCCTGATAGCCGGTCGGCCTCGTTAGATGACTCATGTGATTTCCTCGCGGGACAGGACCCGATACTCGGAAACCATTCGCGAGCCGAGCCGAGCCAAGCCGCTCCTTGCGGGGACGGTTTAGAGGCCGTATACACCTACCAACCGGGAACTCGATAACCTCTCTTCAGAGATCTCTGACGATTCGATCGATCCACGGCGAGACGATCTCGTTCGATTATACCGAGTAGGACGCCACATTTTTCCACCTAGATTTACGTCATTATTATTACGCATAGCAAACAATGTTTCAGATGAAGTTGAATGGTTTTGAGAGGGGCACATTCTGATGGTACATTTTTTTAGGTGGACGTGTAAAGGACATATGAATGTCATTAATGTTTTCATAAATGGAATCATATATTTTTTATTGCATCAGCTGATGCTCCTTCATATTCTTTACAAAAAAGTATTAATCTATTTGTGTAAAAAAATTATTAGTTTAAGAGATATTTTAATTATAATTTGTAGTGCTCTCCTACTTCATAATCACATTGAATTCATATTATTGACCAGAGAGTCGAGATTTCCTAACAAATTATAATTAAAATATCTCTTAAACTAATGATTTTTTTTTACACAAATAGGTTAATACTTTTTTTCTGTCAAAATGATAAATTGATTCTCCTTTGATTAAATGCGGTTTGGTTATTTCAAACGGGCAGTATAAACTAGTCATTTTAAGTACCCAATAATTCCGCTGTTAAATTTTTATGTATAAAATCTGCAATCTGCATACAACAATGCTGCAAATTTTGATGTTCGATACGTGGTAATATAAATAAATCGTCGTGCCGTTTTTGACGCTTTCAATGATTGATGATTCAGTTTCGAGGAGTCCTTGGAGCATTGCATTAAAAAGCTTCTGCCCCAATTGACGCTTTTGATTCATCGATATCAAACGCCATTGGTTGACCTGACCTTGTTTTATCGTACAGGTGAAAAATTCAGTTTCTATATTCAGAAGAATGCCTTGGACAGTCTCTCTTGACTTTTTAAATAGAAAATATCGTTTAAAATTGTTTGAATGGATATTTTAGATACAGGAGGGGGTACGTTTTATTAATTCTGTCATTAATCGATGTGTTAGAAGATTCGAAGAACGTGTGTGATGATAAAAAATATTTCTTATAATTATATCTTATAAATAAAGTCTTGTTTAATCCTTCACTGCATGATTTTTTTAATTCGAATGCAAAAATTGAATGGTCAGTTTTTGTGTTTTATTCAAGGGGAAAATTCAAAACATTTTCAGAAAAATGAACATAGTAAGAAAACATATTTCTAGTTTACTTTATACCAGATTTGTTAACTATATCAAATATGATACACAATTATACAATTCCCGTTTCCGTCGATTTCAAAGACTTTCAAATAATTATTGAAGTAAATGTTTTGGAACACAGAGGCAAATATGTATTGAATGTATTCGAAATTTGTTGAGTTTCCGAGACAAGATTATGGAGCACCGTGTCGTCCATGTAAACTAATGGCCGACGATCGTTCCAAACGGTGCCCACGGGGTTGCAATCATCGTTTTCGAGACAGCCAAGGCCACACCCTTGATTCTCATTAAGATTTACCGCCTAAACGAGCGCTACCTATGTCCGGGCGGGACGGGGCTACCATCCGGACCCCTCATCGAAAATAATATAAAATGATGCGGCCACTTTTTAGAACGACGACGCCGATTAGGCACGACCGGCCAAGCAACGGTGCGCGCCACTCGACTCCTTTAGAATCTCCTCTTACAGCTGATTCTTCTGAAATCCTGACGGCTCTCCTTCCCAAAGAAAGAAAACGTAACTCGCTTTTACCATATTATTCTTTAAATTCAAACTTACTATTAGACTGCGTATCTTTATGCAAAATAAAAATTGTCCCCATTGATTCCAAAAAATACAAATCAAATTGAATGTGATTTCTTCCCTAAATGATTTTAATAAAGGAGAAATTATATATCAACATCTTCCATTTTTTAAATATTTGAACAATTTTGAATTTCATCTATTCAATTTTACTGTAAATGAATAAAGATCCGAAGTCTATTTATTACAATTCTTTAGATACATCTTCATTTCAAAATGTTCCATTTGCCATTCTTTATCTACACTGTGTTTTAGATACATTATTCATCGTTCTTTCACGTTCATAAACATTCCTCACTCGATTTATTGCCTTGTGATTCATTTCATGGCCGGGCACGTAGAGCTATCTTGCTGTTGGGTGTACTTCTACCGCAAAAGCGTAATATTCGCAAGAATAGTGTAATATTTTCCTTTATACTTTGAATAAATTAATTTCATTTTAACAACAGCACTAAAACTAATTAAATTTACAAGAGTTTCACAAATCCAGTGAACCTATAAGATAATACAAATTAAATAAATAAATATAAATTCAAAAGACTGATTACATAAATACAAATTAAATAAATAAATTTAAATTTAAAAAAGACTGTCTATGTAAATTCAAATAGATATCAGTAAATACAAATTAAGAAGACTGCATATTTTGGTTACAAAACTGCAATAATTTTGGTTACAACAAACCAGTAAAACTAATTTAATCATTTTGGTTACGACAAACTTCTATAATTTTACTTTTTTTTTAATTTTAATTTTTATGATTGAAAGAAGTCTCAACGTTAAACGAACACGGAAAACGTAAATCTGTCTCGCGTTATGCGCACAAAATATTCGACAGTCGCAAAAGGATACTGAATGCAAAGAATCGCCGTGATTCACGTTTTACAATGAAATATTTCGAGAACGATACAGAGCCAGCCCTATGGAGGAGCACGTAAGGCTACCGAGGATCACGGCAGGAGGAACTTTCGGCGTGACGAACCACCTATAATTAGAGCAGGTATTCGAGTGAAAATTATAGAGGGGAAAAGGACGAAGGGCAAGCTAGGGTAAGCGATGGCGGTGGGGAAGAAACCGGGTGAGGATTCTGGAGGGGAAGCCGTAGCCGCGAACTGGTATCGTGGACTAGCGACAAGGGAAAAGCCAAGGAAGCGAGTTTAAAGGGTCTTCTTTCCTCAAAGGGTTGTTCGACGTCGAAATTTTTCACATTTCTCGAGAATATGGAACACGTTCTCTTATTGTTATTCTCACAACCATTGCACAATATATATCATATTCTGTCAACGAATGACTAGTTCTTCTATCATTGTTGATTTACTATCACTAGAGAACGGATTAGATGCATTTATAACAACAATGAATAAGTATAATGTATACATACAGTAAAAATATTAGAAGAATATAAAAATACTGTTCCATTATTTTCAACCGATTAAACATTAACACATTACCAACCAGTGATTATTGGATAATTTTTAAAAATCTGTGGTTCATGGTTAAACATTTTTTAACACTAAACCTACCAAGCACTAAAAGCGATTGGAATGTTTTAGCTTGCAAAAATGACAAGGACCTATTCATTTAGATCCTGCGCAATTTGTATTATACTATGTACTTGGATAAATAAATTCCAATTAATGAAATTTCAGTAAAATGAAAAATATAAAACCGGTTATTTGACAGTGGTAGGCTCAATTTTAATGGAACTTTTAACAGTGACAGTAATTTTCATTGTGAAGTAACAAGTCGCCCTCAATAACGTCACCTAACACTTTCATTTAAGATTGTAATGTAAAAGAAAATGTCTATGGTTTCTTTCAGTACAGCACAATTATTGAAAATCCTATTAATAAGCTTTCAGTAGGTAAAATTGTATAGAAAATTTTTTATTTTGTATAAAAATCCACTGTCTAATCACATCGACTGATGTTGCAATAAAGAGTATTTAAAGGTAAAGTTGGATACGTAAATAGAGACAAAAGATAGGACTTTTTAAAAATGATTAAAATGATTAATCAAAGACGTACACAGCAGTATATCCTCTCTATCTCCTAATCGATGTAGATAGTTCTTTATTTTGTCTAGATTCTAGATATGAACCTTCCATTACGAGTACCATGAAGTGGAAACCCAGCTTAAGCTTGGCGATCGAGCGCAAATATTTCCACGCAACAATTGTCGATACGCTGTAGGAGGAGGGAGAGAGAGAGTATAGGTTTTGCCAGCAGGTGCTTATTACGCGGCTGGCATTAAATAAATTCGATAATTGTGCCGGCAGTTGCCTTTCTATCGGAGCTATCGGCCACCCGTGAACGGATCGAACATCCCGGTGAATTGAATTTGACACGCTTTCTCTGTGTAGACCGGGGGGAACTTTCTCCCGTTCGTATGAACTATTGGTACTTAAACATTGTCCCTTGTCCCTTCGAGGTTTTACACGAATTCCATTGAATCGCGTATTGACCTTCGGCTGGCAAAGCGAACAGTGTACTTGTTAAGGGAACTGGCCGGTTGCGGTCAACGCGAGTTGTTTCGTAACAGCCGTATCACGGCTAAAAAGAACCACTGAAATTAAACAGTATTCTTTCCCCCGTTGTATTGTTACGCTCGGGCTCTGACGGAACAATGGAGCTGTAAATACTGCGAGGAAAGTGAGGATATCATTTCGACGGGGCTATTTTTGTTTTAGACAACCTATCCCTTAATAAGCATCCGTGTACACAGATAAATGGCCTGGAAATTATCGTCTGGAGGTCGGAAACCTTTCTCTGTTATTCGCAGGCCTTGTGCGCTCTTACCACTCCTCACCTATCCTCTAACCTAACTCATTCACTGTCTTCGGTGTCTCTTCTACTAGCATGAAAAGATCATGCTCGATTTAAGAAAGAAAAATTGTTTGCATTGATTGCAACACATGCCAGCCAAATATAAATTTCTGACCATTTTTTGCAATAAATGCATAGTGTAATTATTACACTGCGGTTCTTTATGCAAAATGAAAATTGTTTGCATTAATTGCAGAACACAGAAATCAGATAATTTAATTTACTGTCTTGTCGCTTCGTTCAGCTGTAGAAAGTATAATGGTATTCTAAAATTCTCCTAATCTTTCTACTGTTTCAAATTGTACCTGCCAATTTTATAACCGTTATAACAGACAGGATGAGATTTTCCTTTAGGAAAATTCGTCTTGACCGATGACGTTAAGTCGTTATTTGACAAGAATCTATCTCTAAAAATGAACAGGTGTATTCGATTCTATTATATTTTCAAGTAATGCCAATTTCTGTCCCCTTTTTCGTGAAACTCGACGATTGTGCTTCGTTCGGGACCGAAGATAATAACGTATCGAACGCTTCCGGGATTGTTTCAGGTATCTGGGAGTGGAGCCCCGGCTGAATAGCGGATCGGCCCAGGGAAGCAGTCCCGACGGACAGGCCCAGATCGTCGGCGCGGGTGTGATCGGCCCGGCGAGCGCCGAAAAGAACTGCAAGAGCGTGCACCTGACCGCCAAGCAGCAGGCGATATGCTCCCGCTCGCCACCCGTCCTGCAGGTATTTACCTCGCGGCAGGGGCCGAAGAACCTCTCGGATTAATGCCCGGGGAAGCACGCGGCTAATTCGATTCACGAGACCCGCGCGCGAGCGAGATAGAGGAAACCGAGAAAGAGAGAACGGCCGGAGGAGAGCGGAAAAAATCAGTGTGTAAGAGGAAGAGAGAGAGAGAGAGAAGGATATAGAAGGAATATAATGCGGGGCAAAGGGAGCGAGAGAAAGAGAGAAACGAGAAGCCGGAGTATAAACTTTGTCGGTGTAATTTTTCGTGGCGGTGAGACCGCTTTAACGCTCGAACCCGCTCCATCGACGAAGACGACGACGACGAATCGTTTCCATTTTTCTTCCCCTTTATGCGCGCGACAAGCTTTTCACGCGCATACCTTTGTGATACCCGGTGAATCGCGGGATAGAGATAGGTTGCAGGAGAGGTCTTAGGCCGCGTCTCCACCGGAGAACAAGTGTAGGGGTAGCTCTTCAGCATCAGTTAGGAATAGGGTTTACTGTTTTGTGGTTTAAGATTGAGGTGGTAAGTGACGATATTTCTCGTAGCACAATGTGCAATTAACTAAAAAGTACATTTAATTATCGTGGGGTTTGAAATGCACCAGAAATCCTGGATGAGAGACCTTAGGCCGCGTCTCCACCGGAGAGCAAGTTTAGGGGTATATTCCTTAAGTATATTTCTTAGTATAACGTTACTGGGTATCGTAAAACATTTTGAGTATCCACGTAATGGTTAAACGTTACCTGTAAAAATTTGAAAATAATTGTAAGGTCCAAGAACATTGTTCCAAAAACAGTCCTGCAAAGTTATGAACAATAATGTTCATATGTTATATGAATTTCAAAAATTCTCATACGATAGTATTCTACAGAAAATGGAGACGAAATTTTCTCAGTTTTACAAAAGTAACAAGACGATGTAATGCTACGTTTCCACGAAAGTTTCCATTGAATACACTTCCGGGACAGTTTTACTAATTACACGAATATAATTTCGTAATTCAGAATAGAAATAATAGAAAAATGAAGAGCTTCTCTTGAAACAATAATTACCATATTTTCTGAACGTGTTAATGTTGAATGTAGGCTCGATAGCACCACTAGGGACCAGCATAAACGTTTACCTCGTTCGAGAACGAACTGCAGTAGATAATGCTCGATGGTAGAAAGCGGCAGATAGCGGAGCCAGTAAAAACATTATATCGTTTTAAGCCGTGTTCGTTTAAGCGTCGACGCCCGCGAATTACATAGGCGGCAGAAGGAGCATCATAAGGTTCTACTCGCTAAACTAATGACACGTATCTACATGGGAGTTACTCTCGAAAGCAGTCATTACACTTCTACCTATTTAAAAGCAAACACCTGTGCATTACACTTTCGAGAGTAGAAACTACATCGCTTTTCAGCGTAATAGCTGTTGCAGCGTCGCTTCCAGGGCTGCGTTCATTAGAGTAGTTCTACTCTTGAGAGTTGTTCTCGCATGAAGATGTATCATTACTCTCGAGTGTAGAACTCTCTAGTGAACACACACCTGAGATTCAATCTCCGACAGTTTACTCTTCAACAGCGTGACGCTTCTACTGCCGAGTGCACAAGCTCGATTCTATACGCGTGGATACGTGGCATGAGCCTCGTTTGGCCGAGCACGAAAAAAGACGGTCGGAACAGACTGTAGAATAACAAAGAGAAGCTCAGCAGATCAAATGAACAAGGTCTTTATGAAATGGCGCGTCATCTTACGGAACTACTTCGGAAATTTTCGAATACAAAACTTTCAACATGATATTTCAAAAAGTTGCCGGTCAAATGGCCAGTCTTACATTTTTAATTTTCTAATTATTCTAATTATGACGTTGCTTATATGGAAAATGATACGATAAATTTATTTATCCAAGCATTGCAATAAAAATTGCACGAAATCTATTTAGATAAATACATTCTAATAGATTAATACGTTTAAAATTACATCTACTCATTTTTGTCATAAATGTATAAAATCTGTTGTGTCTAATTATTATCTTGTCGTACCTATCTTTGCTACTTTCAAATTATAATGGTTTACCTGATAAAAATAACAAGGCATTATTATTATTATTATTATAAATAAATAGCCTTGTCATTTTTATCAAGTAAAACATTATAATTTGAAGTAGCAAAGACAGGTACGACAAGATAATAATTAGACAACGGATTTTATGCATTTATGACAAAAATGAGTAGGTGCAATTTTAATTATTTTCAACCTATTAAACGTACTGTAATTCAGGCAGAAAATATTTATTTTGTATATAATAATATTTTGATGTGACAAAAAGTATGAATAATTCGTGTTGATTTTCATGAAAGAAGTTAATTCAACTGTTCTTATTATTTCACGTGACTAGACGTTTGGGTTCAAACCTAAAGTGAATATTTCACCGATATGAAATGGACGATAATCGAAGATATAAATATTAAATAGTTTTACGAGGACTATCTTGCAAATGAAATTGACTACAAATCTACACTTTTTGAGGTTCGACTAGGATATAGAAAATAGTTTGCAGTGTAGAGATAAACATTTCTTGGACTCTTTGGTGGGTCCAAAAATTTTGCCCGGACTTCGCAGAGGTTCTATACACGGATCCACATTGCCGATCCGTGAGATCGCTGAATTCACGACTTCATTTCCCGACAGCGAGTGGTCTCGGAAGGAGGTCGTCTCGTAGGGTTCACTGAAGACCCTGACTGTTGCAGAGCTGGACTATTAAATATTGCACGCGCGGCAAACGAAAGCTACAACTCGAGCCTGGCATTCCGGGAGTTCTTTAGAATCGTGCGAATCCAACCAGTGCCCTCGCGCCAACCTGCCTTAAAGGGACGTTCAATTTTCCGTCGCGATTCCGGATCGCTTTAACGGCGAAAACCGAGACGAAAAACCGGATTGCAAAACGTACTTCGCCGAGCCCCTAATATTTGCTTTCTTTTGTCCACGTGAATTTCCACGGAAAAAACCACCGCAGCTATTTTAATACTTTTCTTCTCGATTTTCCCCGAAATTAACGTATTCGTTAGCATGTTATAAGGATTTTATTAAACTTGAAATTTTGGCGCTTGCATGTATCACGTATAACCCTTACAGTTTACGTAAAGGACCCTAGTGTACTCAGATAATTGCTGCATCAATATTCCCTGACTTAGGGGGGATCAATGGTGACATTCAATTATGAACAGATATTTAGGAGAGATTGTAATCTTAAATATAAACTACTAAATTAATTTTACTGTGGCACAACGATTTCATTAAACTTGAAATTTAGTGTAAGTATAACAGGAAACATTATTAAAAGGAGAGGCTTACGTTCAAGTTAAATTAATCCTGCCGATCAAGGTTGAATTATTTTAAGGGTTAATACGTTGATGAGTTTCATTTACATTTAAGATAGGATACGTTGTGAGTTACATTTTAAATAAGTGTATTCAATTGTATTAAATTGTATATAGCCAATTTTCTAATAATTTTAATTTACTTAACTCTTAACTGGTACCGTCAAATATGAAGTTTCCTAAATTATAGCTCAGTGTATTTCAGAAAATTTATAAAGACTTTTAAGAAGTTCCTAGTATGACATTTCGTAATCTGAGTACACAGTGTACTACTTAATCCCCTCCCCTATAACATCGAGTCAGACTCATGATCATACAAGGTCTACCAAATAATTTTACTAATTCGTTTAAACAGGAATAAAATTCTAGTAGATATCAATTTTCTTTTTCTTCCAGGAAACGACATAGAAATCCGAATGTTCGTAACAATAGAATAAATCGTAGCAGTTAAGGGTTAATTTCCCGAAGCTCATCCGAAGAAAAAAATCCGAGAGTGTCTTTTGAGAGAGCGATTCGTTCCTTGCCCACGATTCGTCGTGGGCTGTTTCGTCTCGGCAAAGGAAACGCACGGGTTTCACGTTCCCGAAAATCGCGTTTACCTTTCCCTAATGCACAAATCTTGTCTTGGGGATGGGGGGATGGGGGCACGTCTAGAAACCGGTGCCTAGGTAAACTCCAGGCCTCGGGCCTCGATATCTCTTTGAACGAAGCCGACCGGCATCGCTTTTCCGAGTCCCGGTTACCGACAAAAGACCGACTATGAATATTCATAATAAGCCCGAGAGATCCCGGCCCACCGCGAGCTTTAATTCCGACGATCAAACCGGATACGTCGAACATCCTCGAACGGGATGAGGGCCGAAGAGGGGAACCGAGCCGCGCCGATTTATTGTCGCGTTTGCATTAAAATTTCAAGTTGACCCGATCGACGTGCCACACACTTCGTGCCGCCATTCAACGGGCATCGGCATCTTATTGGCCCCGTTCCTTCCTTCCTTCGTTCATTCAAGTGTTCGATTTCTCTGCGCAAAATGTTTTTGCAATTAGGGAACAAGCTTTTCTCAAATGGATGTAAATTACACTTCGCCGAAACGGGAGAGGCTGGTTGCAAAAAACTGGACAAAATTCACGTATTTGATAATCGTACATTATCAATTCTTTAAATTGAATTGTGTGAGAAAATAAATTAAATTTTGTGTGAACAGTGTAAAAAAGATTACATAGAATAAAAATGAAATTATATATTATTAGTTTTAAGTTATTTTGGGATCGTAGTAATCGAAACTGTTTTTGTAAAACTACACTAAGAAATTGAAATTTTGGTATTTGATCTTAGCATTCATGTATTACAATACGAGTTATAATAATATATAATATTATTATAATTATATATATTATATATATATAATAACATTACGAGTTCATATTCGAATAAGTATAAGTTTATTGTCCTACATTGAAATCGCATGTGTTTTAAGTAAGCTTTATTTAAAGGAGCTGGAAGATACTCCTCGAAATTTTCTATTGGACGAATACGAATTAAGCACAAAAGCTATTAAGAGTGGCTGACGATCTTCTACAGACACTGCCGAGTGGAATGTTTGAAGTGGAATCTGAGCAGTCTCGTGGAATCTCGGTCGTCTCTTGTTTGAAAAATACAGCTTCGAGATCTCCAAGATAGAAAATTACACGTTAAATATATACAAAGTGGCCGCCCGAGTTTGTCACCTGGAAACATTCTCCTTTCTTCCGAGATCGGAACTAATCCCATAAAACTCTTACACAGCGGGAATCATGGAAAATAACGCCTATTGGAAATCATTCTTCACATTCATTGAAACCGAAAAGAGTACATAATCTCGGTCTTGAAAGATTCTTATATACTAATCTTCACTGGCAGAATTAACCCTTCACTGCCTGTTTATTTTTTAATTGGGATGAAAAAATTGAAAATATTTTAAAAAATTAAAACAACATTTTTAGAAAAATAAATATAATTTAGAATAGTAAGAAAATACATCCTTAGTTTACTATATACCAGATTTGTTAATTAAGTATCAGAAGGGTTAATAAACATTTTTCCTCAAAATATATTTGCAAGTTTAATCTCACGTGGAATTGTATATCATCGAATTGAATAATGATACACAGGTGTCTCGCTTCTCACGAGTCACGATTTATAAGAGATGTCATTATAAATGCCACGGCTATTTGACTGATTAACTGAATGGACACAAGCACACGAGCAGTGATTAATATTAATGGCCGAGATAATATTGATTCCAAATACCTATTAGCATAATTGTTCCGTTAACGGAAACTGATTACACATTATAGTTACTCCCTGACACCGATCTAATTAACCGGAGCTCAATATTAGGCGCACGAACTCGATAATTGTGGACACACCTAACGCGTGCTCAATCACTAGCGTCGATAAAGTCGCGTTGACACTTAGACTGCAATGTTAAATCAATCCTTAAACTGAAGAACAAATGAACAGTAGATTCAGAAAAAAATAAATTTTTTCGGACAAATAGAGTACTTTGCGAGGGACAATAAAATATAAAATTGTTAAAATATATTGCAGGATCTGATAAAGCTCTCAGCTAGTTTCTAAAACGAAGACTATTAGCGTGGGGAATAAAAATACTACTTACTTCCATTTCTTTAAAATTCGTCTATGCAAATAGAAAATTATACTGCCACTTATAGTCTAGTGATAAGTAAACAGCGGATCTCTATGGAAAATAAATATTTTCACTTAATATGTTTGATGAATTAAAAATAATACGACAGTAGTTTTAAATTCTTCTACTGTTTTTACTGTTTTAAAATCCGCTGTATCGTGATAAGTGTTAGTTTATTCAACAAACATTTCCTTACGGAATTGTTTGACGTTAACTCTTCGATTCGCCACGTTGCCCACGTATTGCAATAAGTGATGAAATTGTTAGAATGTCGCAATACATTTGCATAGATTGGTCATTCCATACAAAAGCAATAAATTGTTCAATGAAACCTTGAATTCTTATCTCATGGAGGTAATGTTTGTAAGTTGTAAATATACATTTAGCAAATTTTGCTACTTTTCATTCTACAAAACGAATCTGCAAAAGAATTCTCGCGACGGTCCGGAAGACGGCAAGGACCTCGTGGAGATAAGCGTAGTGATTTGTCTAGCCGTGGGTTTGTTTTAAAAACAACGGGGTCTGGCAGTCGACGAGCTAACAGAAAACCGGTAAACCGTTCCCAAGTAAACCCGCCACTCAATTTTCCTTTCCATTCACGGCTTTCACGGTCTTTACTTTCAGGCAGTCAGCGCGGGCGCGAGATTGGCCATAGAGGAGTGTCAGCACCAGTTTAGATCAGCCAGATGGAATTGTTCCATCAGCCCGGAAAATCCGGAGAACGTTTTCGGCGGCGTGATGCTAGTCAGTAAGTAGACACGCGGCTTCTACCAATCGTCGACGAGCCACCAAACAAATCCTTGATAACGTCGGAACTTCCCACGACCGTCGAAGATGCGAGCGATCGAACACGAGTGTCTTCGATCGAACAGCAGCGTTCCACGACACAAGGTTGACTCGAAAATATATTTTCACTAGTCAATTTTTACAGAATAACAAAAACATGAATATGCAAGAAATTCGTTGCTTCACATTGTAAATTCTGCTCGAAAAATTAGTTAATATTGGAACACGAGTGTCTTCGATCGAACAGCAGCGTTCCACAACACAAGGTTGACTCGGAAGCATATTTCTGTGCTCGGAGAAAAATACATGAATTAGTCAATTTCTACTGAATAACAAAAAAATGAATATGCAAGAAATTGGTTGATTCAATAATTTAAATTCTGCTCGAAAAATTAGTTAATATTGGAACTCGATACAGAAAACTGGAAAAGATAGAGTAAACAGGAGACAGACCTTTCTGTAAATAATCAGAGTAATTCTTGGATCTTTTAACAATACTACAATTTTCGGTTTTATGTAACTCGATATTTTTATTGAAATGTACTCACTATTCAGAAGCTATCATAAAACACTAAATTTTTCTTAACAATAAACCGGCCGAGCACTGAAATAGAGTGAAAGAGATCGACACGTGTTGCTTTACAAGAATAATAAGATTGAGCCTATCCAGATTCTTCATAATTTTTAACATGTGCTTGAATTACGGAATCCATCAACCATTTACCGTAAAAGAGTCTCTATGAATTAAACAATTTGTACCGACGCTATTATATTTAGAGTTCGTCCGTCATTTCACGAATTAAATCTGTCCCTTGGTGTCAAATTGATACAGTGACACAAAATAAAAAAGATTTCAATGTTTTTTTTTGTAGTCAATTTGATAAGTTATCATTTACATCTTAGGTTTTTCGGTTATGTGGTCCGCATTAAAAAAGTAAATGTCACACAAAGTTTTGGGAAAATTTACCTATCAATAACAGAACCGTATAACATATTTCGGGAAAACTGTGTCAAATTAACACGAGAGACCGAAGTATGGTATTAATTAATTTTACGTATTAATAAACATTCCACTTATTTTCCTCTGCGAATGCGGCTCTATTGAAGCACGTTGTCAAGGATTTGTTTAAAAAACGGGATGCTTCTCGCGGCGAGTCTGAAATAATTTTAATTAAAACTAATTCCCCGGAAGAGTAAGAGAAGTGTAGAACGAGGGAGAGAAGGGCTAGAGGAAAAACGAGAGAGAACGCGGAGTCTGCGTTCTGTTTCGTAATCACGGTCCGCGCCGTTAAGGTCGGCGGGTCGAAGAAAATGGAGAAACTTCTCGGCAGCGACAAAATTCTGGTGCATGTTCGCAGACAGTCGCGAGGCAGCGTTCGTGTATGCAATATCAGCGGCGGGGGTGGCTTACAGCGTCACCAGGGCCTGTTCCAGGGGCGAGCTCACCGATTGCTCCTGCGACAACCGGGTCAGGACACGCCGGCCGAATTATTGGCAATGGGGCGGTTGCAGCGAGGTAATTTCACTACCCGGGCACCGCCTATTTGTATTTCCGTTGTTCTTTGAAGAATAAGGACGCGACTAACTGCCCCCCGTAAATTAGGATTACTTCGCTCTTTGGCCAGGCTTACTCCGCCTCCGTCTACGTCTCCATTCCCCCTCGCTGCCATCCCCTGTTCTATTCAATTGATCGCGTTCCTCCTTCTTTCCTTTCCTTTTCGCCTGATCGAAATAAATCCACGGCCAAATCTTATTTTCCTCCATAACAAGCTTAATCTTCTTAAACGGCGGGTATTCGTTCCGTAAACGAGTCCTACGAATTTTTGCGTGCATATACAGAAATCACGTCTTCTAATTGCCAACATTTAACCGTTTGACAAATGAGACATGCTCTTCTAACAGAAGATGAGAGAACGCTTCAAAGTTAGCGCAACACGTTCCTTTGACATTTGTTTATTTCTTTACGTACGTGAAAGATTGAAATTTCTTACAAATAAATATGCAAGACTATCTCTCAGGTTGTTCCACATGAAATGTCCTATTCCGTGCAGATCTTTTTGTACACCGTTTTACTAATTCTTGTAATTCAATCTTACTTACATAATTAAAATCTACGATACGTATACTAACGACTAGACTCTTTTAATATTGGAAATCAAGAAACAAAGTTCTTTCGGTACCCAGAAAATTCGTCACAGCAGGAATAACGTAAATCGTCAATGTTTATTCACGCGAATACTTCCTCGCATTTTTAAATTTGTAGATGGCAAGTCCGCCACCGGTAAATTGTATCCAGAAGGCGACGCGCGACGGAGAATTCTTCGAGTTGTTGCACAACGTTCGTTAATTAAACGCGAAGTAGTAGACGGGTCAATTAACGGTAGAACTGGCAACGTCGAGTGTCATGTAACAGGGGCCTGCGAATTCTTAATCAGCGGTCTTTCTCGCATCAATCGTAAATCAATCCGAGCTCCCTCGTCGCGATCGTCTCGCCGCGTCTCGTCTAATCGTATCGGCGAGAGACCTTCAAGAGTTAATGAAATTCCGTTCCGCCGACAAACGACGATTATTTTGCACCCTTTTCCGGCCGAGCGAGGTAGGAGAAACGTAACAGTATCCTTTCGTTTGTGCGTGGGCGCGCACGCCACGCGAGTTAAGGGGGACCAACCCCTACGCCCGATACAGAGAACAAACTGGTACCTCTTTCTCAGAAGCTGTTCATACTAGCCTCTGCAAGCCTTTGCTTGTCATTTGATCTCCATATACGCTTCTGCATTTCAACGAGCTCGTTCCTTCGACTACTATTCTTCCCCGTGTTAACCCCACAACATTAATCGTAAGTCTAAACAATTTCCTTCGATCAAACTTCCCCGTTACATCGAACGATATCCACATATTCAAATTGGCTCACAAAAAGAACCAAAGAAGATGCAACCCTCTCTTTGCGGTTTTCCAGATTTCTTAATCAATCGTCCAGCAATTTAACAATTTACAAATTGTAAATGATGGCCGGGATTAATACGGTAAATGTGATAAGGCTGAATGTACTTTTTTAAATGAATTTTGTATAAAAAATCAATACATAATTTTTTTATATGAAAATTCAATATAAATTTTAAATATTACTAAATTTTCTATAAAATAATCAATATATAATTTTTTTTATATGAAAATTCAATTTAAAATATAAATTTCAAACAACGTCCTTTTCCGGCGTCGAACCTGACCAGACTGCTCGATGTTCGCCTTGTTTTCGACGTTCGCTTGTAAACAACATTAACAATATACCGGGTGGCGCAACCTGAACAACAGCTTACAAAATACAACAAGACTGTGTTTGCAATTTTTGCATTCAATTCAATGCGAAGTCGTGTTTCGGATTTTTGATTTGAGCAAACCTGGATAGAGAAGGTGGGGGAAAAAGTGATTCTCTGAAGATGCTGTACGTTTTCCCGTGTCTACGCGACCCTCTTAAGCACTGGCGGGGGAAGCACTGCCCTGCACGGGCATCCCCAATTTGTCGTCTCGATCTCTCCACGGTCGGTCGACGTAAACCTTAACCCTGGACGAAGACAAAGCTCGTCCTGTAAACGGATGCATTTCATGCGTACGGCTGACCCCTTGTAGACATTGCTAGCTTACAAGGGGATTACGGGGGCTAAGCTTGTTAAGTTGCAACAACCTCCCGCCCACCACCTGCCCCCGACCCCTCCCAGCCGCCCCCGCACATATCGGCCACGTAACTTGCACGTTAGCGATGAACACGGACGTAAATATGTGGCCAGTTTCTCTGGACGAACCAGAAGATCTATAATAGAGGGTGAACGCATACAGTGTTATTCCTCTTTCTTTTTTTTCGTGTCTTTTTTTTATTATTATTTAACGTCGCTTTTTAAATTCTTATGTGAGAATTATTTCGCGACGGGACCTACAGTTTATAATAAAGGTAGGTTCCAACCACCTTGGGCACTTTTTTCATGTTTAATCGTATTTTTTATACGGCAGCAAAAAGACGAGAATATTTTATACATTGTCAATTTTTTCTCTAATTATACTAGTAATTTCGATCCAGAAGATCTATAATGGAGGTTGAACGGCGCACAGTGTTATTTCTATTTCTTTTTTTTTCATGTGGTTTAATCGTACTTTTTATAAAGCAGCAAAAAGACGAGAAAATTTTATATGTACATTGTTAATTTTTTTTCTAGTTACACTAGTCATTTCGATCAAGCTGAATATACAGAAAATATGCTACTACTATCAGATGATTGCATAAGTTAGCGCCAATTTGAAAATAAAATTCAATGTTTAAATTTTAAAGAATATAAATTTTTTATATAATATTTTTTTTGTACTCAGTATTTTGGCCGTACAGTTTGTTCGTTGTCCTAAAACGTGATTAATCTTACAAGAGTGTTAGACCCCCAAGCGAGTTTCTCAAAATCATCCTGGCAGGGTCCTTTATAATTTATAAAGTCGAGCTAAACGGAAGCGAATTAAACCCACCCATAAACCGTCCATTAGCCGATAAAATCGGACTTGAAATTCCTTAAAATTCACGCTACACCACCTGAGAGTGGCCGTGCGAGCAAACGGGCCTGTTTCCCAAATTCTTTCCGAGATTGTCGTCACCCGAGATTGTTCATCCCGTCACCCAATCAGTCTTATTGTCAGTCCCAATCGGTCACGGGCGTGTAAACGATTTCCAAGGTGGACGCGGTGTATGCAGACTTATCGACGAGCGTTACGGGACTTCCATTCGTTAGACTTGGTCCGGGTCGGCTGGGACAAGAGAGTCGGTAAACATCATTATCTCCAGAATCTGTCAACGGGCCCCGTCCGAGACATTTGTCCCAGGGGATCACCCTCGTTAAGGAGTCACACGGTGGCTGTCGACGCAACACAGAAACTGGATACACGAGCCGAACCGCAAAAATGGCGTGTCCGCGACTCGCACCGTAATCCCGGACGCGATACCCGCCACTTTCCCCGACGCTTTTCCACGTGACTTCCACGAGCACGTGTCCCGGCTATCTTTTCCTCTCTTTTTCCTGCTTTTCCCTCTTTTTCTGCCCCCTCCTCCGTCCCCGCCCGTGGCCGCCCTACGCCGAAGAGGAGCTATACGCGCACCTCTGTTGTCTTTTCTCACGCTGGCTTCTTGTTCCTCCATACCTCTTTTTTTCCAACTTTTTCCTTGCAGCTTGGTTTTCTCGTCGTCCTCTTGAATTACGGGGTTCGACGCGTTGGATGATTGCAAAAGATCGTGCCTTTATAAATCTCTCATTTTGAAATGTCGGCGTTTATGATCTAGTTTCAGTAGGGGCACGAACCTCTGCGATCATCCGATTTCTTTTTTGTGATTAATAATTACAGGACGATCAAATTTTTAATTCCAATCGCAGAACTGATTCTTCGGGAAATCTATGTTGAATAGATAAAACTTTATTTTCAGGTTCTTCTGAGATTGAGTGTTCGTTTCACGTTTGCACTTTGGAATAACGAGGCTGTTCGGTTACAAATTTTGCAATTGATTATAAACTAACTTCCTGATGAGCTAAAGAGTTGAATTATTAAAAAAAAAAATTTTTTAAGTCTATCCGTTTCGGAGAAAATAATAATTAAATAATAGTTAAATATTTACGATATGTCGCGGTTGCAATATTGTCTGAAATTTAGTACATGTCTCTGTTATAATTTCATAACCTGATAAAAATGTTAAAAATCCATTGAAATATCTCACATACAGAAGACTAGAAAGCAGAAAATAATTATGTAAATAAAAATAAATTTTTAAAAAATACCACGTTTTTAAAAACGGACTAAAAAGTATAATATAATTTTTCCTAGTGCCATACAGATTCCTAACCTCGTACAGATAGTCCTGAAAATTTGTGATTGTGAATTTTGGGTAGCTGTGAAAATACTTGTGAGGTTTCAAACGAAAAACGTGTAGCGCATGAAATAGATAATCGATGCATCTTGCGCCTCAAGTTATTCGTTTGAAATCTTACAAATATTTTCATAGCAATTCAAAATTCACGATCACAAATTTTCGCCACTGTCTGTACGAGGTTAGGTACCAGTATGCGACTAGGAAAAATTATTTTATACTTTGTAGTCCGTTTTTATTTATTACGATTGATTCCGAGATTAGGGCGGCGGCTTCGCGGGACAGTCTGCGGCAGAAGAAGAGACCGCGTTCATTTGTTTCCCGACGGGATCGTGGGAACCGTTCGGCCGTGTGCCGGGGATACATTTTTTCTGCGGTTGGTTCGGTATCACGATAGTCCTCGTTTTCTGCGCAGGACATACACTTCGGCGAGAAGTTTTCGCGAGAGTGGTCCGACAGCGGCGAGGAGCCCGTGAAAGAAGGTGTCCTGCACGGGCCGAAAGGGCTGGCTGGCCAGCTGATGAGGAAGCACGATAGCGAAGCTGGCAGGCGCGCCGTCCGCTCGAGAATGCAACGCGTGTGCAAGTGTCACGGTGAGCCATTAATGCATCCCGCAGATAAGAACCTACCCGCTATCTGCTCTCTTATTTTTCACTCTGCTCGCTTAACGACTTAGGACCTCACCTATCCCCTGTCACCCTTTCTCGAAGCGCGCACGCTGGATCCGAGAGGATAGATAGATGTCCTCCAAGGATCATCCCGTGCGTCTCGAAAACAAAAGAGTTCGTGAGCAATGGGTAAACAGATAACACACTTTTATTCCTCCGGTTGATGACTTAAGGCAGTAGACTCGTTTTTACAGGATTGTAAGAATTGCTGGGTGCACCTCTTCACATTTCTCGATAACACGAAAATAGAGGCATTCGGTATTTGAAAGCGCTAGATAAAAGATCGATCCATTTAGTATTGGCGGTCCTCTTGGGAGGACACTGCACCTCGGCGATGGCCATAGCAGTAACGCCGGCCAGATGTTCGGGCCTACCCTTAGTATCACGTATTTTGACGGGACCTACTGTTTTTATGGTGGGTTCCGAACCACCTTTTGCCAACAACACGCGACCAGAGCCCAGAAAAAGTCACCAGAATGGCGTATACTTTGCATACCCATGCGGCAACCCATCCTAGCCCGGACCGCGCCCAACGCTGCTTAACTTCGGTGATCGCACGGGAACCGGTGTATTCAGCGAGGCCATGGTCGTTGACAAAAGATCAATCCAGGCTATTGTCGCCCTTGAAAATCTTGGTTTTTTCGTTTGCGAGGCCTAATTTGCATTATTCGGAAGCATACAGCAGCGCAAGTAGCTCTTTTCATAGATACATTACATGAAAATAAATTCTATTGTGCTGTGATACCATAATGCACATAATAATTGTTCGAAATATATATTAGAACAATAATATAAATTGTTGAAAAAAATTTTTCAAACTGTAAACATGCTGTCTAATATTATATTGTAAGTATATAATTATAAATTTATATATAATTAAAAAATATATAATTGCAAATTACGCCTTGTAAACGTAAAAGTAGAACTTTCTGAGGAACCTCATCTTTGCATTTTCGTTAAATGAGAATTCCACACCATTACAATTCTGGAAACTAGTTTACCACCTTAAACGACAGAACAGCCCTTAAACACGATTGCTTATAGACCCGTTAGACATGACACTCTGCTGATTTTACACCAAACAATGTGCATCTTCAGAGCGGAGAGTAAGATTACAGACACGTAGGAGCTGACACTCGAGCTTCGAATACAGAACACGAGTCGAGGCCATAAGATCCTGTGGAAACATATCGTGCAGTATCAGCTGCGGCTCATAATATCTTCTCATAAAACGTAAACACCTGAACATCCATTGTAAGTCGAAGGATTTCTGAACATAGGATTAACGGCAACACTCTTGAGACGTTCCAGTTGTCCGGATTTCTAGTAGCACTGGAAGACGTTGAAGGATTTGCTTGGGAGTTACAAGATCTGCGAGTCAAGAAGAACGATAGAACTTTGAATTGCAATAAAATGAAAAATATGGAAGATAATCTAGTATTCACTGCTTTATTTTAAAGTATTAAAATATTTACTTTATTTTAAAGTATTTATAATAAAGTATTCCATCGATAAAACGAATTATGTTTGTTTTAAGATCATTAACAATTTGTGGTTTATAAACAAGAGACTTGTTTGATCTTGGAGGTCGATCGACAGCCGCATTTCTCGATATAATCCTGTCGTTGAATTTCGATTTCAAGACAAGGATAAATATTAATCATTTCAAACCGTTGAGCAACTGAGTATCTATCCATGATGAATCGCCGAGCAATACTGAGTACAAATAACATGCGACACTAACAATTGAATAACGAATATGGTGGTTGTGACAATTGAAAGATCTATCGCTCTTATTAGAAGACCCTTTGCAAGTAAACTCGTCGATGATCGCACCTTGCACCGAAAACATTAACCATTCTATATTAGCAAGAAATACGATCGATAGAAGAATATATTTGAAATCAAAAACGTTGATCACCACTTTCGTCACTTTCTGCGAGGAACTATGTCGATCTTCATAGACACACCTCGTCAGTAACCGTATCCCGGCAAGGTTAATCTCCATGGGACTCGAAGTTTCTGTTCTAGCTGATCGCACATATTGACCAGACCGGAATTTTCTACTGCCACAGGTATGTCGGGTTCATGCAGCGTACGCGTCTGCTGGAGAAGACTGCCAGCGTTCAGGGTGGCCGGTGCAGCCCTTGCAGCGTTGCACGAAGGTGCAGCCCTGGTACGATTGGCGCAACGCGGCGGAAGAAGACCAGCGAGGCTGAGGCCAGCTCGTCCGGATCTGAAGCGACCGAACAAGACCGACCTTGTGTACCTCGAGGACAGTCCGGACTACTGTGAGAAAAATATCACGTAAGACACCCGCTAATTTTCTACATTCTATCCTCCCGCGAATCACGTTCTACGATACATTTTCGATATAATTTAATATATATAATACATATATATTATATATATTATCCTTTATATTTATTTAATAATAAAAATCCTTTTATGTCTACCTCGTGGGATGTATTTCTTTAAAATGTGACGACATAAATGAAACAATGTGTTTGATTAAATGAGTAAATTAGAAATGGGTGAATTGTTGTCCTAGTCTTTTTTGTGCAGCTATTTTTGAGGTGCGTATGAGGGTTAACGAACGTTTGCTAAAGATGGTCCGACGGTGGATTTGCAGGCTCGGTATTCCCGGTACGAGAGGAAGGATATGCAACCGGACGTCTCCCGGGTTGGACGGATGTCGTCTTCTGTGCTGCGGCCGAGGGTACCAAACGCGAGTTCGCGACGTGACCGAGAAGTGCGGCTGCCGGTTCGTCTGGTGTTGCAACGTCGAGTGCGAGCTCTGCCGACACACGCGCGAAGAGCACGTCTGCAATTAGGTGGTGCAATTGCATTCCGGTCGGCCTACCGAAAGGTGCTTCACGACCCTCTGCGTCCAGGCAGATATCTTTCCGCGACGATGATTCCTCGGGTTGTTCGGCCCCGGCGCGAAACGGACGCGACAAGACGCGACGGTCGCCGCAAGAATCACCGGGTAGACTAACGCTTCTACCAACGCTGTTTTAAGTTAAAGTTAAAACCATAAGCCCGGCCTGACCGGCCGACCCTCTCTATCTCACGGGGGGTCGGCCACGGGGGCCGTAAAACCGCCGCGAGAGGCTACAAAGTGTGACACGTTACGTTAGAACATTCTGTACCTGACAGTCAGAGTGTCGTAAGTCCACTCTTCGGCAACGGTGACTTTACGCGTAGTTTTCAGACGGTTAGAGAAACATATCTGGCATACGGTCGTGTTCTGCAGGCGGTCCCCACACGACAACGATCGTCTTCCTTGTTTCCGTTCACCACGGAACGATCTTCGAGGTCGTCCTGGGTCGTACACCCTCACTGGTCGCAACGGCAGAACGGTGTTTCCATCCGCTCACCTAACTTTTCAATCGCGGAAGCGAAGGTTTTATCGATTTTCTGATTGTTTGAAATTTTATTGGCATTTTATGGACGTGGATATGAATTCGGTGCCTTTCCAAAGAAACCTTGTTCACACATTTACTACACCACTTCCGGTAACCGAAAATGTACATCAACGTGAAACTAATTTTCACAGTATCAAAAATATGTGACGTTCATTCTTTTATCGATAGACTGTGAATCTGTACGCGAATTAAAAATGTTCTGCATCGATAGTATGGAATGAAAATTAAATGGTCGATACCCCTTTAATAATGTTAATGGATTGAAAGTGACGTACTGACACTCTTAAATTCTTTGATCTCGCAAAATCCACAGACAACTTATTGGATACACAATAACATTTGATGGTACTAGCCAATAAATTTATGAAAAAAATGGGTAGTTACAATATAAAGCAGTGGATATATTAAAAAGATTTAAGGACATCAGCGAAATTAGTTTCAGTTTAACAAGATAATTAGAACAAGTAAGAAGTTTCTATTTGGCTCCTGAGTCTCGCAATATATGCACACAATTTTTATCTTGCGTAAAAACTAGCTGTACACTCGACTTTGTCCACATGCAATAACAAATCCTGGTTGATTATTAACGTAATTAAATTTCCAATCACCAAGGTGGTCTGAGATAGAGATTTATTTTTAGACAAAAAAGTTTAACGAAATTGATTAACAAATGATTAGAAAAAATATATTTATTACGATAGTTGTCAGTAGATAGGAATAATTTTTTTAATGAATTTTAGTGGAAATGTCACAAACAAACAGACTCGATTTTATTATATAATAAAGATGTATATAGAGATGCACAGTCTAGAGATGAGTGAACGTGACGCATGTTATCACCGTTAATTATTATGTTAAGTTGTACAGCTCCCGTAAACATTGAAGTGAAGCGTTGCGCCGCGAATAAAAATTTGTAATATCCTGAAGATAAATTACGATCGATAACCAATTAATTAATTATTGCAGTGAAGGCACCGAATTAGCTCCAAAATTAAATATAAGAAAAGATTGAAACAATTCAAGTAAAAATTAAATTATTGTTGGGATTTATCATGGAAGGACGAAGAAATCGATTAAATCTAGATCAGGCATGAGCAAACTCCTTCAGGGCAACATATGACGGGTGTGATGGTAGCCACGAGGTCTAGAAATTCTATGTTGCCCCTTCGTAGATTGCCCTGAGTAGTTTTACTTTCTGCTCCCAATTTCAACGGAGCCAGAGCGTAGTGCCGCCCAGGGCAATCTCTGTCCATGTCTGATCTCACCAAGCCTTGCTAACATTTTCAAAAACGCGTCTCCGTGCTTGTTGGAAACCTGTCAGACCGTCAAACTTTAGCAAACCCTCGACTACTTGGCACACGACGTTCCCGTCGGAAGGAACAACGAAGACGAACCCCTGGCAGACGCGTCCAAAGTGAAATTCGCTCCCCCAGCAAAACTGTGTCGACTCGTTTCAGTATTAATATCGTAATAGCAAGGTACGATTGTGTCTGTGAAGTTGCAGTTACGTGGCTTATTATGCTAGTCTGGCTCTCAGGTGCACCATTATTTACGCGAATGTTGGCATATTGAGGAGTAGTCGAAGAGACCGGCACAGATCGGTGTGCCCGGTTTCGTCGTTGCACAGAGTGATATTTGGCCGATCTAGCTGGTCAAAACTATTGCAACGTTATTTATGGTCTCTTGAATTGACCGATAAACAATGGATTGTTTCGTAGGACTACCTGACTTTCCCAATATACTGTCATTTTTTACCTGGGGTAATTTGGAAAAATGGACTTTCGGCCAGCTAGATCGGCCAAATACCACTCTGTGCATTGGCGCCGACCGAAGCCACGCGTTATCCAAAATGGCGGCTGGTGTCCTGTTACCGATGGCGACTAAACATTCTCATAAGGGATACTAATTCCCGCACGATCGTGCCGCCCGACGAATTTGTACGGCGCTCGGTATCTCGCGCGTACCTCTTTTTTTGCCCCCGGTCGTCCCCACGGTGAAACTCAATATGTTAATAATTTGCGGTTTTCTGCTGACGCGAGAGAAAGATAGAGGAGGCGGGCGTGTGCGTGTGCGTGTTATATATGTGTGTGCGTGCGTATTCTGTGTGGACGAGATCGAGTGTCCGGATAAGCGAGCGACTGAGAAACGGAGAGCATGGGATAGAGTAATACATATAGGCGTGAATATTAGGCCACTCGACGACCATTCTGCGTTCGTTTCTGTTACGCGCTCGCGACATTTGCGTACGACTGCGAGAGTCTTATTTATATCGGAGTTAAAAGACCTGAACGATGTGTAGGTATCTCATTGTAATGCCGACGCTCTCTAGCGCGTAGAAACCACCTTGTCTTCACCTGAATATGGAGCACCTACAGTGGCTCGCAAAAGTGCTCGCGTGACTACGCTCGGAAAAGCTCGGAAAAGCTCCGACGAGCCCCGCGTCAGCTCCACCGGTGATTCAGAACGAGGATTCTATCGCTTCTGTTCTTTCTTTGAATGTATAGGTACATATATATTATATATTCGGCTTCAACGAAAGTATCAAACGGTAGAGAGTCTTCTGCTATAGACTGTGGATTTTTGTACGAATTTCGATATTTATACAGTGATTTATAACGACGAGATTTCTTCGAGCGCTTAAATCCAGCCTAGTTGCAAATAGACCAATTCCTCACGGAACATCGTTCACTTCTTTCACGAATCTGTCCCCGTTTAGCCAACTAAACGTCTTTCCCTTGAATCGTTTTTTACTAATTAAATTCGTACTGCCTCACCGAACGCTGATGGTAGACGCTGTCGAATCGTCTCCAACAGCATTTAGTTTATAATTTGTAAATACCTGCGTTTCACGTAAATTATCTTAACATGTGTAAATTGACGTGCAAGTATGTTTACCTATCACAGTAACGCCGAGAAGCGTTACTCCTTTTTCTGCGGTGCAGCAGAGAAGAAGGGGAAATTGGTGAAACCGTGAACAATCGTCCATAAGAAAAGAGAAGGTACCGTGTACGTTCGATTTCTTTGAAAATTCTCTAGCCCTTCGTCGAGTACAGCACACGAAGACGAAAAGTGTCGAGCATCGACGACGCCCGGTTCCGATGAGTTCGTCTCGAAAACCGGCAACGAACGGATTTCGTCGCACAACGAGATGTTGTAGGAGGCCTCGAATCAGTTGATTAACAAATTTCGCCCCGAAGCGTTAGAATACTTTCGCGATCCACTGTACACGACTCGCTTATATCGGCCGTGTTCCGGCGAACAATGCGAGATACGAGGAGCGAGACGGACTACGAGAGCGAGAGTCAGTCCACGTCGAGGCGAGGTGAAAAGGAGATGAAAAAATAACCGGAGAAGAAAGCAAAGAAAAGGGAGGAAAGGAGGCCGTGCAAGCGATACGCCGCGTGTATTCGCTGTCGGCAGTTCGCCTCGAGTCGCTCGGATCGGGAACAATTCTGCCAATGACTGTACATACTGTCTTCTTACTGTTTCTTTCTTTTTTATTTGATGTTTTTGTAGATTTTGCGTGCACACGACTGTCGCGCTGTATATAGATAAGCCGGTTACGCGGACGTCGCCGACACAGCTTTCATCGACACTGTTTTACCCTTGTAGAGCTCGCCGAAAGGACCATACAGGACTGACGGACTCTGCAGGGACTTTCACTGAGACGCGATACACCAATTTCTTTGTTCACCTCCGATCACCGCAAAACAGTGCGATAGTAGTCTTTTTCAAAGGCGATAGCTGTCCAACAACTCAAGACCATATTGCGCATAAACAGACTACGTAAATGGCCATTTCCATAATGTATTTTATAAAAGTCAGAATAAGCAGACGGCTAACAATACACTCCAATTGAAGCCAATTAAAAATTCCGGCTAACGTATTGGGTTGGAACGAAAGTTCGTAGCGTTTGTCAATTGAAATTGAAAGCTAAAATTCATAATTTTATTTAATAACATATTTTCCATTCTGTTCTATTATTAATTGCCACTTTCGAGATAACTTCTCGCGTTTTTTAATAAACATATGAATTAATACCTCAATTTTATCTTGGATTCTTAACTTGAAAACGTTACAAACTTTCTTTCCAACCCAATGTCTGGCGAAACAGGTGAATCTACTTAAATTTTCTACGTAACAAGTGTAACATAAAAAGATTCGTGGTATGTCAAAGACGGCATAAGTCAATGGAGGATTGAGACAACAGGTGTGTTGAGTAGCGAATGGGTACTATAATTAATCTGCGATGCGCAGGTTGTATCATGATGAACGGAATTTTCGAACATCTCTACCAGACTCGAAGGCATACGAACCTTGTGAAGGGAAGAAGCCGGACTGTTCGAGGGTGTAAATACGATAGCATAAGTAGAATTTTATTTAATGTAATTCCTGAGGTCGTGTGAAGTATCACGTTTGAATATCCTTAGACGTATGTATTCGACACCATTAAATAATTATCTAATGGTTGGTTTTGAAATTGTAATACTATCGTCTTCAAACGACCTCGAGGAAGTATTAACGACATCGATATAATTTCGGTGTTAAGTCCCAACACTTATTACGTTTCATCGCAGAAGCCAAGCCGATTGAAGCCACTGTCTAGTCAATTACGAAGTCCGAATTCATCGTAGCTCGGATATTTCATACGATCATGCTTTTCGTTACAATTTAGGCCCTCTGTCCACGATGCGTCGCGTCAAAAACGCGTACACGTACTTCTTTTATTCACGAATCTTACAGCAAATTTCGCATCATTAGCGTTGAGTGAAGATGAGGACGAGCTAATTCTATATAATTATATTCGAAACAGTAGGAAATTCTAGGTGGACCCCTTATACAGAGAAATATTGATTGCAGAACGTTTATATTGAATTAAAGAATTGATTTGCACGCTTTCCGACATTGTAATCAAAATAGTACTGCGATTTTCAATTCGGATTTTTAGAGGTTGATTTAGGTGGGGGGGATATAGTTCATGTTGATTGGACGCGGTCGGGCCGGTCGGATGGGGGAAATATGAACGGTCGGTCCCGCGGTATGGAGAGGTGGAAAAAGAGTTTTTACCCCTCCAGGAGGGGACGCTAAGGTTAGTACAGTTTTCCTATGTAGAGAAAACGTGAAACGGTCGCGAAAATTGGTATATTTTTCCAATAGCAATATCAGCCGATTCACTCGCGATGAAATATTTTGAACTCTGAGCGAAGATGTAAGGGTGAGAGAACAGCGTCACGGAAGGGCAAGGAGGGAGACTAGTCTCCGCATTTATAATCTGGCTTATAATATATTATAATCTGGAATTTTACTATAACTTCTGAACGATAAAATTTCCACTAAAATTTAATAAAAATATTCCTACATACTGATAACTATCGTAATAAATCTATTTTTTAATTAATTCTTTAAATTTAATTGTCTTGAACTAATGTTTAGAATTGTTTGCTCGTTACTTATATTTAATACTTTTTCAGATAATTTAAATCACCAATGTCTTTGATTTTAAATTTCTCTTTAATTATTTGCATTTATTCTTGATATTATAAACATTTCATAGTCTCAATATACTTATATTAGATTTTTCAAGAAACGACGCTACAGAAAAGGCACGGAATGAAATGGAAACTCATACAGGACAGAAATTAAATGATCTGCTATGAATATCATTATAGAAAATCACGTCCTCCTCGTCACTCGACATTTTTCTTCGCTTTTCGTAACTGACGTGAAGTTTGCTTTCGCATCGTACGCTAATCATTATGCGACTATTACACTTCGTGAACAAACGTCAATTATTTTACATTGAACACAGCACTGGATCGTACAGCAATCAATATTTTGTCGCGTAGGCGTCTATGACGCGACGCTCTGTGGGTGGAGGGCCTTAGAATACAAATTTCTTCTTTGTTCTACGTTTGTTTTCTGTTTTTCGTTTATCTCTTAAATAATGTATACTATCAACCGTCTTTTGATACAGGACATACGTTTTTTGGTGTGGTCCCTCTATAAGCGAAAAATCAATTTCTCACGCGGAGATCGATTTATTTTATGACCACATCTATTGTCGTAGATCGCTTCGATCGATAACGATTTTTCTACGATGGAGTAACCGTATGGATCGCGTGGATCACGCGACGATCGACGAACCACGATACACACAATCGAATTGTATACCAAGCGCCAATTGTCATCGCTCGAATGACCATAAACGGCTGATCTGATCAAAGAACATGGCCTTAGAAAAGAAAACAAAAAACCGAAAAAAATAAGGAGAGAAGGAGGATTATTAACCGTAGATACAGATTCGTCCGTACGTTGTAAGGATCTAGCGATAAACGCACACGAGCGAGCACTCGTGCGACGACGACACCATACAGAGCGCAGTATTGTGAAAATTTTGTAATTTATTTTTCCTCACGTCGCTACATTGTACTTTCTAGCTTTTCTTGCGATCAATCAACTTAACGATCAAGTATTCTCGTAATAGTTACGTCTCTTCATTAGCAATGCGATAACACCCTAGCTCGTAACATTTGTATTTGTATGTACCTGTACTCTACGTGCATTTATATAAATACATATGCGAAAAGTGTCCGTATTTAACCACTTCCGTTCTAGCCGGAACCACGGGCGAGCTGTAGGTTGTGCCACATAGCTTGGAGAACAAAAATATTACGATGCTATCCCAGTAATAAAAACAGAAATTAGATGTAGCTGATATTAAATATTTAAGAAAACTTTCGGGCATCTTCAGTCGGTGGTTGAAGAGGGTATTCTGGTTTTCGAGATCACAAAGTTTACCTTTCCTTTATATTAGTCTCAATCTTTATAGCCTCAAGAATATGTCCGCCAAACGTTTCTCCGAGATCAGATCCCTTTTAAAAAAATATTAATCAAACTATCAAAGAATGTAAAAGGCAAAATTTAAAAAACACTCGATTTAGTTTTTTATTCAAACGTTGGTTCGAATGTTGTAAGCGTTAAAAGAGTTTTTAAATCGAAGATGAAGAACAGCGTGTACAAAAAGCATTGTAACTGTTTTCGTTGCCTAGAGAGAGAATTGAACCAGAATATCCCCTTAAGTGTACAGGGTTCCCTTCTTATAGCCAGTATGGGATTGGCAATGATCGTGGAGAGTAATTTGCTTTTTGAAAAGAGATACCCGAAATACGCTCGTAGTCCTGTTAGTTGTCCACCTCATACTATTACTGTAGACTTGCAAGATAGGAGTGGAGTGGACAGCTGTTATGACTTTGCGCATTCAGAACTGTTTACGATCATATTCGCTTCATGCTGCTATAAAGGGAAAATTCTGTAATTCGCAGCGTCAATGAACTTAAATGCAGGTGGTCCAAAAATGTGATACATCGGAGTGTTAAAAAGATTCCCATTAGGAGTTCAGTGTATCCTACACCTGAAGTGTATAACATTGGAAACTCCTATCGGTGAACGGAATACTTTTACTGGGTGTATCTTCCCTTAGACAGTTGCGCCCTCTTCGATATAAAGTGATACCACGCCAACATGCAAGCGACGGTCACACAAATCCCCACTATACAGCCCACGAATGAGCCGAGTAAAAATTCCAGGTCCTCGTTAGGCGTTCTTGCCGGGCTCATCGCCGTCAAGAACTCCAAATTTCTATCCTTGGCCCGTGCCATATAACGGAGCCAGTGAGTCAGTCTGTCTACAGCAGGATTTATCCTATCGCGGATGGCCACGGAAACTCTCCGCGCGTTCTCCCGATAATTCATGATCTGGTGCATCTGCACCACCATGTTTGCCAGCTCCGAACCAGAGATGGCGCGAATATTCTCTACAGAACGCGCGAAGCCTAATTGTACCGCGCGAGCAGCATTTTTCGATTCGTGGGCATTCCTTGGGAAACAGATCACCGGTGTCCCATGAAAGCCGCATTCTAAAAGTTCGGTGTCGGCGCAATGACTCAACACCACTTTCGCGCGCGCGTTACCTGTAATATAATGGTAATGTTAAACCGACCACCGACGCCTATTTATACAGATAATGTTAAATTGAATTGAGAAGCGAAATTCAATGAATTTTGCTTTCTGTGGATCACCCATTGGAAATGTCCTTACGTATGCAAATAGTATAGTAAGCTTAATAATACGAAATACGATTGTATCCTGTAAGGCTCGATTGAAGCTCCTGAATCAGTGCATTGCCAAATTCTGGTCTTGGGTAACTTACGATCATTGAAAACGGTTCAAATAATTCAACTAGAAACGTAAACTGTATCCATCATATCTACAGATATCTACTTGTACTACGTTTAGCTTTACCGTCTGCATGTGTCATTGAATGAAATTACTTGTAACGTGAACCTGAGGAATCATTTCCAATACCATCTTCCTGCATCCAAGAGGCTCGAAATAAGATTAAAGTGAATTAACGGAAACGGCGAGTGTGCATGTGAACACCGTCATCATCCGAATAAGGATGTCGAGTTTCTAATGAAAGTATTATATTATCAGTAGCTCCGTCAAGAACCTAACAGGATTCTATCCAGAAATAATAAGGTTTCCATCTGCTCTACCTATCAAATCTTGCCGATCAGCCATAACAGGAATAAAAAGGTTTTCTGGTTTATTTGAGCTTTGCCATGCTTTGGTCTTGTAAACCACCGCTAACCCGTCTCTACCTTGTGGCAACGTCCGCGCCATCTCCTCGATCATCGTCTCATGACCATCATCCAAGAAAATCGGTATTATACCCAATTTGAAACTCACCACTAATTCGTGCAGTTTTTCTGGAAGCATGTATGCTGCCCTGCAATGATGACAGCCAACCTGAAACATTCGCAGCTTATTAATGTTGTGGTCATATTTTTAAAATCTAAATAGATCGATGTCGATAGTAAAAACATTATTAATTATAAAAGCATAACACACGCGGAATGCCTCACTTTCTAAAATTTAAGTCATTACTAAACTACCGATCTTTATGCAAAATAAAAATTTGTCTGTTATCTTTTCTTTTATCTGTTATCTTTATCTTACTGTATGTTATTTCTTCCGTTAATGATTCTTCAATTTACTCATACTCATTTTTATTATAAATGCATAAAGACCCATTAGAAAAGTGAATTTAGAAATACAGAAGACACTTGCTTGGGACAGCCGAAAGTTCTAACTTTGAAATAAAGATTAATATAAAATGACTCGTAAAATTAATAACGAAACATTCCGTGTGGACGTTATACGGACTGTAGATAAAAGTAGGATACAATGAAGGTAAAAGTGTTCTGTCCGCGATCGAACAAATCGAACGTCGTGGAACGTTATACCAGGAAAACATAATACGAGGATAGCACATGATTGTCTTTTCATCTCGCTTACTTCGACTATCAGCTGCGTGAGCGGAGCGAAATCCGAGCGCAGGACGACATCGCTGCCCCAGAGTATGAGGCGAACATCCGTGTAAAGATTGTCTAAATTGAGACCGGTCTCTGGCAAGTATTTTCCCGCTATCCGGAGAGCATACGCAGCGTACTCGTCCCTAGCCACCGAGAATATTGACCTCCGTGAAAGACTTGTCCGCAACCTCGTCCAAAATCCTGCACTCTGAACCGGCAAAGCAGCGCCGGTGTATTCGAACACGTAGACCTCTTCATCCCGGTTCCGCGTCCATATCACTGGTATCGACTGGATGAGCCTCGACCATGGTAACAAGCAACCATCGTGTCTATAAACAATTGAACAACAATATTTATAACAAATACCATATTAATAAAAAGTATCTTTATATTTATTTATGATATTTATTTATTACTTGAAGTAAAAGAGCCATAACAAATTAGTTTCGATTGCTCAGGGACGCGAGAACATTGTGTTTTCTGTTAAACATTGTCAATCAAAAAATTGTTTTAAAAATTGTATAGCAACTTATTTACTTTACCAGACATACAATTCATACTTCCTAATTAACGCGCAATGTTTGGATTATGAAAACAATGTTCCAGATCACTGCACCGGAAGTGGATATCTAAGAGTAGTAAAGTTCTATTTATATGCACAGGCACGCAACGGGTCCGTTTAGCGTAATAATACCTTCTTTTTTTTTGTTTAATTTCCGATACTGTCCTGATACGATGCGTATGAACATTTATATTCAAATGCACGAGACAAATTATGTTTGAATGATCAGCGCTGAACGGAACCGTTCCAACAGAAGCAATTTGCATTAAATATGCTGAAAGAGGTTTTCGTCGATTAACAAGAAACCTACCTAAGGCCAGGAAATACGACGAACGTGGGTTGAATTTCCGATATTTTCTTGGCGATCTCCTCATCCTTCAAAAAAGCGTCGCAAATCTTGATCGCTCTGTTTTCGGGATACGCGGAGTGATCTATTTCGACCGTCAACAACACCAGTTCCACTGCGACCAAATTCTCGTGGAGATCGGACTGATACTGTTCCGGTATAATCAAAGTCGCATCGATTCCTTCATCCGACAAAGTATTTGCTAACAATGACAAATCGTAGACATCCTCGAATGCAACAACCACTGCTGATTGCGGCGGTTCGGTCATGGTCGAACCGAGAACGATGTGAATGAAGTAAAGACACGCGCAGAATTTGACCAGCGCAAACATTGTGTGCGAACGCTGCTAATAAATTGGTAAAAATAAAACTCTTGTTTATTCATACGAATCACCCGTGTTTAACGACGTTTTAAACGTCGAAATGAAAGATCGAGTAATCCGATGAGTTCTTCTTAATTCCCAGCGGTTTCTGTTGGATATCAACGCGTTAATCGTGGAATTTCGAAACGGGTCACTCTCGCAGAGGATAAAAAAGAAACACTTCTCGGAACGATGTAGCGATAAACCAGCACTAAATAGTTCTCTTATATTTCTTAATTCTTCTCGATTTAAACATAAAAATCGACCTACCTTCTTTATACGTCAACTAACACAGGTAAGTCTGATGTAAGAGTTGATATGGAGCGCAATTTATCTTTTCATTCAAACAATTTGTTAATTTCGAATTCGAATTTGTAGAAATTTCAAATATCTACAAATGGTACAGTTTTCCTCCCTTGACGAACTCGGGAGCAGGGTGAGTAAACAACGCACTGTTTTCCACTCAAAAGATGCGAGATTCACACATGGAATATTATAATCGTGCCGGTCGAAGAACTATGAGTTCTAAGCGAACGAGCTACTCGCCTTACTCGCCTCACTCGCCTCTGACGCAGCACCGCCACGAAGCATAAACGATCGCGTGGGTCGTAACATTTGACTTTCGTAAGCAAAGTCTGCCGTGGTCCAGAGAGCGACACTCCGATTGTCAAGCCGGCTAAATGTTCTAAAAAACATGCAGTGGCATTCTGAATTCACACACGCACAGTCTGCTACTCTGTTCAGCGGTGACTAGTTCTCATCGCGTAATATTTACGTTTTCACGCATAAAACTTTACGAAGCTTAGTTAGAAGCTCTTGAACATTTGAATCGTATAGATTCATTGCCATTTAGGCTGCGGATTTTATGCATTTATGAGATCAATGGGCACGTACAATTTAAAGCAGTGGACAAGTTAAAAATATTTATCAATGTATCAGTTTCAGCTTAATAAGATAATTAGAAGAAGAATACAACTTCTATTTGACTCCTGCGACCTACAATCAATACAAACATTCTTGCTTTTGCATACAGATTCTCAGTTTAGTCATTACTTAGATAAAGGCTGGATTTTCTGAAATTTAACTTTGTTTCGGACAGCTCTGCATGCTTTACACACACACTCTGATCTGCACACATCTTGATATATTACAAAAGGGTTATTTGTTCGCGAGATAAAATTGTAAACTTCATAACCTCCCGATCACATTGTAACTGCTGTACCATATACTGTCTGTCTGTTAACTATACTTCATTGTAAGCATAACGTGACATCTATATCATGGAATAATGATACCCGATCCGCCTTTTTAATGTTACTTTTCAGATACCAAACGAAGTTTCAAGAAACCGGTACAATACATGCAAACACACATGTACCTATATGGACACAAACATGGTTTAGACAGTTTAGTTTCGAAAAGTAGGGAACTGTTTTCAGCAAACGGTTTATTGCAACGCCACCTGTCCACTGATGAGATATTTGTGCGCGCGCTTTTTTTCGCGCTACCTAAAATAAA